>VWZP01002292.1:644949-1156188 GCA_013396995.1 Dicaeum eximium | reverse complement strand
CCCGCCGCGGGCAGCGCCCGGCGCCGCCCCGGCACCCGCACCGAACCCGGCCCCGGCCCGGCTGCGCGGAGCTCCGGCAAACTTCGCCCGTAGTTCTACCCCTCCCAGCCCACCTCGGCAAACCTGCCCCAGCCCCTCCCGCCCCGGGGCCGCGGAGGGGAACAGCTGGGGCGAAGCCATCGAGAATTTCTGTTCATCGCCGGCGCCACCTTCGCTTCTTAAGATAGAAATTTTCATTTCTATTTGGGAAGAAAAAGTCATTGCGAGCAATGCAATTTTGAAGGCTAATGAGACTCGATTTTGCAGACGAGTACTTCGCGTGTGGTGCTGGTGGGGATGTCCTTGAAATGACATCTTTTTAAATGCCTGTCCAAAATCCCCTCAAATATTCCAGAAACAAAGGGTTTAATCCCAGAAATGAAGTCCAGGAAATAGCTGTCACTAATTCATTTTTCTTCACATGAAAGATAAATTAATTTAGGCTTAAAGGACCATGGAGTATTTTGGATGCCCCTGCAAGGGAAAAAAAAAAAAAAGATTACTTGCCAAACTGTTTCATCTGTGTTTGCTTTATGGGAAGTAAGAAAAATTCCAAGTAAAAGTAATGCAGAGATTTTTGCTGGGGAATACATCCTTAATTCATGTGCAATTCCCAAATTCTTGCCCCTCAGCTGAGCAGTGTCTCCACAGCAAAGCCTTGGGCTGGTTGCTTCCCACAGCACTCCTACCCCTCTGGAAGACAAGCACTTGATACTCCCAAGCAGTATTTCGGGCTGATCTGGCAGGTTTTTACGCACGCACCACTCACAGCGGGAGCTTTGCCTCTTGAGAACTGATTCATCTAAGTAAGGGCGCCAGGATTTGGCCCATAGTAAATTCTCTTTAGAGATGGTGCCAGCAAAATCTCCCAGCCATGGGAATAGGACGTTTTTGGCAACTCAGTCCCCCTTGGCTGTCTCTCTCTGATGTTTCCTAGTGGTGACAGGCTAAAGGCGAGATCATTTTGGGCTTCCTCACAGTGAACACGGCACAGCTATGGGGCACCCCAGGAGCTGCTGCCTGGTTAAAGGTGTAAAGACATTATTTTCTCTTTTACATGAACAGTCCTAATCTGAAAAGCATCAAAATGTGCCCAGCACATGAAAATGCTGCGATAGGGACGACTCGCTTGCTTAGGAACTGAATCGCAACCTCAGAAGAAAAAAGCTGAAAATGCTTCCAAAAGAAGGATTTGTTTCACAGAATTGCTCTTGTGGCCTTTGCACTGGAAGTGAGACATTTGGAGCAGACCCTCTGTGGTGGGGATTTATGGTGGGTACGGATGGTGCCGAGGCGCAGGCTACCCACACCAGGGCATTAATGTGTGGGATTTGCCCCTTGGCTTTTGAAACTCCTGATGATAGTGCCAGCCAGGAAAACTGCAGTACTGGAAGAGCCACTCATATTTTTATTTAATACACCCCTTTTGTGACTGCCATGTAGAAATGACTCCTTGTGTTGCTCAGCTGTCCCTGCTGTGGGGGTGTTGGGTGCCCAGCCCTTGGCACTGCTCGGGCTGTGGCTGTGTGACACCCTCTGCTCTGATCTGAGAAGGGCAGCCTGTGGGAAGGGACCTTTCTTCCCTGCCATACCTCCCAGCCACAAGCTGACTCAAGGTTTCCATGTATCAGGATGAAAGATTAATATGGTTTAAATCTCCTTCTGCTTCAATTAGGCAGGTGACACAATGTTGAGAATCAGATCGCATTCCTGCAGGGCAGAGGGTTTCAGCTAGGAGTACAGCATTTTGAGGGTTTTGGTACAGCCAAGACTAATATCTTGTGTCTACACTTAAGTATGGTAGTTTATTATCATTTCAAAATTTGCTGCATGGCTAGAAACCACTTTATGTAAGGATTTAAAGTATGTGCATTTACAATATGTGTACAGTCAGGGAATTACACAGCCACAGGTTTTTAAACACAAATATATGCAGGCTGCTATTGATATGATAAACTATCAGTAACATGTGCTGCAAAGCTTCTTAAATCCTCATTGACACAACAGACCACTATTGTGTCAATAGTGTGCAGATTAATGGGGTATTGTCAGGCTATTTTAGGCCTTAACTTTCATTTATCCTAAAACTTGTTCTTCATTGTAACTCTTAACCTTTGGATTCTGCCAACACATTTCTTGTCACAAATATACTAATGGAATTAGAAGAAACCTGACTTTTAAATGTTAATTTCCCCTAGAATGACTGATTTGCAAAAGAAACACATCAGCAGAATCTGAAAGTAGAGAGGCAGGCTGAGTGTCAGCCCAAGAGCCAGGAATGCCCCAGGACCAGCTTTGGCTTCCATGAGGCTGTCCCTGTGTCCCAGGTGGTACCAGGAGCACTTACCCAGCCTGTCTCATGGGTAGGGTGTACAGGTGGTTCCTACTGTCCAAAGGACTTTTCACCCTCCAAGTGCTTTACAGACTTGAGCAGCACTTGTTCATGAATTTGAAAACATAAACAAAGTTTTTAAAATTTGCATACTGGTAACTGAACCACTCTCTGTTAGAACAACATATTGAGTTTTTTATTCATTAAAATATGGATAATACGAAACTGTTTTTAAACCAGACATTTCATTCTGCTTGAATGCCTCCAGTGGGTTTATAACCAAAGCTGATTTCAGCAGGAAGGGGAGCTGATTGACATGGCCACTTCAGCTGCATGGTAATTTGGTAGGGAAGGGCCAGTGCACACAGTGCAGGGCAGTTTGCAAGTTTGGGAACTTGATCATGGTAGCTCAGGAAAAGTTAGCTCAAATGGCACATCCCTAGGAAATCCCAAGTACTGAGGGAAATGGAATTGAAGGTTTACCCCTGGCTGAGCCAGAGCTCCATCAGTGACTCAGCATGCAAACACACGGACACAATGGTTTCTGAATGAAACATCAAACTTGTGTTTTGAGGACATGTTCATTTAGGCTGTGTCATTTCCAATAAAAACAGCAAATGTCACTTACAGGGGGATGGTCAAATCACAGCAGTGCCAAGAAGTGATGATGTTATACCCTAAGAGTCATTTTGTTTTAGGTGAATATTTTCTTCCTCCCTTCTTTTTGCCAGTGCATACAGACATCTGCCTACTGCAAGGCATTGCACAGAGGAACTGGTAATTTAATATGGATTGATACATAATTCCTGATGAAGTAGACACGCAGTTTTTATATTCACTATCCTTAAATCTAAATTGCAAAGTACTTATGACTTACCTTCACTGTAATTAAGTTTGATAGTAAAAGAGAATAGAATTTATTTATTATGAGTGAATAAAATTAGTTGGACAATTTAAGGTGCTATTCAATGAGTAATGCTCCCATAGAAGGGGTAAACATTTGTCTCCCTGATAATAGTAGTTCATATTAACAACCTAGAAAAGTTATTTTCATGCAGCTCTGGTTTTATGTGTCTTCTTGTCTTCTCAATATCCTGGGAGCCATTGCACAGGGCAGGGCAGGCATGGATAATACGTGAATAAATGTAGGACAATTTCCAAGCAAAACAGGCTTTTTATCTCTATCGATTGGTGAAGAGTTCCCTCCTTTGGACTTTTAAGAACATAAATGTAGAAAATAGGAAGATCAAGCTGTAATGCCTCACAGCTCATGACCAGAACAGTGTTAAAGCCACATAAACTGAAACTGATAACTCATTATTGTGTCAGCCAACACAATGCAGAATTCCATGTTTCCTAATGCTCACCTCTGTCAGAGGGATGCCGACCATTCCTGGCTTTAGCACCCCGTCTCCATGAACCCTTTCTGTAGGTATTGCCCTTCTTTAGCCACTAATTCTTCCCCATGGTTTAGATCCCAAGAAGATGGGTCTTTAATCTGCCTGGAGTGCATTTAAATCATATCCTTGTTCAATCACTCTAAACCTTGTTGCCAGGGGGAGTATCGGTGAAAATCCCAGTGTTTGGCTGGCAAAGCAATAAACTGAGCCAACCATTTCCTTCTTTGAGTCCTGAGCTTGTGGCAGTATCAATGCAAGTCAGAAGTGAGACATTTCAGAACATTGCTGCTCATGATTTACACCAAGTGGTTAAAAATAGCAAATTGCTAATATAACAAGCCTGTGCTGTGTTGATACAGACAAATAATTGTTCATAAGTCAAGTATTATTTAAAGAGGGGTAAGTTTAAGAAAAGATGTAATAAATTTATCCCTGTAAATAGTATCCAAGGTATCACATGACTGTAGTTCTTTATAATGCTGAAAAGACAGAAGATAATTTTCTCCCATTTTCCAAATGATGGGAGACCCCTCTTTTCACCCTTGACAGCTGTCAGAAAATTATAGGAGG
Source organism: Dicaeum eximium (assembly GCA_013396995.1). NCBI lineage: Eukaryota > Metazoa > Chordata > Aves > Passeriformes > Dicaeidae > Dicaeum > Dicaeum eximium. Next base: position 1,151,847 of record VWZP01002292.1, on the reverse strand, counting down.
TGCTTTTAATCAATTACCATTTTGTAAAATATAGGGAGGAGAGAAAACAATTCCAACACTTCTTTATAGCATCTTCTTGGGTGCTGTATTGAGAGTCGTGTTTAAAGTATTTCTGACTGTCAAGAATTCACTTTAACATGGAATCATTTAGGTTAGGAAAGACTTTTAAGATCACCGAGTCCAACCATTAGCAACATAATTTTTCCCTTTTTTATATTTTTCTAATCTTCCTCCTCATTTAGAGGGATGTGCAGAAATCTCAGGCTGTATGCCTGTCACTTGAAGGTGTAGTGATAATTTTTTTGCCAACACTGATGCTGGGCTGGGCACCCCAACCTGGCAACTTTGTCCTGTCTCTGTGGAGGATCAGCATGTGCATGTGCTTTCATTGCTGTGGTTTAGCTGCCTGGCTGGTGTGAGAAATGGGCTCACACTGTTACTCACGACCACCCACCATCATCTGGCATCAGTTTGCCTTGAGAAGCCCACAGAACTATCTCTGTATTGAATATTTAAATGATAAATCTAATAGCTGCTCTCAGGCAAAGGTCCGGCTGAAATTCAGTATGTTGGCTCTCCAGTTCCCCCACCTATACTCTGGGGAGGCAGAGGAGATGTGTCAGTAATGAATAAAAATAATTGGAAAACAAATAATTTTTTTAAGGCTTTGTCAGTATACTGCATGGGTCAGCCAGCAGGGATCCTGCAGGATCCTGTGCAGATGAACCTGCAGATGAAGTGGAAAGCCAGAAATTCCTCCTCTGCTGAGGCTGTGGGGTGTCAGAGAGAACCCCATGTCAGCAGAGACACAAGAGACATAAATACAACGTTTGCAATGTGTTGTCCTGTGTGTTTTACAACTTGAAATGTGCCTAGAGTGAAATCTGGATGAAATGTGCTTGGAGTGAAATCTGGATGACTGCATGTCAAAGCTAATAAAAGGGATTTGAGCAATAAACCTAACTGGGCACAGTCCTGTAAAACTGGTCTTTCCTGCCTCTAAGCTCCCCACCAGGCTTAACTTTGAAAAACCAACTCTTTCAGGCCAGTGGTTCTGGCCATGGCACTTTCACAAAAAGATCACTGCAACAGTAAAACATGATTAATTCCTGGTCCTTGCAAAAGAATCATATTGTAAAATGATCCCAGTGAGGGACAGCTGTACAGGGCAGAGAGCTGGCAACAACAAAGCCAAGCTGGAAGCATTGCCATGGTGCCCTTTGGGTCCAGGTATGGAGCAGCAGGTATTGCTCACTCCCCTCAGCACTTTAAATGTCTGCAGGAATGATTGAAAGCAAAACAAACACACTTTTCTGTACAATTATTGGCTTTTCAGTTTGGTGTATTACAGCACCCATCTTTTGATGGGGAATTAATTCAAAACATCTAAGGTAATATCATCAAAATACTGTAATTAGATTTAATGGCATGCTTCCAAGATTAATAGGTGATCTTCCTCACAGCCTACAATTTTAATTTCCAAAATTTCATTTGTCATACTGCTACTCAGTGCAGATTCACCATCACAGTGTTTACCTACACTTTTCCTCACTAGTAGTAAAATGTGCTGCTTTTCCAGGCATAGAAAGCTGAAAAGATGTATTAGTAACAAATCCATGTTCATGGCATATAATCACAAGATGACAAGACACTTAATGTTATCTATTTTTATATTATGTATAGCAACTTCTGTTACACAAAATCACTCTTCAGTCCCATTTTAGGGGATTACCTAATCCTGTAATTGATTCTGTTTGATGAAGCCCTGATGTCCTGTGCAGACCCATTGACCTTCAGAACAGGAACAGGCCTGAAAACATTCCATTATTTCACTGGTTTTTTTTAATGTGTAAATTACAAGATAATGTAGGATGAGAGCAGATGATTTTATCTGTCTGTTTACTTCACTGGGCTCAGAATTTTAAGTGTTTTATGACTTGACCAAGAAGAATTACTCCCTATCAGTAAGAATGACCAAAGACATGATTGATGTATTCTTTAAGGTAAATCAAATATTCCCATAGAAATGTAGCCAATCATACACGTTCTCAAACAGCTCAGAGCTACAGTAAAGCCACTTTCTACTGTAACTGTCACATCTCAAAACTTGCAAAGGGATGAAGCAATTGCTCACTGGTTATAAATACCAGCACATTAGTTTATCTATAGATCTGTATCATGTTACTCATTCCAGAGTCCATAAAATCCAACATGAATCGACTTGACTTCGTACACAAACCATCACATCCTAGACAAAGGTGAGTCCACAGGTAGCAGCTGATGACATATTATAGTCATGGAGGTTTCAGTATTACAGAAAACAAGGAATTGGACATGTGTGCATGTGCAGACAGACCACCAGAGACACACATAAACCTTGTTCCTTCACTGTCCCACCAAATATAACTCCATGGATTAAGGCCTTAAATAAGTCTCTAAGAATGTAATTTAGTACAGTCTGAATTCCCCTTGGGCAAGCCTGAGGTAGCTCCTTGGGCTGTCACAGCTCAGCAGCTGTCCAGCCTAACACTGACTCAGGAGCCAAAACCCTGCCTCATTTGGGTGGCAGTGAAACAGTTGTAAAGGATCAGACAGACATTATCCATGGATGATGTAGGGAGGGTGCTCGGAAAATAGCTAATACCAGTAATTACTAAGAATAGAAAGGTAAACAAACTGCTTGCAAATTTGTATCTGAATGAATTCTGAAATAAAGCCTTCCACATGGCATTCCTATCCAGCAAGAGGGTAGAGGGTAGACTCTAGGTCAGAATAAAGATGATCAAACTCTTTACTTTTACCTCTGTGACACACACAATAAAGTCCATGGCCCACGCACAATCAGTAATGGCAGGAGCTGCTGCCTTTGACATATTACCTTGAGCTTCTGTTTAGTGTGTGCCCCTTGACATCTCAGTGTCTGACTTCAGTCTAGGATATTTTGTTCTTGAGACACAGGTGATATCTTTAATTAGTCTTTCGATACTTATGGCCTTATCTAACATTACTGTTTGTTTGAAAAAAATTACTTCTAGCCTTGATGTACCTCAGTGTTCCTTCTTGTGTGCTGGCTGTGGGCTGCAAAATCCTTTATGTTGAGTAGTTGTAGCAGAGCCATCCATGAAACATTTCCTGTCCTCTGTTCTGTGCTTTGCACATTAGTGCAGAAGAAAATTTTCCACTTATGGAAGGCGAGCACACACAATTACTATTCTCTATATATGATATATTCTCTCTGTATGTTCTTTATTCTACTGTTCTCTATAGTAAGAGCAGAAGTGAGTGCAGATTGTTTGGTCCTTTGAAGCTGCTGTTGCTCCTTCCCCCCACCAGCATTTGAAATGTGCACCGTGTCTGGAAGCCACTGATCCAGGGACAGATCCCACTGCCTTCCTTGGAGAATGCAGGATGACACATTTTCACCTTTGAGGTGACAGTAGGTGACAATGAGATAGGTGGCCCATTTCAGCTGCACAGTGTCTCACTGATCACAGTATGCCAGCTGCTTGTATGACTGTGCATGTCAGCCCACTAATCTTGAGTGATGCAAAGCTCCACAGAGTCTGGGGAAATACCATTGTCTGTGACAACTCATGCAGGAAACAGTCATGCAAAGGAGCTGTCAGGGGAGGAGGCTTGGTCTAGGAGAGGGGGGTGTGTGGGGTCAAAAGTGTAGAAAGCACTTTGGATCCAAGGCAATATAAATTAGCCATGGCACCTATTCTATCCTACAAAATCTCCTATTTGCATCACGTACTGGAAGAATTAACATCACAGAAACATACAACAAAGCAACACCCAGTAATAATCGAGTTATAACTAAATACTCTGGATGGTGCTTGACTTGGAAAAACTGGCTCAGGTAGGAATGCCAACACTATTATCTGATATAGTTGGAAAAAGGAGTAAACCGTGACATCTCCATTCTTGGCAAATCACAGAGACTGCTGCAGGCACTCTGTTCCCTCTGCTGCTTGGAGTGATGCAGTTGTAGCTGCTGTCGCTGTTAGCTACAGATCTCTCTTCTGTGTCTTTGTGGGGAAGAGTAGGGCATGAAAAGTGGTTCACTACTTGGGAAGCAATGGAAGAAACAGTATTTGTGGTTCCAGTCAAAGTTTTCCAGCTCCTTTTATAGACTTGACTTTTTTTTTAATTAGTTGCATAACAGGGTGCCAGGATTTTAGCAGCCATGTAATGGCAAATAAATAATTTTACAATATAGTCTCTACTGTCCAATGGCCAAAGATAACTACAGGTTATTCTCAGCTTTCTTATCAAAGGCTGTTGCAGACTTGGATGTTTTATCTGAGTACTTCAGATGCTGCCTGAGTAGCTTTCCACGTTCAGAAGAATCTCAGTGATTGTTCATTTTGTGCATATGTACTTTGCATGCTGGCAGACAATGCACAGTTGGCAATTTCTCTCCCTGCCATTATTACCCATGAATGTGCACCAGGCCAGAGCTCAGCACCAAAGCAGAGAGGGATGGAAAGGTCCCCACCTGTCGTGCAGCCAGACCATGCAGAAACGCTCTCCATATGTGGAGACCAGCTGTGTGAGCAGGCTCCCTGCCACCTGGCCAGCCCCTGCACTGCCCCAGGCCCCAGTGCCCTGCCAGGGGAAAAAGGGAGCGGGGTTGGGGGAGACAGTGAAGGGGAGCGGGGAGAAAGCAGCCTGTGCACTGCTCAGCCACTGCCTGGGGATTTGGAGGGCAGATCAGGGCCATGGTCAGCCTTGCACTCCCATCACATCACATTGCCAGGACTCACGCTCAGGTGAGCTTTGCACATGTGAGAAAAGGCCATAAGACTTCTTCCTACAGACCCAAGAGAGGAGCTCTCTGCAAGGTGCATCATCAGTCCTGCCCATCAGTAATGTCAAGGCACTGATGTCAGGCCGACAATTTAGATTCAAAATCCTTCCTAGAAGGATCAGGGTAGCATGTGTGCATGTGTTCCTGGGGTTGCTGGCCATCTGGGCTGCTCTTAAAGCCATGTGGTTTTACACCCTGCCCACATTTCAGGCATCCTGTATCCAGAATGGCACTCGGGAGAGCTGCATGTGTTAACTTGCTCTCTGATCTACACCCCTTCATGAACTTTTGACAGTGACTAAGTCTGTGTTTTCCCTAGGATCTTCAAAAACCTTTCAAACTGACCTGATGACAGAAAGCCTGTTGATTTTTTGTTGGGACTGAGTGAAGATCCCTCTGTTCTCTCAGATGCCCAAAGAAAAAAAATGTGAACTTCAAATGTCATCCTGAGGAGCCAACCCCCAAACTCTTCCTCACATATAAAATGTCCTGGCAGGATTACCATATAATATCCATTGAAGCAGTGGAAAATATCAAAGGATCATGGCTTAAAATTAAACAAAGCAGCACCCTTTCTTGTCTCAAAAGCAATACACTATTCTTCCTCTTTTTCCCTTCTCACCTGCAAATTGCCATAAAGTTTGGTAAAGTGGGATTAAGTATCCACAATAAACACTCCCATGTGAGGCCAGCAAGAGCAAATGGAAGCAATGCTTTACTTTTTAGCCCAAACCTTCTGTTACTGTAGCAAATTACTTTTTTTTTTTCTTTGCAGCTGACTAGCAGAAACTGATTTAGGCCCTTTGCACTTGCTGCCAGCAAGTGTTCCCACTCCAAAAATAGCCTGCTGAAGAAAGCAGTGTCAGTTGCTGTCTTCAACAGGCTGCTTTCTAAACCCATTGTTAGAAGACACCTACTTCAAATGAAGCCTGGCATGTCAGCAGGCTGCGGGCAGAGTGCCATTCCAGCAGACGGGCAGGGGTAGGCAGTGCCAGCAATCCAGGCTGTATATCAACCTGGAGTAACAAGGTTGTATTCCCATCTGAGGATGTCAGAGCCTGGAGCTGTGCTCTACCTCAGCCTGTGTCCTTACACACCTTGCTGCTCTCACACATCTACACAGTGTTTGAAAGGTTTCCATTTGATTTGCAGCCCATCCTGCTCTATTCCACTGGCACCAGGTGTAAGTTTGGGGTGGGTGAGCCTGGCCTGCCATCTCTGCAATGAGGAGGTGTGGGCAGTGCTTTCAGTGCCTTTCTCCCCACTGTGGCATTTAGTAGCAAATATGTGGGAAAACACCCCAGGGTGCTGTAGTCGAGGCAAAAACTTCCAGAAAAACCTCAACAGCTGTGGAACAGTGAAAAACCACCATGTAGGTACCTCTGAGTGGAGCTGCAGGAGTCCAGCAGAGGTTAATCTCAGTGCTCAAGGCCCCCCACATTTAGAGTAAACACGTGGTTCTTCTGTAGTACCTGTTTGTGTTATATGTCTTACAGAGTCTCAAATTAATGCACCTAAACTCTATCTGTATCTTTTCAAAATCTCGTCTTCTATGTCCCATGAAACTATTAGTTTAGCTATCACTAGGTATTAAAATTTAAAAGGGTCACTAAATGCATACTGCTAGAAGGGAACAACATTAGTTACACATTATCAGAACAAAACTAAATTAAGAAACAGCTCATTTCCTTTGTACCATCAATATTTTACTCAGCCATAGCCTGGATGCTTGTACTCACAAAAAGGAATTAATCATTCATGTGCTAATGTACATCCATTTTTTAAAAAATCATCACTTAAGTAGTCATTTTTGTGTGTGCTCAGATGTGTGATGCCTGCTTATGAAAGTGCAGGAAAAATCAATACAAATTAAATAAAATTTAAAAGGTGGGTATCAGTGAAACAGATGCAAAAGAGTCCTCCACGCAGTAAAATTGTAATCAAATTGCTGTAAAATTCTGTTAGCGAGTCATAATTTGAAAAAGATACCAGCCTAATGCTAAACATATTTATATGCCGTGCTACCCTCTTTATTTTGGTGCAAGCATACACAATGCAGTTCATCACAGATTTTGTCTTTAAACATGCATAAAACTGAAACAACAAAATCTTTATTGCCATTTAATTGGGTTCTGCCATTTCCCAGGAGTTTATTTACCAAGAATCACAGTGTTCCTATTGTAACATTGTCTGTGCCTGCACATCTGGGAGGTTCCCAAAACCCTCCTCAAAGTGAGGTGCAGCAAGTCCTGTGGGAAGGCTCCACATGCCAAGGGTGGGAAATGAGGCACTGGATGGCTCAGCAAAACCAAAATTCTCCTGTCCTGCCAAGTGTCACATGGCCTGCAACATCGACCCAGTACAGATCTCAATAACCAAAATGTCATTTCCCCAGCTCCCTGAAAAGGACTAACTGTATCTCCTGGGCTGGATTTGCTGCTGCCTTGGGCTTGTCATTTACACCCATGGAAAGTGCTCCAAATCAAGAGACCTGCTTTGCTCAGATATAAATTACAGCCACTTTACTCAGCCATAAATGTCTGTCTAAGGTGAAAAGTAGCAAAGAACAGCAGTTAGTGCTGGATGCACTAAAAAGAGTTGAGATGGTCCTACCAGATTGGAGCTCACAGTCCCATGGAAATTAAATCAGCTTTTGCTAAAGGTGTGATTGCTTCTTTTGGACTACCTACATCAGTGAAAGAATATGGCAAAACTGTTAGATCCCTGCAAGAACACTGAATTTCACAGAAGAGCAGCACAATACTTGAAGTAGAATTTGGTGTAGCAGTACGGTAGGTTTTTTCTTCTATTGCTTCAGTAATTTTATGGTGATGTATTTTGATGACAATTTAAAGACTCTCTGTGTTTATGAGGCAATAACACAACCTGCAAAATAAATTCCAAGGCCAAGTTGTCTATTAATATATGATATGGCTTCTTGTGAATGACTAGAGATGAGCTGGAACAATGCTCAGGAAAAATCAAGAGAATGTGTACCTTGACTTCAAGATGTGAAGATCTGTGTTCCTTTTTCAGCTAAAATATTCTGTCTGTGAAATGGAGAAAATGATCCAGCAGGCAATACTTCTATTTTGCAGAAACTTCTGAGAAACTAAGTAGTGCGTTCCCACTCATCCCTTCACCAAAAGTCATGCTTTTAGGTATTTAATTTTGAATAAAGGACTTTTTCTTCTTTTTCTCTTTCCCTTCTTACTAGTCCAAATCTTTTCCAGATGAAACTTTTGTGATAACCACTGTGGCCCTCTGAACTGTTTCTCCCTCACCAAGACATCATGCTTGCAGCCATCTCATCTGCAAACGTCAGTGAGTACACGGAGGAAAAAAGCACAACAGTAAGATGAGCTCACTCACAGTGGGTAAGAGGAGCAGCATGACTCGGAGATGTATCATGAATGGCTACATTTCAGACTGCAAGGAACTGAGAATTTCACTTTTCTTTTGGAGAAGTACCTGGTGAAGCTGGGTTTGGCCACAGCTTAGGAGCTCCCTGAGAAGCCATCAGGAGCTCAGCACACGCTGCACAGGCACCAAACCAAGCACACAATTTACATCCCCTGGCAGTGCAGAGCAACCTCTTACTACAACCCAGTACACACACAGGAGTCCATAGCCTTGGAGAACTGGATTGGTTCTCTCTATTTTATTTCAACCCAGTTAAGGGACAATGCATCATGAGCAGTGTACAAGGCAAAAAGGAGTTGCCAGATGAAGCTGACAGGTCTGAAAGCCACTGTCAGCTAAACGTGCAGGACAAGCATTTTTGCGATTACACAAACAGATAAATGTGGATTTAAAATTTCTCATTTTTATCCAATTCAGCTGTTGACAAGACCTCAGCCAGAGGGAAGAAGGGGAGTGAGAGGGCAGTGAGCTTCTCAAGCTCAAGGTGTGGCACCTGGATGGGAGGAGGAAGGGCCCTTTCCTAAAGGACGTCCACTGGTTATACTGGAGGTGATACAGACTCTTTGCATGAGCTGCTGCATGGAGCCACCTGACTGCTTGAGACTGAAGTTGCTGATAAGAATGTAAAGTTTGACCTATAATAATTTCTTTTTTTTTTTTTTTTCCAGTTCAGAAGCTGCAGGTGGGCTGGGGATCATTTGAGAGAGATTCCGCTGTGGAACTCCCCCACTCCCTGTGCAGATGAGAGTCTCTGCAGAGAAATCAGAGTGGGAGTTTGCACAGGTGTAGAGAATTGCTCAAAGGTGTAGAGAATTGCCACATACATCTATGTATGTGCCTCCACTATCTCAAAACACATACACATGTGCCTTTTTTTGCCTTTGCTTAAATTTAGTAAAGTGTCCTGAAATGCACTACATATGACTTGAAAGATAAAAATGTCTCTGTTCTACTTGTGCCAGTTTATTGCTAATGTGGGCAGGTGATTCATCAATGGATGAAATGAGATTTTCAAGTTGTTTTAAAATGATGAGGTAGTTTTCAGAGCTCATGCAGTTTGTTACTAGATACATGATTTATTAATATATTTGTCAAATAATGTATTTGACAAGTTTTAAAAACATTTCTGGATAATTGCTTTTATAACTCATCAATCTTAAAAGGGGAGTAGCAAGATAAGATTGTATTTTACAATCCGTATTTTTCTAGTCTCTCCCTTATCATAGCCCAGTGAAAGAGATGGAAATGTAAACAATGGATACATGTTTCCCCATGATTTTTCTTTGGTTTACTGTTGTTTTTATTTGTCCAGGATAGACTCAACCTTGCAAGTTAAACTAGACAAGGAGATTGGCCAGTTTCAAACTTCATAATTTATTGGTCTAATTGTGATTGTTTTCAGCACCATGGGACCTTTTAACATCACTTTGAGTTTTTTTGTTTGATTTCACTGTAAACCATACCTAAATGTCCATCTATTCCTTACTGGGTCCTATTCAGAAATATAACTTTCAGGATTCCATTTGCCTATTAAAGACTTGATTGAGAGATGGATTCAGGGCTCGGACACATGCTCACTTAACAAAGCAGATGCAGGGATTTCCTCAGGCTGTTTGCTACCACCTGCTTGTCAGACTCGGTGTCCCACCAAGGCATGGATGGAGCAGGGTGTGTGAGCCTGTGGCAGCTGCTTCAGTGCCAGGTCCCCTGCCTTAGCTGAATTCCCTGGATGTTCCCTTCCACCTGCAGATGGCTAAGCCTTGAGCATGCACTCCAGGACCACTGACACAGGCTGAGCAGTTTTCCCGATTCAGACCAGAGCTCCCAGTCCTGTGATGGGATGAGCCAGAAGACTTCCCAAAACGTGCTGGGCAGCTGAGGTTCTGCTGGGGCAGAGGAGTGTGCCAGCAGCAGGGCAGGCCCAGGTGCTCAGGCTGAGCACACACATTCTCTCCCACGTGCTGATGCCCATTTCCAGGCCCAGCTGCTTTTTACTGCCCCTCTGCCAAGCAATTGCTCCCCATAACTGCTGGCAGAACACACCACGCGCCTCTTCCCCGTGCTCTCTGGGCAAAAGCAGGCAGGCAGCTTAACCACCTGCTAAACTATTTAAACCTAATGTGGTTTTAAAGCCATGACAGCCTGGCAGAAAAACAGGGACAAGTCTTGGAGATCATTCTGCTCAATAAAGATGCGGAAATTTCTGACACTCGATTGGTAGCTGGGAAAAGTAAAGCAGTGATGCCTTAACCACAGTAAGGGTTTGTTAACTGATATTGTGGGCTCACAACCACTTTTCTGAGACTACTGGGCGAGGGGGGGAAGAGAGAGATGGGTTACACTCAGATGTAAATCTCTGCAAGATCAGCATGTACACACCCTTCACAAACCTGCTCATGCAGCTTGTGTATAAGGCTGCAAGGAGTTGCTGATTCAAGGTTTTCTTAATAACAAAACCATATTTTTTGGAATTTAATTTTTGGAACATGATGCAGACTGCTAAACTCACTTTTATTAAAAAATAAACTAGAACAACATAGAAAGCACAGCACCAGCCAGTGCTGGGAGGGCAGACTATTATATTGAGAGCAAGAGCATATACATTGAATAAACTTCATTTCTGAGATGTTCCATACTCAGAACTAGCCCTGCAAACACACTCCCACCAGGTTTACTGGCATGGGACAAAGATGCTGCCTGATTCAGTCCTTACAGATAAGCTCCTTCCATCTGCAAGAGCTGTTTTCCTACCACTCTTTCTTAGTATTTCTCAGTATTATTCAACAGCTTTATTTGATTTGTGGCATAGTATGTTTTTGTGCTTTTATTATATTTTAAAGTTATCTTTGTCTTTAGCCGTGGTATTGCCATCCAAACAGCTCAGAAACACCAGCTACAGCAGGAAGGGTGAACAGAGGCACTTGAGGAACTAATGAGAGTGGAGAGATCTGCATATTCATAGCAGGAGCTGCACACACAAACTGAGCCACCAGCACCAATGGGCGAGCTGATTACTGTTTATGTGAGGGGAGAGAAATGAGTTCTAACTAGCTAAGACACTTTTGTTATCATGAAATGCATATTTGGCTACAGCAAATGGCTTCAAATCAGAAAAGTGACATTTTTGTGCTGGCTGTTTATAAACAGGATGTAGTTAGAGTAAGGCACCCACAGCTGCAGTAACTGCAGATTTTCAAGGCCAGACTCAAATGTATCATACTTTATCATTATTTTTCTCATATTTGCTACACTCAAGGCCTTGCAGTTTTATAGGAAGCCAAGAAAATAACTCGTCTGGTTGGTTAGCACTTAATATTGTATGGCAGTTCATTGTTTTCAAGAGAGTTTGTATTTTCATCTGGAACTTTAATTACAGCATCACAGGCCCAGCCCTGTTTTTGATAGTCAATGTTGGTGTCATGAGCTTTAGTAAGTTCACCACTGAATTCAATAAAACTGAGAATTGGGGAACTCCTTCAGTATTCAGAGTGAGTTTAGCTGAGATGAGAGTCAGAAATTCAAAGCCTGTTGCTGACCCCAGAGGGGTGGCAGGTGGGAATGGGCAAGGAGGGGGTAGCAATGAGGTGATGGGGCAGCATCACAGGTACAGCTTTCAGGAAAGATAGATGCGGCTTAAATCCAGATGTCTTCCTAACTCTCGTGATAAAGCTGGTAGGAGTGGTTTGAGGAAACCCTTTTAATTTTTTTTTTAATCCCTTTCATCAATGTATAACAGTAATTCTTGTTTCTTACAAGAAAAAGCATTGTGGACACTAGTGGCTTTTTATGGGAAAAAACCCCAGAGATGTGGGACTACAGCACTGAGATCTGTAAGCAGATCTCAGTTGCTAGAAGTTGTTCTCCAAACTGGTATACACAGAATTTGCTTTTGACTCCAGTAATAACAAAAGCAACTTATCTTCTGCCAGAAAAACGCATTTCTTTCCAACAGAAAACTGCAATGAGTGTGCTGTGATCTTCATCATTTTCCAGCTTTCCCTCTGTGGACAACATTGAAAAGGCCAGCTTTTCTCAGTTGTTTTGGTTCGTTTTTCTTCCCTGTATCTGTCAGTGACAGTACTAATAAGTTTTGAAACAAAAGGACAATTTGTTACTTTAGAATTAGCACCATGACTGCTCTTTGTATGGAAATAAGGTTATTCTGCTCTAATGAAACTGCTGAGCTGAATGCACAGTTTGAAGTTCGTGACCCATTGAAATGATGATTTATGGAACTTTCTTGCAAATTACCTGTGTTAACATCATATTTAATGTATTTCTATCACTAGACCTTTGGAAAGAGTTTTCTTTGCAAGATTCTTCTTGTTGGGAATACTTTAGTTCCCTCAATCCTGTCCCATAGGAGGGTTTAAATTTTCAGTGCACTAGAAACCTCTGAAGTTTCTGCTTTCAGATAAAGGCTTGTCAGCATCCAGGCTCAGTCCACTTGTATGGATGCTGCAGTGGAAAGCCTTTTTTCTGTTCTCACCAATTCACATTTGGTCTCAGGTTTGGAAAGACGGGTCATGTTGTCAAGATCTGCACCCAGATGTGACACAGAAAGAGGTAAGAAAAAAATCTGCAGGAGTTACCACAACAATTCCCCTTGTCTTCTGGTCTGGGCCAAATGTTAAACCTGTTACATGAGAAGACAAGGAAAATCAATGTGGGATCAAAGAATTAGGGGGAGATCATGGTGCATCAAGAAGCATTTTGTTTTGGAGGATTATAATATGAAAGGCAAAAATAAATATGTGGAACAAAAAATGCTGGGGAATTAGAACAGCGTGGTGTGGAATTCCCTCTGTCATTTCCACTGAGTTTCATTCATTGAAAGTGCTCAATATATGGCAAATATTTGAGAGACCAGTGCCAGAGCAGTATTTTGTATATTCTGTAGATGGAAGTGTACTGGGAATCTGGTCAGCAGTGTAATTGTTTATATTCATTATAAACAATCTGTGTTATTTGGCAAGGAAACCTGCCTTTCTGAGTTGACTCTCATTGCTGCTGAGATAGTTCTATCAGCTGGTTGTAATTTTACTTTGGGGGCATGCAAAATACACTGTATTTCTTCCAAATTATCTGTGGGAAAAACATGAACAATACACCGAAGGCCCCTCAGTCTCGTGGGACCTCTCTTGGCCCTTTTTCAATAGTTTTTAAGGGCCAAAAGAGGATGCAGAATAGGTTTAGTTTGCATGTTACACACACTGCACTGTTACATACATCTGCATCTTTCCCCCTGGCTTTAATGCCCAACTACTCTCATCTTGAACAATGATAGCAGATAAAATAATGAAGAAAATTGCTAATGAAGGTAGAATGGGACATGGAATGGGGTGAAAAGGCCTTATTGTGAAAAGGTAACGCCCTACTTGGCTCAAGAGATGAAATAAATACTATAGAAGCCATTTTCTGAGCCTTGCACACAAGGCTGAGTTCCTCACAGATGTGTAAATGTGGTTTCTGCCAGATGGGAGCTTGTGTTTGTCCAAGCTATCCTGCACCTGAAGGACCTCCTTGTACCTCATATAAAAATGTCCTCCTGCTCCTACCTAGAGCAAGGGGGGCATAAAAGATTTTATATCAGGTACCTGGGAGGGAGATTCCCAGTTAATCTCTACTATATGAGGAGGAATTACATTTTCTCTCAATTTTTTTTCTCCTAGAAGAATAGAGAGAAGGCCTGACAATGAGTTACCCAGTAAGTTTATGGTTAGGATCTTTCACCTCACAGTCTCAAATCTGCTCAGGATGGGTCAAAGCAAGGACTCAAAACATGAACTTTTACATCCCACATACCTGTTCTAACTACTAGGAGCTGGTCACTTGAAAGGAGATTTTTCTGTCACTCTTGAGCTGTTCCAATTTGTAGGAATAATTAAATATTATTAAGTTTAATGAGAGATGAATTCTACCATCCAGCAAGTTTGAGCATTTGCCTTTGGTGTCGATGATGCAGGTTTGAGTCTTTGCTCCAGTGACTCATCAGAGCAAACAGGCACAGCTGAATTGCTGGATGGGGATTGCTTTTGCTTGATTGACATTTTTCTAGGAAAAAAAGAAACCCTAAACCCACTGTTTGCTGAAAGAGGGCTGGTGAGCTCTGAATGAGCCCTACCACTGCCCTGCTGCTTCTCTGGCCACAGACCTGATCATACCCATGCAAAAATATTATGAGAGCATGTCCCAGCCACATGTTTTTGAAGAGCATTTCATCAGCATGAACAGTTTTAGCTGCTCTCCCATGCTGGCAGCCTCCACTGCGGGGGAATGTGTTTGTGCTCACACCTGTGCCTAGAGATCACAACTGCACAAGAACATGAAAGAATTTTTCCACGTACATTAGGTGCTTTAAAAAAATTCCTATAATCTTCTGTTTTCCAGTCTTTCTCCCCTTGTCTATTTTTGCTAAGCCTGTGCTTGTCATGCCTGTAGGCTTCAGCCCAAGCAAGACTTTTATTCTGAAAGCAGCTATTTGTACTGCAGGAGTGCCTTGGCTTTGGCTGTGATCTTCCTCCAGGAAGGTGAGGCTCTGCTCTCAGCTTACACCCAGGCTATCCCAGCTCCACTGAGTTGACTCAAGGACAGAATTCAGCTCTGTGGGCTCAAGGCTGAGCTTTTGCCCTCTTCTAGCAAGTCTGACTCTCTTGTCATCCCTCCTGCTTTTGGAAGGTGCAGCAGGAGCCTCTCTAAATTTTAATCGGGCAATTTCATTTGTTCAGTACTTGAAGAGCAGGATTTATTTACCGAGGATTTAAATTTCTCCAAAGCAGAGAGAAACTAAATAGCACTGCTCTTTAAGCATGTCTCCACATTTAGAAAGCATTGGGTTACGCTTTCCATTTGAAGCTTTTCTTCTTAAAAAATAATTCAGCCACCCGTCCTGAGCTCTCCTGGCTCTGCCCCCGTAACCCAACCCGCCCCATCAGGGAGCCCAGCCCCCTGCTCGCCAGGTGTGCAGCCAAGTTTGTCACATGAAAGACTTCAGGCATAACTGCTGGCAACACGAGCTCTGAAAAGGGATTCAAAGAGGGCTTTATATATACCTAAGTGTAAGAGATGTGCTATTTTGCTAACGGGACTCAGTATCTGTATTTTACTGTAAATGCACCTTTTTCTCTGTAGGCTATGAATGAGAAATTAATTTTATTGACTTTATGGATGGCTTTGGCTTGTAGATAGATCTCCTCCCACAGGCATCCTTTGACATCTTTATTTTACCTGACAGCTATCAGAACTAGTAGGAGAAAGCCAGCATTTCTATTTGAATGAATTCTCTTGTTATTATAGTGTCAGGCACTCAGCATTGTCTGACCCTGCAATCTAGAGGCCCAGAGTGTCTCCAGCCCTCAGGAATACTTCTGAAAAATAGTGATAACTAAGATAATAATAATTCTCAGCACTCCTGTAAAGCTTTTAATCCACTGATCTCAACCAGATACTGGCACTTAGTACTAGAGGAAAGTTAAATCTGTGGCATGAGGGATCCTATCATTTGAAGGAGGAAGGCTGCAGAACAACATGCACTGGGCTGTTAGAAAGGACAGTGGTCAATTGTTTGGGGTAACATGCTGATCTCACTGCACTTAATGGCAAAATTACTTCAGTGGAGCCATAAACACAAAAAAGCTTTGGCAAAAATATTGTCACGGTCTCTGTATTCAAAATATGCCTTTTGTAACAAAGCACCGCACACTGTAATGCAGCTGTTTGCTATTTGATGCTTATTTTGTATGTCAGACTAATTATTTTTGACTATTTGGTGTTTTTGTCTGTCTAATTTATTTAAAATTTGAATATGCAGAGATACAACTTTGTAAAGAAAGTGAAATATTGTAGAAGTACTTTGCAAATATTGACATTATGTCAGATTGATTTACTTGTACATCAGATTTTTTGTTTACATTTCACAGAAATTCAAAAAACGTCACTTTTCCGGCACCAGCATTCGTGGCAAATAGCCTTCAAAGTGTCATTGTTCAGATTGTGATGAAGAAAAAATTTACATTTGCATGTGCACACGCTGGTATTTGCTCTAGAGAAGTAGGCAAACATCAGAGTAGGAGGAAGACAGCTAATCATGTACCTCTCTGACAAACTAGCTAATCAATGCTAAATGACTAGCAAGTACCTCATAGCCTCACAAAGAAATTACAATCAATCCAAACTGCTAAGAATTGGGAAAAAAATATTTTTAAAAAAAGTAAGTTTGCATAGCAAACACTTCTTAAGCAGCTGTGATTTATTTATGGATTTTCTACAAACAGAAGGAAAAACTAGATTTCCTTGATAAATGACTTATTGCTAATTATTCACTGAGTCCCATTCTGCCATTTACTTTAATGAACTCTAACATAGTGAATCTTAACACCCAATACAATGAAAGTAAATTTCCACCCTTAATGCAGTGTGAATGGCACAATTGCTTTATTCTTTTATTCACAAAGTGTCAGTCATTCATTGCAGCTCTGCATCATTCAGAAGAACTGAGATGTGCAGTGAATGTGATTCCAGTCATCCCGTTAGTGCAAAGTGATTCTCAATAGCACTTGACAGCACACTGCTGGATTGCCTCAGTGCATTAAAACAAACCAAATTATTCTGGTTTTATGTACATATCGGTGCTCGTTGACATACCAGTAAATTGTTTTAATAGCCTGTACTTATGAAGGTGTATATCTCTGTAGTTAAATTCCAATACATTGTAAAGTATTCTTTACATAGAAAATATTACTCTCTCAAGGAAAACTGTAAGCACAAAGTTTAGACTCAAAAAATACAGTGATGCTAACTGCTTTATCTGCTCTTGGAGCAGCCATCAGGAGCTAAATGTGTGTGACTGAATCAGGAGTGGCCCCAGACGCAGCTTTGGAGCAAGGGGAGTGTAAAGTGCTGCCAGTTACAGCCCAATTAAATGGGATTCTGCTAAGCTATTTGTGGCCAGAACTGCAGCCTTGATGAAAACCAAACCAATATGGTTTTTTACACAATCCTCAAAAATAATTTCCTTTAAGCAGTCTTTAGACAGATTTATATCTTATGCCAAACAAAGGAGATGATGAACACTTCCCTCAGTTAATACCACCTTCAAGTGAAAGGTGTGCACTGGCCTAGCAAGGATATAAATAAATCCACAGTGATGAATACTGACACTCTTTACTCCTTTTTTCCTGCCTTTGCTTTCAGCTCCATGCTGCCATGCCAACTCAGGCGTACCGAAAATATTATGTGTCCTGTTTAGGAAGGCTGACCAGTTTCCCCTACTTCGTGGTGGTCCTTAAGGAGGAAATAATTCATCTCACTAACCTTTATGGACTTTAGTGCACAGATGACTTGCTGATGTTTTTAATTGGTTCAACAGCACGAGTTTGATGTGGTTTGCTACACTTGCTGCTTTTGTTATGAAATATCAAAACAGCCAGGAAGTCTTATTCTGATGCACATCCGACCTCTCATCTACCCACACAGCTGTTACTGGCTTGTGGCTTTCAGAATTTGATCAGAGGGTTCTTTCAGTTACCAGATGAATTAAGATTAATTCATTGAGTCCAGATACTGAGGGGCAAAACATGTTGCTGATGCCAGACAGAAACTTTGGCACTCATGTATCTCACTGAGGTACCTATTCTTTGCTTGATTGTGTTCATATCCACCCCTCCGTAGGACTTGGTGTCATCTCCCAAAACAGCTGAACCTTTCCCACTTAAGCAGGTTATCTGACTCCTTTCAGAGCAGAGGTAATCCTAAAAGCCCTTGAAAACTTCTGTCATAATTTTGAATATATTCAGCATTAGGAATCTATGAGCTACATCTGCTTTGGGAGGGAAAGAAGGGAATTGGGTGACGGGGTATTCCAACAGTGGGAATGGGTCACTTTGGGTCCCTTTATTTTAATATTGTATAGCTTTTAGCTGGAGACCCACAGTCATGATACAAACCTGCATCCAAGGGACACTGATCTGAAAATCTTACAGAAATTATCTGCAGGGTGAAGGAACTCTCAAAATCACTCATTTCAGCTGCCAGCCCATTGGTATGTTTTATTCTACAGCATTGGTTGGGAATTGCTGTATGATCAGGGAAGAGCTATAGAGCTACAATGGTTTGTATTTCACAAGCACTGATCAAACCTGGTTTAAATAAGCAATTCAGATATCTAAATAGCATGGTTGTCCACTTTGCCCTCCTCACCTGAATGTTTATTTCCTTAGCAAAACTCCTGACAGCTGGAGAATTCTTAGTAAATGCATGCTTTCATTTGATTTCATCTGAACACTGAATTTTTTCTGTTATTTGAGAATGTATGGAGAGAATATCAAATGATAGAACAGTATGAGTGCATGTATTACTGTTTTATTTTATTTTTAATAAAATGATAATACAAATACTCTGGAACTGCCATGACACTGAAATCTGAGGATTTGAGGTGATTTGCAAAACGCCCAGAAATGAAACCTGATTGGTTACAGTCCCTCATGTGATGGGCTCTCTCCTTCAGACCTCGTGGACGCTTTCTAAAAGACCCTCAAATGGCTAATGGTACATGCACAAAGTGCAATACTTCACCCTCTGCACAGAAACTATTCCTTGGCTTCTAAAGCCCAGGCAGGCTGTAAAGATGCGCTATAACCATTAACAGCAGAAAGGGAAAATGGGATTTGTTTACCTTTCAATCACTGATTAAACAATACTATCTAAGATAACAATCTCACCTGGACTAGGGAAAGGCTAGAGAGTACCTAGTTCTGTACACAGAATGCAGAAATCAGAGGCCCTTTTGGTTGCATTGCTTCATGATGGGAATTGGATAGACAAATAATAATGATAGTGGCAGAAGGGCAGTGGATAGATTCACTTCTGCAAGAAAGAAGCCAGACCACACCCAGCTTCTCTCATGCTAAAAGCACAGATTATTAGGCATATGCAATTCCTGTATGTGTGAAATAAAGTGGATACACGAGCCAATGGAGATATTATATTTGCATTAGTATATTACACTTACTATAGACCAGCTGTGGCAGGAATATTATTCATATTTTTTCCTTTTCAGTAAGTGTTGTATTTTATAACACTTATTCTTTGAAGAATACCTAATTGATTTGGCTTTGTCCTTATTTCTGTTTATCAAAGTTGAAACTTGTTCCCACTAAAATCAGTTCATTTTAATTTTTGTTTCAGTGGTATCACTGTGCAGACCCAGCACACTCTGTTTGCAGAGTACTGTATTTATCCAGTTTTTGCAGACTAGTAAATACTACTGATCTCCTCTGCATAAAACATGTGGCCAGCTAAAGGGTGCTCATCTTTATTTAAAAATGAGCATACTTATTGGCTGAAGTATTTAAAGGGTAATATATTCAAATATGCCAAAAATGTATTTAGCAGTATCAGAGATGTTGCTAATTTCTCCGTTTCTCATTTTTTCCAATGAAAGCACACACATACACTGTAACAGCAGCAATGCCAACATCAACTGCTGCATACCAAGCTGCTCCTATTGAATAAACTGATGGAAGGGGGAGACTGAGGGAAAGGGGGCTAACAGGGTTAGGCACAGGGGGAATCACACATCCTGAGCATGCTTCTGCTCTGGTCACTTAGACATGGATCAGCTTCCACTCCTGGTTCCAGGGGTAATGGCTTACTCTGATCAACCAGCTAAGCTTCTTCAACAGTCACCTCACACCTCGAAGCCCCCGAGTCTGCACATTTTGCACAGCAAGGGTTTGCTTTGCCTGAGAGGAAGGAGGGAGGCACTGTCACAGCAGCTCCACTGGCACACTGGAGCACTTCTTGCAGTCAGGTTGGAACAGAAGGCTGGAGTCCATAGAGAATGTGAGCCCAGAACTGTGACATTTTAAAAATCAGGATGGAAAAACTAACTAAATGCAAAAAACTTTTTTTTTTTTCTTCTCCAGATTTTCACATAAAAATCCACTCCGAAGTTCATTAAAGTAAATAGCTTCAATAATCATTGACTCAGGCAGTCTTTATATCCAGAGCTGAATTACAATTCACTATTAAAAATTTCTGGAGTGGAACCAACCCCAAATCTCTGACCCACTGCTAATAGCCTGCCTGAAAATATTATTCCATCCTACTGCTCCATACAGATCATACAACAGGGAAGCTGTTCACGTGAAAACAGAGCCTCAGAGCAACCTCCTGCTTGCATCCCTTTCTATTGTTTGCTTTTAGTGTTGGCTTATTTTGTTTGCTTTAATGTTCACTAAAGCTGTAAGAAATTATTTGCGCCTTAAACTTCTCTTGGCTCCTGAGTGTGGTTAGGAGAAATTAGTCACTCTTCCCATGAGTGATGAAGACAAAAGATGTGAGTCACCTAACTTCAGCCATAGGCATTGATACTGATACATGCAGCTGAAGGGATTTTACAGAAATACAGAGCCCATTCCCGGTGGAGGAGATGGGTGCCCTCAGCACATGTGACAAAGGTCGCTCCTTCCCCTCTCCTGGAGGCTCCTCCAGGTCAGCCAGTTCAGCTGCACCTGGGAGCTCCCCAGATTTATGCCAATCAAAGTGAACCAGCTTAGCTTGAGAAGTTTCATTTGAGAAGGTGTCAGCCTCTTTGTCCTGCAGATGGAGGAATGCTACAAAAGCAAAGGTACTGCAGGAGACTGAAGTATTACAGCTCATATTGAAATATGGCATCGCTCTTGTTAAATTACGTACAAAGCCTCACTGATGATTTTAATTTCCTTAACATCACTGTGAACTGAAGAAAGCTGTCTTATCTTTGTGGTCAGCATAAATGCTGCTTTTCCTTTCTTTTTTTTTCATTTTCCTAATTAGTGTATTTTTACAATCTGTTAATTCCAACTCATGAATTATTTATTGTAACTCCACAAAACCAGCAATAATTACTTTCTATTGCATTCACTACAAAATGGTGGATGGAGAATTTAATGAAGAGGAAAAGGGTGTGCAAAAACGTAGTTTCTCACTTACTCCAGCTTGATCTCTTCGCAGGCATGACATGGAGATCTGGGCCCTTTCTGTGGACAGCTTTAATTGCATGTCAAGAACAATGTGGTCAGTCTATGCTGTATGCATTGTTCCTATGAAAATCTGCAACATCCACTGTTGTGAAAATATAGGCATCATTTAAACATAATTATCAATCATCACAAGTATTTAGATATCAGTTTCATAAGTCAAAATGGAATGTGTCTATGTGGATCTACTGTTTTCAACAGCCTTAGCAGCTTTTCAGAGAAAGACGATAGGGACACACACGACCTCAGACTCCAAGCACAAAACTTACAAAATGCCTCCCAGTTCAGCTGTGACCAGAAGAATGGGATGTTTATGGTAGATCTTCATCCATGGCCAGATGTTTTCACCCCCATTACTGAGCAGCTTTGCAGCTTTCAGATGGCCTCAGCAAATCCCTAGGTCGCCCTCAGACTACTGGAGGATGACTTTAATTTGCATGTTAAAAGATAGGCAGGCTTGCCTTATAGGTTGTTTTTCTGCAGTCCCTCACAGTTTGTCTCAGAGATAAGACCTTCCCTGCAGATGGCAAGATAAAAGAAATGGGAATTTCTTCTCTAAAACAGCCTCTGTTCGTTCACCACACAATCTTCCAAGTGCCCAGTAATTCTCTTGGCAAGTGTTAATGTAGTAAATAGACATATACATGCACAGGTAAGTGCACATATATATATATATATACACACACACACACACATCATGGAGAGTTCTTTTTCATTCAGTTGCTGATCAGACCTCCAGGGGAGCCTGACCTCAGAACCTTTTCTCTTCAATGAGCAGGAGAATGTCTCAGGGCTATAAACATGCATTGTATGCATTATATAAACTGCATAATATTAGCTCAAAGGCCTGCATATTGCAGTAGGAGTTGAACAAGCACCCAAACGTGTCTGCTTTTGGCAGCTAAAAGCAGAAAGAACAATTAAAGAGGTTAGTGGGCAGGACATCAGTCAAAACAACATCCCGCAGAGAGAGGGTCCCCATAAAAAGAAAAACCTGGCTAATGCAAAGGCTGAGTCAATCACATTTGAACACAACATTCATCTAACTGGATTCATCTCCTAATAGGACATTTACATTAATTAAACAGTTTGAAAAGCATTTGTGAAGTTTGGTTATTGACAAAGTGAAAAAACAGAACCTACTCTGTATGCCTTGTATCTTCCTAAATTAGCAACTAATGAAAACAAATTGTATTTAAAGGATTTTAATATTAATTAATGATGACATATTCCAAGTAGTACACTTAGAATCAGTCTGTAATAGCAATCTAACAGATGTTGGCATTTTTATTATTAATTATACATTTCATTATCATACGATGATTGTCAAACAACATTTGACAGCAAAAAATGTATAAATGATTCACACGTTTTATGTTGTAAAGATGATACTGTGCTTGATTTTATAACATGCTGGCTTTCATATGCCAGATACAGAATATTCTTTGTTTTAGCAGCCTGGAATACAGACAGCTTCTGCAGAACACCAAAGACTGACTAATCTAATATGGGTTGAAGCTCTCAAAGAAAAACAAAACGAAACAGCTGTCACATTTGAAGGTGAAGCATGTATTTTAAGATTACCTCAAGTAGCAAAAGAAGGTAAAAAATAGTAAAGTATATATTAAACAAGCATCGTTTGCCTCTGTCATTCATCTGGTTATGAAACAAATATGTTGAGAAATACTGGTGCCATTCAATCAAGATAAAATTGGGGAATGATTTATGCAATATTTGCAGTGTGAGTGCATTTTACTTAGAATTTGTTTAAAATTCACAAGGTTTCATCTTTAAAATGAAGCACTGGAGTTATCTTATTGATTTCAAATCACATTACATATATCCTCCAGAATGCGATTTCAGCAAAGCCTGCTGTAGGTACAGTAAATATCTCCAAAAGAACATTTGGGAAGGAAGTGTAAATCTCCACTGCATGTCTGAGCAGACAGATCAGAGCTCTCCAAATCAAATACCAGCATACTTATCTTTATAATCACCCAGGATTTTTTTTTTTTTTGCTTACTGTTTTCTAGCTCAGCGTAATCTTTGTTCATTGAATAAATGTTAAATACTGTAAATGACAGTTCTCCGAGCGCCATGCAAGTCTCAAGACATCATTCAATCTAACACAATCAACCAGTAGTAGCATCTGAGATGTTACTGAGTCACAGTCAGCTTGATTTTTTAACAGAAAGGCTCATTTAGTAATTGTTAAACAAGTCATAAACACCCTTGCCAAACTCCATCACTTCAAAAGGCACAATTGGTAAATGAAAATGGATCCAAATTACCCTCTTTGCTTCTGCAGGGCACTAAGAGCTTGGACACAGTAATAATTCTGTCTTCCTGTGTTCCTCACGCACACTCACCATTTCAGAATTAAGTTTTTCCAATGATCTCTTTTCCTCCTTTGTTCAAGTTTCACAGTTAGGCTATCCTTCCCATTCTGTATTAGCACAGCTCACAAGAAGGCTATTTCAGCTTCGTTTTTTAACACTTATCTGCTTAAAGTGCACATAATGTATGTCTGAAATATAGCCATTATCCAGAGCTCTGATTGTAGCAGATTACTCTTAGCTGACTCACAGAAAATTGTTTAACCCTAAAAACCAGGTGTTTAGTCACAGACAGGTTTTTAAAATTTTATCAGATTAAAATGTATCAGATTGATAGAATAAACTTAATTTATTTTCAATAACCAAGGGACATTGTCTCATTGAAAATATTGGATTTTCAAGGGCACAGCAACAACGCTGAGGTTGCTCCTCAGCAAGTGGCCATTAAACCCACCAGAAGTTCAGAGGCTGCATCAGCTGGTCATCTGTGTTAACACCCTTTTCAATTATTACTGTGCACAGATGTTAAATACTGAATTTCTGTTTCTCATTGCTATGAATATGCTCTCTTCATGTCTCTTGCATACACAACGGAAAGTGAACAATCTTTTCCACACATTGTTTTTCATGCAATAGCACGATACTGAACCACTGGGCTTCCAAGTGCCCCAGAGGCAATTCGATTTATGGCCCCCACTCTTTTAGCAGAAGATTTGCTTAAGGCTGAGGATAAGGAGAAAAGAATATTTACATTGATAGTTTCTAAGTTGTACCATTGCCTGAATGTTCTGCTTTTGGAGGATTACTCCTAGAGGATCTATTTAGGGTTTGTTCTGCTCTGGTCTTTTTTATGTTTTATTTACCCTGTGTCTGTTTATTATTTGCAAAATACACAGAGCATGGAATCTCCAAGGGTCATTTTCCATTCTGCCCTCTGCTGCATTACCAGCAATCTGTTCTCCAGCACGGGCAGAAGCCGGGCATGATTCAAGGGCATAAAGAGAAATTTCTCAACAATTGGTGGTCACAGCTTTCTCAGGCCATGAGGCCCTATAATAATCCTCTTGGAAACATCCCAGGCCATTCCTGTTTCTGTGTTTCCTCGGTGGGTATCACTTTTTTTCCTGGACGTTGGTGTTTGGCACGCACCAGGCCCTCAGCCTGGCCCACACTGAAATTCTGTGTGGAGCATAGCAAGCTCTACTTTCATTTCATCTGACTTTCCATCATGAGGAGCCCTGAGAACCTCTTATCATAAGCGGTAACAAGGTTTCTTCTTGAATTACTGAGCCTCAGCTGTACCAGGACCTGGCAGATTTCCAGCACAACCTATAGACTGGCTGAAGCTGAGTAAACAAATTATAGTGAATTTATAGTGCACAAACTTAGCCTCTCATTTTGTTTGTGATCTGTCAGTGAATATTTTACAACTTGTTTTGCTTCATTCAGTCATTCAGAATCTTTTGGCAAGTAATTCAGTACTTGTACTGGTGAGTTTTTAGCAAGTCTTTGGGATATTCCAGTCTCAAGATGTTGACAAATTTTCATGAAGGCTTTCAACCCTTTCTTTTGACTACATGTCAGTTAGTATTAAACTTGCTCATATTCAGCATTACACAGTACTTTCTGCCTGCCTTTTTTGTGGGTAATGAGAAATTTTTCCTTAAAACATCATGAAGACACAAGCATACCTTACAAAAGGCGATGTCAAAGGAAAAAGAAAAAAAAAGCCCAACAAAACCAATGGCCATTGCAGTAAAATTGAGTCAGAAGCAAGAAATCAGGCTTGTAGCCTTAAGGTCTTTCCTAGAGTGAGGTTTAGCCTGTTGTGAAACCTATTTGACTAAACCTTAACAGAAGAAAGTGCTTAGATGTTTAGTGTAACCCTGAGTATAGTGGAAAAAACCCTCTTTTTTTTTTCTTTCCAAGCTAAAATCATACTCCTTACTGTGTAAACCTAAATCCCACAGACAAAACCTAGGACTGAAAATCCTAGTGACAAAAGCTCGGCTGAGTGAGTACATTTCAGGGCAGAAGTCACATTCCCTAATGACAGATGTGGCTACGCTGCACAAGGCAGGAGATGGCAGTCCCCAGTGAGCATGGCAGACCCAGAACCAGAATCCACCATCAACTCTCCTTCATGCTGGAGCTGTTGGAAAACGGATCTGATGCAAGAACTCCTTCAGCTCTTCCCAAGCTCCTTTCTCATCCTCTCCTTTAGCAGAAGCTAAAATGTGAACACTTAAAAAGTTCATAATAGGAAAACAACTAAAACCACACAGCTTGCTGTCTGCTCTTGATTGTGCAATGCAGAAATTTTCTTATCACTTGATTTTATTAATAATAATACCCTAAATGCATCCTTCCAAATAGGCACAGACCCTTAAATAGTCCTGGATTGCTACTGTATCCTTCACATAAAGAGATTGTCATTGGTCAAAATGATTACCCCAAGTTTCTCAATTTTACCAGTGAATCAGGGAATAATCTAATTTCTGCTCTGCTCTACCTGAATTCTTAAACATCAAACTGGATAAAATACAGCTGGGTGTAGAATCACAGAATATACTGGTTGGAAGGGAACCATCAGGATCATTGCGTCCAACTCCTGCCCCTTTGTAGGACAGCCCCAAAAGTCACATCATGTGCCCGAGAGTGTTGTCCCAATGCTTTTTAAACTCTCTCAGGCTTGGTGCTGTGACCACTTCCCCAGAGAGGCTGTTCCAGTGCTCAACCACCCTCTGGGTGAAAAAACTTTCCTGATGTAACCTAAACCTCTCCTGACTCAGCTTCATGTTGTTTGCTCGAGTGCTGTCACTGGTCACCAGAGAGAAGAGACTGGTACCTGCCCTTCCACCTCCCCTTGAGATGAACAACATTCAGGGGAGGATGTTCATCTCAAAGCCTGTGCATCTCTTAAGCTGCATTTAGATGTCACTTCAGGTCTATTTCAAAGACCAACACAATATGTAAATGATGCAGAGTTTGTGATTATCCTCTATCTTAGATAATTTGCTCTATCTCGAGCAAACTGATTTATGTGGATATCTGTGTAAAGAAAGACAGAAGACACTGGAACATTTTCAAAGAGAAATCCTTTTAAAGAAAGCTGATGCAGGCTAATGCAAGTATTAAAAGCAATTATCCAAATGTTTCTGTATTTGCTCAGCTGTAAACTTAGCAGAAAGATTGGTATAAAACTCAAGTAAAGCTTTTGAAATGTTTTAATGACATATAAACCATGAAATTTTCAAATTATCACAATCCAGATGGTTCAGTGCTTTGGAACATGGTGGTAGTAGTTAGTCACAAGACACTACCATCCATCCTGGCTCTGTACCATCTGCATTCAGGAAACTCAACCAGACCCCTTATCCTGACTGCCTAACCTGCTGCCAGGCACCCATGCCTACGGCAAGTTGTATAAATCTGTTACATGCATATTTTGCTCCCTCAAAAAATTCTGTAAATACTATTATGTCTACAATGGATTAACAGGAAAATGTCACACTATCCATGTCTGAGATGGTTGGGAATTCTAGAGGATCTTGAGTTACAGCCAAACTTGATTAAACCTCTCATTAAGCTCGTGGCAACCCCGGGTCCAGTTCTTGCTCCAGATACATATAATTAAAAGGTTTCATACATTTCACTCTCTCTCTCTCTCACATATGCAACTGGCAGAATCAGCTGATTGCTGTTTGGAGACCTGAGAACTGTACATTTGCTGCTGATATATGTTTCAGAGCTGGAGGACAGAGACTAAATGAACTGATTAGCTTTTTAGATGTGCCTTGGAAATGGACTCTGACCTGAATTCACTTTTTGCTTGAGATTATTTTACTTACCTCCCTAGCCTACCATGAACAATGAGTAAATACAGTATTTCAAACACCCTTCCCTCTAAAGGCAGATTTACAGAAAAATCTCAATTTTAAACAGAGAAGAAATACTTCAACAATAATGAAAAAATAGTATTTGAATAAGAATTGAAAGAAATTGGTACTATCCACAAGACTTTTCAAAGTTGGAAACTAAATTCACAGACTGAATATTTCCTTAAAATTAAAAGAGTCCTTTTGCTGTGTTAACATTTTTCCTTCTGTGCTGTTGCAACCACTCTCCCACTCCTTTATCTGACTGATATGGTAATAACAGGTCCTAGGGCCATATGTTCAAATACATTAGAATTCATGATGGCTTTGTTCTAGTTTCTTAGCTCTTATTGAGACTGACAATCTTCAAGGAAGATGGGCTTTACTAGCACAAGTTCCTTAGCACTGTGGAAGATGAACATACACAGATACAGTGCACGGGTGTTTGTGCATGGGCTGTTGGCCTGCTCCTGCCCACACCTACTCCTGGTCATCTTGGGAACAGTTGCCTTGCCTTCAGAGGGATCTCCTGGCAATGAAATTCACTGGCACGAGCAAGAATTTCCAGGATAAGGCCCTAGATATGTGTAGATATGAGGGAAAGCATAACTTTGTGGGGAGATAAGAGGATCAGAGTTGCAGAGCAAGCTGGCTCATGCATTCTGAGAGCAAGAGATCCCAACCTGGCCTGATCCTGCCTGGCTGCAGACAAACTGTTCCAGGGATTGCCCTTGGTCAGAGCCCTGTGGGCAGCCTGGGGCAGACCTCACCACCTCAAGATGTGCCTTTGCAGAGTGGTACTGAAGCTAATGCAGATCTTAGCAGTACCTGCGTGTTAAGGAGAGGGGGCTGAAAATACTTTCAGGGTACATAAAACTGACAGATATGCAGTCTCAGAGGGAATGAAACTATTCAGAAAGTCAGATCATGTTGTAAAACAGTTTGGCCAAAAGAGTAAATTCAGAGAAGTATAAATGTTATTCATTGACATTTTCTAGGTGAAATATTTTGACTTTTTGTTCCAAAATAACATTGCATTTTGAAACTGACAGACCCATTTCTCTCTTAGAAAATCAAGTTCTTTCTCTTAGGTCAGGCAAAATGTTTTGTGTCAGCTGAGACTGACATTTAAATATATCTTTTCCAGGCTAGACACAAGCAGAAAAACCCAGCTCTAATTTTGACACATCCTGGTAAATGTATAAAACGGAACAATTGCTTCCAAATATGTACTATTGGGAAAAGCAGCAGTTTTTGCATCAGCTTTCAAGCAAGGATGTAGTTATTGAATTGGGTTACTTAAAAAGCACCCACCATTCAGTTTCATTAAAAGGTCTTTCTAATTAACAAAACAGATGTGTTTAGGATTACAAAAAACCAACCACAGACTTCCTTAGAGCTTGTCTAGTCATAAATATGCCATTAGACATGCAAAGATTTTCACCTCTCCTCACATAAGACATTCCAAGATTCTCCTGGCCAGCCTTCAGGACTCAGGATCCCATTTTATGAAGTTAAACTACTTTAGTCTGTGACCTTTAAGATTAAGTGTTTGGGGATTTTCTTCTCACGCATATTTTTAATCTGTTATCCAATTCGTGCAATTGTTTTAGAGCAACTGTGCTTGTGAAATGCACTTTGTAGAGCTTGAAAAAAGAAATAAGTGCTAAGGAAGGCTTCTTATTTATACACCAAGGCTGTGTATTACATTTGCATAATATGATATCAGAAGAAATAAATGGCACCAGAAATAAGTGTATGCAGGGAAGTGCTAATGAGCTGTGCAGAACAGGGAAAGACAGGATTTTTTTACAGAGGATATGGATCTATATTTTGGGAGAAAGGAAAGTCATAGAATTTTTCTCAGATGAAAACCTAAACAAAGAGATACAGGACCACATTTCCCCCCTCCCTTCCAGAATTTGTTAAGATGTTTACAGATCTCATTCTGAATATCAATAAAACATGCACAGTAAGGCATACAGGCAGAAAACATGCACAATGGAGCATAGTCTTGCAGAGGCAGTTTAATGTGGTAGCTGTGCTCCACTGACATTATGTAGAACAGTGAATGTACCTGAAAAAGTCCAGATGCAGGTGCATTTGTAAACACAAGCACGAGACAAATGTATCACTTAACAGGGCTAGCCCCGGTAAAAGAAAGAGAATCTAAAGCAGAGGAAATAAAGCCAGCTGGAATTGTCCTGTGCTGAGGACCTCCGAGAGATGGTGGTTAAAGTATGACACTAGCCCAGGCTCAGCTCTGGGCTGTCACATCCTTCCCATGTGATTTTTTGACCCAATCTATCACTGTGCTGTGTACAGATATTTAAGAAAGGGAGTAAGTCCATGCATGTGGTTTTTTCTCTTTGGAAGAAGATATTCTCTCCTGATAAGCATGCCTCCATTTCTGCTGAAGCCAATGGGAGTTCTACTCCTGACATCCATAGAAGCAGAACTAGCAGCTGCCATCCTTCTCTGTCAAAATTCATCAGTGTTCCCCACAGGCTTCCAGACCCTCTGATTGATGCTGCAGCAGTACAGCAAAGGGTTGAACAGGTGAGAGAAGGCTGCACAGTTTACAGCAATCACACCTCTAAGGTGTCCTTATTACAAGTCTTCTACATACAAATGTACAAAACCAAAAGGACTTGAATAGATGTTAAAACACCTCTTTATTAATCTGGCTGCTCATTGTGCTGCTCATTGAAAAGCTAGGAAATATTTCTTAAAAAACAGCTACCACCACAACAGTGATTCACTGCAAGGTTTTTCTTGGACAAACACATTCACTGAAGAAACAAAACAAAACCAAAGCCCAAACCAACAAGCTGTTCTCTCAATTTACAGCCCTTTTACAATACCTTGTATTATTGATGGGACATGGCTTCACAATTCCTTTTTTGTATTTTATTTTTTTTGATATTACACAGAGATGATTGCATAGTGCACAGCCAGTCACTGCATCTGGTGGGTAATTTTATATCTTGCTCAGATGCTGGAGTATAAATGGTCCCAAAGTGAGTACATCCAATAGACTTTTTTCTTCAATGGGGCTATAAATACAAGTAAAGGCAAAGTACTGCACATAAGGTTCCTATATACTGCTTTAGTGAGAAGTGAAAGATGCTGGGGATTTTGGTTGTGTGGATTCGTTCTCTTACAGCATACTGAATAAATTGATATCTTTGTTCATGGAAAGGTAAATTTCACCATAGTCATTGTGTTCCAAATTTTTTTTCTGAGGCATTCTCTAAGGCAGCCATCTACCTACAGTATTTTTTGTCTTGCTATCACTACGTTCAGGGATGCAGTTAAGAAAAATGTTGGATCTGCCACTTCCTTCTGGTTTCTTCTGGTGACATTTTGGAAAGAAGTTTCCTGGTATGTGTCAAGCCTGATGATCAACTATTTTGTAACTTTCTGGCTTCAGAGTTCACAGTTGTCACTCTCATTGCCTAACACTGGTATAACCCATTCTGCACAGCTTAGAGTAGTGCTAGCTTTAGTAAGATCTAGATAAAATTGTGTGATGAAAAGATTAAATTGTTCAAAACCTCTCTAAAGATGTAGTTTTGGAAACTAGGAAAAATTCTGAGAAGAGAAAACCTCCTGTATTTTTTTTGCTAAAAAGCTAGAGACACAGAAACACAACACAACACTGCAGCTTTTAGCCTACCATAGCAATACTTTGGAGTCTTCTGAAAGAAGCAA
The DNA here is from genome assembly GCA_013396995.1 of Dicaeum eximium. Classification (NCBI taxonomy): domain Eukaryota; kingdom Metazoa; phylum Chordata; class Aves; order Passeriformes; family Dicaeidae; genus Dicaeum; species Dicaeum eximium. The sequence goes on along the minus strand of VWZP01002292.1, from coordinate 1,120,664 downwards.
GTATCAAATCCTTTTGCTCACTTACATCTCCATGACTTGTTTTTACACTAAGGCAGCCTAAGTACATTATATTCTAGCAGTCCAGGTTAGGATTGGAAAAGTGCCTGATACAAAGAATTCTTCTCTGTTATGAAAAATTTAGTCTAATCCCACTGAAGAGTGCTTTATTCCTCAAGTGGTCCTGGTGAACTCAGTGTGGGCCCCTGTGATAGAACTGTTACCCAGTTACACAAAACTTGTCACCCTAAATCTGGAGTGTAACAGTCAACATGGTGGCAAGGCAAGAGTTTGTAATACAGTGGAATCTGTAGTGGTGGCTGCCTATAGGGAAGTTTTCAGCTGCCTTTGAGTTATAGCACAGAAAAGAAACAAGACAGTGCAGCACAGTGGAGGAAGTTGTACTCTTGTTATTAAACTTCTGAAAAATATTAATATCCTTTTGAGGAGGCATCTATTTCCTTTCCTAGTCATAACTGAGAAGCCTTCTGGGTTTTATTTTCCACCAAGCTTAAAACTTACTTAAAACTTAGGAGTCTGACTTACAGACTGAGAGTTGTCTTCCTCTTTAAACAATTTAGACTGTGGTGTACTGATGAGAACTTAAAATCAACTTTAAGAAATCAGTCTGCAGAGAGAGAAAAGAGAGGGGTAATACCTGCACTGCAGCTGCACTGGGGAAGACCTCAGCTGCAAGGGACCCCAGGCTGCAGGTGTGACAGGCTGGGGGCCCCCTGCACCCCCTCTGCACACACTGCAGATGTGCCCTCTGGCAGGCAGTGCCTCCTTCTCCGCACTGCACTGCCCTTGTGGGCACCAGGCACCTCCCTGGGCTGTACAGCAGGAAGCAGTCCTGCCCCTTTCTACATCCAGCTCATTTATGCCAGGGCTTGCCTTGCATTTTCATTGTTTGCCTTGCAAGGTGAGAGTCTACAATCGTCAGGATGAAGTGAATCGGATTGTACTTTCTGTTTTCTAATCCACAATCCACAATATTTTTTATCTACTTTTTCAAGCACCAATGTTTCGATAATCAGAAATTCCCAAAAACCACAAAACCCCCTCTTAAACAGCAATCTGGGTTTAGGCAGAAAGCTCTGTCAACTCTGGCTCAGCAGTTCGTTATCCTGGTTAACTGGATCAATGGTGACAGCTGTAATTACTAGAGATGAGATTGCCTGCTCTGTAATTACACCTCAATCTTCAGTGTGAGATGGACTGTAGGACACACACTGCAGATTCCTCCAATTACAAACAGGTTATGGAGAGCACGGTACTTCTGTGCTAATCATGTTTTTTATATTATAGAGAATAAAAAAAAAATATGGCACCAGCTAAAAGAATTGTTAATCTGAAGCAGTTTTGCTGATTCAAAGTCATTAATCCACAAAGCTTTACTGCTACGTGGGTTTTCAAGATAACCACACTACAGAAACACAGAAAGGGTTTTTTAACCTAAATAGTTACTAACTATACAGCACATTTCATCTGCCAGTACTTGCTCCAATATTCATGTGCAGAACATTAACAATGTATCTGTTTACTACAAAAAAGTTCTCCTTTCAAAACCATGCATTAAATGTAGGAATAATTACTTAAATTTTTTAAAAATCAAATGTAATATGGAAAATATGTGCCTGTAAAAACTTGTTCAAAGAGCAAGAACTAAGAATAAGGAAATTTTATGCATTTGACCTTTGATTTAGGTTTGAAGACATCAACAATGAATGTAACTTAAGGAAAAAAGTGTGTCTGAAGGTAAGAGGATGCTGAAACACTTATTTTCAAAGCCAGTGAAACTATTAAAGACAATATTCTATTCTGCTTCACTGAATACTCAGCCTCTGGTTGTGGACTCTTGTTTTCACTTTTCTTGAGGAAGGATTATATATTTCTTTAATTAGGTTTAAAAATGTTATCGCTGATTTCAAACCACATCTACATACACGTATTAACAACTTCTGTTTCCCAGGAAGGCCACTTTGCCTTGTTTTTATGCAGCTGTTATTCTAATCTTGTTTATTTTTCAGGGCATAGAAACATTTATGATTCATGTTTGGGGGAGAGGGGACTGAGGGGAATGAACTAATATATCTTTTTCTCTTATTTTCTTTCCTCTTTCTTTTTTTTTTTTTTTTTAACTCCTGAGGCTCAACTATGTCTGATATATTAAAGACCACGTAGGTTTAATGAAATCCATTTATGATTTTATGAGTAAAATCTGTCCCTCAGCACCACTTAAGCTCACACACAGGCCGCCACAACAGAACTGAAGTGGCTCGTCCGTGAGGAGAGGTCTTGCTCCTGCTCTTTGCAGATGGGTGAGCTGGAGTTCCTCACACTCAAATCCAGTTTTCCATCACACTCTCCTCTGCAAGTGCCAGGTGATGGCACTGCCGGGAGAGCGAGCACCATCTGTCTCCACTGCCTGTGCTCTCCATGGGATGCTTTGCAGTGGGCAGGGAGGGTGGTCCCTGCAGGAGGCTGCTGCTCCTGCTGCTGCCTCTGCTCCTCCTGTGCTGGCCTGGAGCAGTGCTGGGATCACAGGAAGGGCTCCACGTGCCCAGCAAAGACCACTGAGGAGGGGGACCTGTGCCAGGGCAAGGGCAGGGGCACATTGCAGCACCACAGCTGAGTGCTGAGAGCTGAACTGACTGCCTGCATCATCACACACCCCCGCACCCGTGTGCTGCCTCTTGGGGCTGGTGGCACATGCGCTCACTGTCCCCAGATCTTGGGGGAAATCACCTGTGACTATTTCACAAGTCAGAATTTTCCAGATAATGCAGCAAATTGGGAGGGGAAAAGGGAGAGGTAAGTTTTAGAGTTCAGCTAAACCTAGTTTGAATCTACTTAAACCATCACTCGATTGCTAGTATAATAAGAATCCTCAGCAGCATTTAACTGTTCCAAATAGATATTAAAAGTAAATGTTTGCATATCATATATCCTGGATAAAAATTATTTCTAACATGACCATTTTCTTTCACTCTCATTTTTTGTGTATGACTTGCAATTACCTTTTTAACAGCTTGACTAAAACTATAAAACACTGTGAAAGATTTTTGAATTAAACTTACATTATCTTATCAGGCACTGTTACTGAGCCTTATGTGATACAAGCTATTGGAGATATTTAATGTATTTAAGCTATGATTTCCCAAATCATACAAATAGGTTAATTCACTGCTGTCTATTTTGAAAAGTTTGTTATTTCAAAATGAGTAGATGAAATCCTGATTAAAAGAAAATGCTTAAGCATACGTTCAACCTTAAGCATGTGATTCCGTTGAAATAAATGGCTCTACTTGCCTATTCAAAGGTAAGCAGGTGCTTGCTGCTTCCTTGAGTTGGGGCTTCAGACATTTCCAGAGATTTTAATATCACATTTGCCAACCAGATGGTAGTGCCTTAGTTTAGTAACAATGGAGCAAAGTGTCCTTCGCTTATACTTTAATCTCAGAAAATGAGATCAAGACATTTTCAGCAACTAGTTGATTGATACTATGTGAAAGCTGAACAACCTTGTTAATTAGGCAGTGCTGCTGGAGTGTCTGAAGTGCATGGCAAACCATAATTAAAAGACAGCAATACAGTGATCTGTGGAGGCGACCTGCCCTAACCCTCCCCAAGAAGTGGCTTTCCTGAAGGTGCTCTGCGGCACTGGAGGGGCAGACACAAGGGTGCTGCCGTGGGATCCAGCTACAGAGGTTAGCAGCCTTCAGTTTCATAAAAGGATTAATCAGACTGGAAAACTAAAGACAAAAACTGGCTTTCTCCAGCTAAAGATCTGAGTATCCAGCAACTACACTCCCTTTTATTTGTTTGGATTCCCCAGTTCACAAACACAAACAGAGTAACTTTGTGGACTCCAGAAGCCTCCCACAAACGCCCTGTGAAGAGATCCTTTCTGGCACAGCAGAAGGACACGGATGGCTGAGGAAAATTTCTCATCTGCACCGGCCCGAGGCAATGAATATTCAAGAGGTGCTTACCTTACCCAGCGGAAAGAAATCTTCAGGGAATTTGGAAGCGGGAGAGGCAAGAGGGTCAAGTTCATGTAATCACTTGTCTTGTAAACAGTGGATTTGTTGAGACTGTCCTGAAATAGTTTCATTTGGCTACAGTCAGAGATGCAACAGGAAACTTCAGCAAACCAACTTTAGATAAGTTTTCCACAGCTACTTAGTAACTCGCTTGGTTTGCAGATCACATTCTGTATTTTCAACTCACTCAGCAAAGCCTTGAACAAAACTCACAGATGGATGCACTATTTTGATGCAATTAACAGTATATTTAGATATACTTGTATTACACTTCTGGAGTCCGTACAGAAATGTTTAGTTTAAAATAACACTGAAACAATCGATATTTCCATAATTTTAATTACTGTCAAAATTTGTGTCCACATTCTGAGATCTGGAGGCTGATTTTGGCTTGCATATTTGTTTTGTCTTTATTCAAAGACACTTTGTGCAATTGAAAATATCCTTTTCCAGACATGGCAAAATATAATGCAAAAAAAAACTCAGTCAAAACTCTGAATACTAGAGCAACTATAAAGTGTTAAAATAGCTTGGACTATGTAGAATAAACCCCCTATATGTTGCTAAGTTTAACTGAGAAAATCTTTCTCTACAGCAATATCAGTCTCCTGTAGGTAATATTGTTTCTAATTTATCACATACCAGCATTCAAAACACAGTCTATTTCAAAAACTGCAAAAGCAAAACAATGGAAGCATGTTAAAACCCTATTATTTATTTAAAAGCGGTAAAGAATGTGTCTTAAGTTATACAAAATTACCATATTTTTATTGGTTTTAAGCTCTGGGAGGAAATGTGTATGCAATTATAGTATGTCTTCTACATCTGTCTGCTGAGTTTATAGTAAGAATAAATTGTGGTTAATCATGTAGAGTCCTGTATTTGCTCATAACCACAACAGTGATATGTATGCACGGAGCATCCTGCTGTTTGTTATTGGATTTTTCCTAATTCATATAGTATTTCATGTTTTGCTACTGACAACATAAAGCTTTCAGTCTTGCATATATTAAATAAAATCGCATTATTAAAGTGACCAGAGTTCCCAAAGCTTGTTGATTATCATAATGTACATACAGATCAATTTGCACAGCTTTGGAGTGGGGTGTGTGTGTTTGTGTGTTACATAAGCAGTAATGAATATTAGGCATGCCTCCTGATAGAACAGTCCAAAATAGGAAAGAATAGGAATAGGAAAGAATATTCTTATTTACAGGTTGACATTTGTGAGTTTTTCTCTCAATTTCCAAGTCTAGATTTTTAGAATTAACCTTGCACTCAGAGAGGAAAATTCCCTTAGGCACTATCTGCTCTGAGGCTAACTCCCCTTTGTGGTTAATTTTTTTTCCCCATGCCCAGTCTTTCAAACATCTTTGATAGCTTTAGTGAACAGTTGAAAAGTTTCTCTTTTTAAAAATAAAAATCTAAAAGGAAAAATTTTAAATTCTCTGCTCATAAAATTATTTGACTACATTTTGCCTTTTCAGTACTAAAACGCCACACCCATGGTGTTCTTTGAATCTGGACCACGTGAAGAGCCAGGCCACCCTGATGAGTAGGTGATGGGTAGGTAGTGGGAAGGACATGGCTACCTTTCCATGAGCTGTGAGATAAGGAGGTCCTGGTTTTCATTGTTCATAACCTGCATATGTCCTGGGAGATCAGTACTTGTGACTGCAACCTGTGACGAAGTGTGGTGCCACTACATGTGTTCCACTGCCTTCAGGAGACGTGTGATGTGCCACGTGGTTATGGCCAATAATGATGGAATCTAAGACCTGACTTGATTCACATTTTGATTTTCTTGCTTGGAGTCAGTATATATGGAATAAAAGTATTTGGGGCTCTAGGCCTAAACCCATGACACTGGAGGGAGGCATGAGATCCACTCACTTTCAGAGACACTTTCCTGTCTCTCTGTATACACTTGAAATACAAACACCCTCATTGCACAGAAATACCAGATGCTGAGAAAACAGTTTTCTACTGACTGAGTTTGCACTTCTCCAATTCCTTTTTTTTTAAAGGATATATTTAGATAAAGAATTAATATTCCAATTGGTTGATTTGCAGGGAGTTCTGCATGGTATTTAGATGCTAATTACTGCACAATTAGAGGGCTAAGGTCAGGCACATCTTCCAGTAATGGAGCACAGAAATTTACAATGTTAAAATACCAAAATTATCCACAAATACAGATACGAGAAGACTTAAAAAGACTACTGCATATGGGTTTCTGCAGTTCAGAGGGCAAACCTTGCCCCTGTTAATTATACTTAAGTCAAAGGGAGCAGGATTTGACTGTAATGCCTGCAGAGCAGAGCAGTGCAGGTTCCATGCTCCTCACACTGAGAGCCAGCAGGCACAATTTGGGGTTTGGCACTTATGCTGTCTCTCTCTCTCTCTTCTCTGGCCAAGCACCACATGTCCCCATTCAAAATTTTTCACTAAGTACCACATGATAGATCTGCAGGTTTCTTACTTGGATGTTCAAGGAGAAATTGCTGTGTAAATAGAGTTAGCAGCATATCTCTCTCATGTCTTACATCCTGGTCCGAAATCTGGACGGAGGAGAAGAATTTCTGCACTAAGGAATGCTGGCTGGCATCAGAGCGCAAAACAATCATTAAGCATTTGAGATCTGGGTGCACAGGCAGGGCACAATCTGTCCTACTGCCACCACACCGTATGATCAGAACCTTTGCAAAAGCAGGCTACTGGAAATGCACAGATTTTTATTCTTCAATGGGTAGCTCAAGTTCTTGTCTAGTTTGAAACATATAAAACCTGTCCTACATTAGGAACAGGGGTTTAGTTTCCTTCCCACCAATAGGCTAGTCCAAAGGTGCTACTATTTTGCATTCAATGCTGCTGAAATTGCATCTGAACTGGAAAATCAATGAAATGATATCGGAAGAAATACTTTTGTTTTGCTTAAATGAGTGAATGGAAAATAACTAATAATACCTGCAGAAGAGAAGGTGGTCTCATGCCCACTGCTTCTTACTGAATCACTTATGGGCAAAGGCAGCAGCACCTGGCTCAGGTCAGGTGCCAGGGCTGCTGCTGCTGCCCCAGTTCTGTGAGTATGTGTGGGAGAGGAACCAAGGTCTGAGGAATCTTCCTTCAGCCCAAGTGATGAAGGACCCTTGTCCTGAATAACAGGATTAGCTCCGCTGCTCAAATGAATGGTGTCGTGCTCTATTCAGCTGTGACCACAGCAACATTCATCAGTGACTGCAAAACACCTTCTTTGTCCTTCTGGGGAAGGAAACGGTCAGACTAAGTGGAACTTCTCCCTGGTAACTAAGGCCATGCACAACTTGGGAAATCAAGGGAAAGTTACACTACTTTTTGTTCTCCAGTATCCCCTTTTGCAGGGGAATGAGAGCATTTCCATTTCCATAAATCTTATCTGAAAAAATATCAGCTGGAAAGTAATTTTTTCTTTTCCTTTAGAAAGCCCCAAAAATGTAAAGCTCCTTGAATGACCAGGTGGGATTGGTGTTTAGTAGAGACTGGAAAAGGGGCAGCATCAATAACATGAAAAGACAGCCTAAAGTTTTCCAAAATTCATGACTCCCTGAAAGTTTTGAAAGCACATGATCAGCTCATACCTATGAGCAGCAATATTTCTTTTAATTCACTCCAACTCACCAGGAACCAGCCTGTTTCTATAAGTAACCTTCTCTTCTGAACAGATACTATGCAAAATTAATTCAGGAGAATCTTTAAATACTCACAGAAGCAACTAAAAGACACTTAACAACTGTTGATATATTCACTTAGATCTGATGGCAAAAAGAAACACATTTGCTCAGCTCCAGCAGTACTGAGCCCTGGGTGCAGGCATCATTCACTGGGATAAGTTTCCCATTGCCTTTCTTAGATAAGATGACATCTGAGTCAGTCAGGAAGCCTCAACCTCTTTAGCTTGACATCAGTGTCAAGCCAATGATGGGCCCAAGGAAGGAACCAAGAGGAAATGTTACCAGCAGCCCCTGGATGTCACACTCTCCAGGACAGACAAGCCAAATGAAATAGGGGCAAACACACATCCTCACTCTGCACCTGCCCCTTTGCTGTCTTTCCTGCAGCCTCCTCCCTTTCAGGTCTCCAGTATCACACTTTGTTGGGAGCCATCTCCCAACATGGCCAACATCCTCACCCACTGTGGGAGCCAAGGCTTAAAGGCAGCTTGTAATATCTGAGCTAACTTCTGTTCCCTGGATCCTTCCCAGCTTTTGGTATCCTTTTGGGCCTTGCTCTGGGAAGTAGAGGGTGAATTTTCACACTCTGCCTATGAGTTCTGCCACAGGGGTCCCTGTGTCGTGTGGCTCCTATTTTGCAATTTTTGACCCCTCACTGACCCAGGTTCACATGAAATTACCAAGGCTGTTTTTTCCATTTTTCTGTGAACACCACTCTGCTCAGCCTAGCACTCTGCACATGCAGGCTGGCTGTACTCAGGCCAGTTCTGCTCTCGAGGCTTCACACCAGTGTTAGCACAACGTTGAGGTACCAGCAGCCAGAATAAAGCTAATTTCTCTGGGCTTACAGCTCTATTTTGACCTTTCAGAGCAGAGCTGGGCTGCAACTGGCCAGCATGGGCAGTGTTTGTGGCACCCCCAGGCTCACAGTTCCTTGTGGAGGAGCTCGAGGAGTTTCATCAAATAGCACAGAACTGCCTGGGCTGGTCCCATCACTCTCACTTTTCTCAGCTTTAAAAAAGAAGACTGATGTCTTGGTTCTGGGGAATGATAGAACTGAAAATCCAGCAAACTTTCAATGCCTGCCTAGAATAAATGTTTCACTAACAGAAATATTTTTCCCTCTTGATCTTCCATAACATGGCTGCTCTGTAGCAGTCAGGAGTATGATGAGCTCAGGGCATAAGAGTCCTTTTAATATCAACACTTATCCACCAAAATTGGGGCTGCTAGGAGTTATATTGGGCACAGGAGCCATTTTTAATATGTAGTCCATGACAAACCTGATCTACAGATTAAAATAACAATATTATGGCATTTATAGGATATATAAATTTAAAGCTGAACTGTACTAGCCATAAAATCTTGGATGCTTTTGTTACAGTTGCAACTAGCAGCAACATAATAGAGCAGCAAAGCTTTGCAATTAATAATCTCCAAGTTTAACACATAAAAAAAATCAGCGTCCTTTTCAGAGTGCATTACCAGGTGACATGAACAGGTGTCATGTCACATCAGGCTTTCTTCAGGCAATAGCTCAGAGCTGACATAAACAGATGCAAAAGACTAAGATGAGAACATTTAGCAATACGGATTCAAAGAATGGCCACGTGACCTTATCATTCAGGTTTAACTATTGTTCTGTATTGTAGATTTATCACAAGGCTTCCACTTAAGCACAGGAAAAAGGGTCCCTCAGAACTCTGAGTCCTTAAGGGTGTGTGTAACATAACATTTCTACCCTGTTTCATACTCGTCCTGTGCTCATGCCAGTTACAAACCCCTGATTTCTAGCACAGCCTGCTGTGCCCTTGGCCTGCAGGCAGACACTCCAGACAGATTCCCTGTGCTCCAGCAGCCAGCCCTGGTCCTGAGGAGCCAGGGAGGGCTGCACTGCTCTCTGCCTCCCTGCACAAAGGGTCAGGGAAGGCTCTTTACCCCCTGATGGAGAAACGAGAGCTACATCCTTTTGTACTACAAGAAAAGCGACAGTCAGCACTACAAATACATAGTTTACAAGACATATTTCAAAATATATGTCTTTTTTATTAAATACTTTTTCCAGGCAGACAAACAAGGACATTTTGCTATGCCAGTTCTCTCTCTAGCATGACTGAAGGTTCTCAATTCACTTCAAATAATGGGTATTACTGGGCCAGTAATTCTCATTCTGGTTTGAGTAAATTCACACTGGAAAACCCAACACTTGAAAAATGCAAGGGGTCAGCTGAGGGAGCAGACCCACGGTGCAGGATCTCAGCCAGGGATGGGTTTTAGTTCCCACTGGCTGCTTCCCTATTTAGAGACCAGTAATAATTCTGTGTGCACTCTGGCCCATGTCAGGTTTGTGAAATTAATGATAAAGCTGGGTGCTGCTGAAAATAAAAATCCCCGGAAGAAATTCTCAGAAAAACATGCAAATTGATTTCAGTTAATTGTGGCTACTATGATGACTGTATTTAATTTGAAGCTTCTTTTGATTGTGTATGGTGAGGGATAGGCTTAGTACCACATTACTAAGAATTAGCCAGTCAGAGAATACAACAATCTGGCATTTCACACTGAGTGAGCTAAGATCCTACTCACCTTGTTCACCTGAGTAGTAACCAAAAAGTCAAAAAGTCACCCATTTGTCCTAAACCCTCTTCAGCACAATGCACAGATCACCATCCCCATTTTGCAATTATGGAATCTGAAGCCCAGGTTTAAACATTGCTGAAATAGCAGAGATGAGAATAATTACTATCATGGTCTTACACAAATTCCACCCAAGTCAGAAAAGTGAGAGCTCTGTAGTGAAGTTCCTGCCCCGCAAAAATCAATAGCTAAACTCCCTCCTTGCCCCTGTTCCTATTCACTGAACCATAATAATGACAAGAGAGCTATTTGCATGTTTAAAGAAGCAGAACTGAATGCATATAGACTCCTTATAATTAGTTTCACAGCAACTGACTGCAAAACCACGTAATTTAGGTTCAAATAATATATACTTTTTGAAAATCCTGAAATGCACCTTGGTCTGTTTTCTGTCTCTGAAGCCATAAAACCCAGCACGGTGTGACTGAAAAGTGTTCCACGCAAAAAGGTGGAGTGCTGGGCTTTGGATGAGCATACTGTGAGTCTGCAAGCTGGATAATCAATTAGCATCCTACTGGAAGCCTGACAGCCTGTCGTGACCCATTAGGAGGTACTCGGTGCTCTCAATAGCTGCGGCTGTAGGGACCATTTACACAGATACCAGGTAAGCCCCTACAAAGCTGGATATGGTAAGGTCAGCTCTTTGTTTTACTTCTAAGTGCTTTTCCAGGATGATTTTCTCTGGGGTGGAATGAACATGGCAGTGCAGCTAAAAATGGCAACGCTGTATTTCAGGTAAGTGGGTTGAAAAGTCATCCTCACTGGGAAATGAACTCGTGACCTTTTAAACGAAAGGTAAAGCTCAAGTCGTAAAAGTTTGCATGTAAGATGCACTGAATATATGGTTGAGCAATAGCTCAAGAGGGCAGTAACAACATAGCCTGCCTAACAGCTCATGCTAATGCAAACATAATGTGCCATGTAAAAAGAGATTAATCAAGTTTTCCTACAGGAAAACTGACAGCCTGTCATGACCCATCAGGAGGTATTCTGTGCTCTCAATATCTGTGGCTACAGGGACCATCTATTAACTGACAAATTTGGGTGACTGGTAATACCACACCAGGACAAAAGTAAAGTCAGAGATGGGTGTCACATTTCTGGTCCTTACCAGCACTTTGTTTATAGATATTTCCCTTTCATTCATACTCTTCAATGTACGTACACGGCGTGCACACATACACAGGCTTTGTGTTAGCTAAACATAGAGAATAACCGTGCAGTTAAAGCAGAAACCTTTTCTAGTTCCCAGAGCCACTGCTTTTGGTTTATGATCAGAGGCTCATGGGCTCAGTTTTCAGCCAGGAAGCACAATTAGAACTGGTAAGGACATCCAAACCATATCTGATNAAAAAAAAAAACCAGAGAAAAAAAGACATTGTTCAGATTATAATTTAATGTCAGAGATGAGTAAATATGATTTAACAACAATATCAGCACTCTTTGATGAGGGCAACCTCAAGTCGCTGGCTCATCTCTTCTATAAATTGGAATCCACTGTGATTAGACTCCATTTGGCATTCTGCTGTGCATTAGTCAGTGAATGCAGAGCTTATCCCAGCTATATTTAATGAGGCAGCAGGCATGCCTTTCTGTGCAAGAAAGAGCTTATCTACATGTCTATAACTGATTTCGTAAGTGAGGCAGCAGATCCTCAGGCCCTGTTTGCTTTCATCTGGATGTTTGAAAACATTGTGTCCTGCAGTGGAAGGTAAAATATTGCTTCATAAAAGGCTGCCACACGTGCTATGTTTTAAAAAAGCCACAACAACACAAATCTCCACTCCCCTCCTGCCTTCTGCAGAGTAATAGTTTTAGAGTAATAGTTTCAGGCACCTTGGTTCTTTGCTGCGTTTGTGATGGCAGTTCTTATCTCCTTGTGCATATCACATTGTGATTATTTTATTAGGGATTTACTGGATGAAGTAGCTAAGTAAACACTAAAAAATTGGAAGCAATCGTTTCATCTAGCTATATTCTAACATAAAGGACGTTTCAGTGAATCAGAATCTCTTGAGCTAATTTATTTAATGGCTCTAAATAACTCCAGTCCATCAAAAAATGCTGGGAGTCTAACTCATAACCCCCTGCCACTGCAGCTATTTACCCTATTGCAAGGCCAGTGTCAAATGCTGCCAGACCAAAATGCGAGCCCTACACGTTTATTTCTGTAGGATGACAAGGTATACTGGTGAGTTGGGATCTGTAAGTCAATCTATGAGGCCCAAATCCTATTTCGATTAAAGCCAACATCACCCACTCAATTAGAAATGTTGGCAATGTAGAGGCACTACCATAGTATATTTATCTTGATTTTTTTTCCTGACAGAAACTGTATAAACTTGTCTTAAATGTAACAAAGCACATATGTTAGATCACCTAGGGTACAGGCATCTCCAACAGTAGTGCTGTGGCAGCTTAGGTGGGTATTTAACAGTGGAACAAATTCCTGGCTGAGTTTGGAGCCTCCTTTGGGTTTACATCTATAGGTGTACAGCTGTGGGGGTCACTTTGTACCTTAGCTGAACTGAACCACAGAAAAGAAAAAATGAGTTTAGAAGTGGACTGAAGATCATAATCAAGTCCAAACTCCTGTTCAAAACAAGTCTAACTTCAAAGTTGGATCATGTTTCTCAAGGATTTGCCCAGCTGTATTTTAAAAACCTCCAAACAAGAGACCCTACAGCCTCTCTGGGCAGCCTGCTCCCTCCTCACAGTGACAATTATTTCCTTATGCCCAACTAAAATTTCTCTTGCTGCAACTTGTGTTTACAGCTTCTTGTCTTTTCCCTGTGCGCTCAGGGCGGGATCTGGCTCCATCTGTTCTGTAGCCCTTTCTTTGGGCAGTGCAACACTGATCACACCCCCTCCTCAGCCTTCTCCAGGTTAAACAAACCAAGTCAAACAAACCACTGTATATTCCAGCCCTGTCTGTCCTATCCTGACTCCCCACTGGACTCTGGCTGTCCTCAGGCACCCCAAACCAGCTGCAATGTTCCAGATGCAGCCTCAGAAATGCCAAATAGAAGGGAAAGATCACTTCTCTTGTCCTGCTTGCTCTCCAGCCAGATGTCCTGCTCTCAGAGGGCAAGAGCATTTCATCACAATGTTGAACCTACATTAACGATATTTTTTGGGCAGTTTACATTGATAGTATTTTGTTTATATGGAACCCAAGAATCGTCTGTAATTATATACATTTCATCCATTTGTATCTTACCTTATTATTTTTTTCCAGTAACTCTGATTGTTGTGACGTTTTTTCAGGAGTATTTTGTGGGCAGTTCTTTCTCAGTTCAAAGCAATGTGATGGGAAGCAGAAGATATTGCAATATGCTAACATTTCACATGTGCTTTTGAAGAGGCCTTTGGGCACAGATGTTCCATAAAAATGTATTTATTATTATAATAATCTGCTGAAGAATTCAGCTGTTTTTTCAGGGGTCTGAATATTGAAGACTCCCTAAATCTAATGATTCTGAGTCTGTCCCACTTACTTCACTTTCAACAGTAATAAGATATACAAATTTGAAAAATCTGTATATAGCAATGCATTTTGGAGCACCACAGAATAAACACTGACTTACAGTACAAATGCTGCCAGAAGAAATCTTTCAGATTCCCTTCATAATCTTATTCTCCTTTCAGAATCCCTTCAAACTGCAGGCGATGTCAAAAAAGCTTCTAAGTAAAAGACTCAAATCCACAATACAGAGGTACAAGTACAATTTAATGCCTAACCCACAGAAGTATATTAAGAGTAGATGCCTTCGAGTACCTGGCTTGTAAAAGAACCAAAACACATGAAAGACTGGTTCATCAGCTTTCCTTGAGACACTGTGGAGATGCAATTTTAACTCCATGTGACTTTTTGGACAACGTTATTTCCTGATACCAGTTTGGAGAGGGGAACAATAGTGGGAACAATAACTTGAACATCAGAAATGTGAAAAAATCCATGACAAAAGTATAAATATCACACATTTTTTTCTTAGATGATTTGGCAACTCCTTTCTCAACCACCTTCAGAACTGGATTTCTGACCAAATCTGGGATGCAGTGATTGAGTAATTTTCTTTCAGTCAAGGCAGATATGAGCGACAGCAGAAGAATTAGAAAAAGTCAGTTTAATGATGTAAACTATTCTGATCTAGACCCACAAATATTTTGCCTGACTGTAATTATCCATCTGATTTTGTCCCCTGGAAAGCTGAATGAAATCCAGAACCTTCCTGTCTTTGCTATGTGAATGCCTCAGTGAGAAGCCCTGGGAAGTTTTTCTTACACGCTGGGCTCATCCCCAGCAACGAGCACTGGGAGATCTCGGAGCACCTGGCTCCTGAAACAGATGTTTGGCACATGAGGCTGGGGGTGGCCTGCTGCAGATAAGCCTGAAAAACCCAAATTACAATAATTATTTACCTTTATTAGCCTCAACAGGGTTCAAACTGGCAGCTATTTAATCATATCATATTTACTATTGTCAGGAGCAAGCTCTGAGGAGTCTCCAGAGGAAACTGCCTGTAGCTCTACAAACCTCCTTGTGAGCTTGTTCTTTTTATACTGTCACATTCTCAGCCCTTTCTGAAAAATCCTATTCTCTGTATCCAACCAGCAATGAAAATGTGTTATTCTTAGAGATATTAAATTCATATGCTATTGTAATCCCAAAAACATTGTATTCCACTGTGGAAAAGCACTATTTGTTCATTGGTTCATGAACTCTGCAATCTGTAGGTTCACTGGGAGACTATAATACTGCTGAAATCCTTTGCCTTTTCTTCCTCATTTTTGCAGAGAAAAATGGAAAACTGTTAATTTTTCACTTCCTATTTTATTATTAAATGCTCTAATTACTAACAATGCATGAAGAATTATTTGAATTATCTGCTTGCAGATGATTTTGACAAAGGAAGCTGCTGTTCCAAATGGGAAAGGGTTGATGTCATCTTGTACTAAGATCTAACAATTCCAACACCTTGTGTTTCCAGGGCCCTGAATCTACTGCAATAAGATTCTCTGGGCAATTGCTTGTGCTCCTTCCTTGTTTGGTCTGGAGGTGGTTTCTTGGTGGATGTGCTCTCTGTGTCCTCAGAGTCCCTCTGAGGGGCCTTGTGCTGCCTCAGGAGGCTGATCCATGTCTCAGGCAGAGGAAAACCCTCCAGAGGATCGGTGAGACTGGCCCAGCACGGCTGGGAACAGACAGCAGGACTAACAACCAAGTGTTCCTCACACGTACAGCTGTCCTTGCTGCCATGTGTGCACATTCCCCAGGATATTCATACACTTCAAGGAGGAAGAGGCCAGAAAAATAAATGAAGTTAGTCCAGCCAGAGGTGTTTCTGGCCACAGTATGTATTCTGTGCTAATAAAAGATGCAGAAACCAGCAGTCCTCTCAGCAGAGCACCAGCTGTCTCCACATGCTGAAATAATAAGCTCTGCTCCAAAAACCTGGCCTTCCACATTCTGTGTCAAATACAAAATCAGTAATGGTCTACAAACTGCCTACAACTATGGTCGTGCTTCTGAGTTACCACACAATTGATACAGAATAAAACAGAACTTTAAAGTTCTGTCTGCTACAGCAGTACAGTAGTGGCTCAAATCTCAAGGAACTTCGACTTGACAATAGTTTATGCCCTTTAGTGAGAGAACCATGCCAGGCATGGTTGTGTGGTATAAAATCATACTTAGCATAAGGTCTGATTCCACAGTAGATTAAGAGTGGGAGAGCTGAAGAAGCAGTAAAAGTGGGTGCAGTGACACACATCTCTACTTCTTCCAGTACATAAATTTATCATATTTTCCCTAAGCCATTAATGGACTTGTTTTTCACCAGCCATGGAGGTAATTTGCTTTGGGAACATCAGCAGAGAGAGAAGGCTGCTGCTAAAAGACTTCCAAGTGTGAGTGAGCAATGGTTTCCAAGAGCTGAGCAAAGCAAAAGAAACTTTTACCAGAACAGTTGAAGGCACCTCTTCCCCCAAACACCAGCCAAATTTAAGCTTCCTAGCCCAACTGGTGTGGCTTTTGTGTTGCTCATTAACAGTCCCATGCAATTTTTATAATAGGGAAAGTGTCTTTTATGCTTCATCTCATTCTCAAAAACAATAAACTACCTTTTTCTGAAACTTTATTTATAATTTTTAAATGTAACTAAAAAAGAGTCACCAAGGATGGGAAAGTTTTGCTTGAAAAGCAAGAGATCCAAAAGATATAAACAGCTGCTCAAATAACCCCTGAGTGGAAATGGTCTTGGTCTCAAAAGGTTGGTATTTAAGCTGGCATGTGATTTTAAGCACTTGAGTAATCCCTAAGAAACAACAAAAAAAAAAAATCAAAAATCATGTGCTGCAAGTTACATGTAAGTAGAAAATCTTGCTAACCTGGGACTGTGGACTGTAAGCATAAGCCAAAACCAAGTAAATTCTATGTTAATGCTGAAAGTTACACTCTCATTCAAGAGCTTGGAGCAGACAGAACCTAATGCTGTTCTCAAATTGCTCAGTATTTCTGAGTGCTGTGGTAATATATTCTGTTGTATACAGTGTGATGTTGATTTTTATGCCTTGCAGTAGAATGTGCAGTGAAGTTGAATTACAATTGCTGTGGGAATCATAACACTGGAAAACATGTCTGAATCTCAGCTTTAAGGCCGTGCTAATGTATCGTTTACATTTAATTTCCTTTAGGAAAATAAAAGAAAAAAAGGAAAAGGAACAACTGGCTGTTGTTGACTTTGCCAGTAAAAAGAACCGAGATATTCCAGTGTGGGTTATCTGGAGATCTGTGTCACAGTGCCCTTGTTCTCTCACTGGTTTGTTCTTAGCAAATGCTGCTGTTGCAGAGGCACCCCAGTGGAGTCTGGGGCCCCTCCATGGAAGAATCAGCAGAAATACACTTAAAGCAAGGTGAAAAAAGGAGAGAGAGAAGCAAACCTGACATTGCCATTGAGAAGAGCCTTTATCGTTCCTCATGTGATACAGGAGCAAGGTGCAATAAAGAATTTTACAGCCAAAACGTCATTTTGTTGACTACTGACCTCCTGTCTTCTTTGAACTTTGGAACTGATTTTAACTGACTTTTGGATGCTCTCTTTTAGTTGCCTTTTCTTTTTCTCTTTGACTTACCAAGTAGCCTTGTTAAACCTGTCCTTTTCTTGGATTCCTGGGTGTTTTAGTAGAGTATTACCAGGATCAGAACCCCTCTGAGAGTTTTTTAACTATAACTGTTTCTATCATTTCTGTATATAACTTGTAGAATAGTTTGGTGCCTTTTTCCTTCATAGGGAAGAATTTCCATAAAAGAAAGAGAGCGCCAAAATTGAAATGGGAAAATCTAGGTTGGAAAAAGGAAGGTGACATTGTGCTCTTATTAGCTAAAGCCAGCATTCCCAATTCATTTTGGTGTTATGAAAAACAGTGCTGAGAAGAGCACTAGAAAGAGAGTGGGACAGGCCACCAGATTTCCTTAATTTGGACTCCATCTCTCTGAACGTTTTCACGACATTACATTAGAGCAGTACAAAATGGGAAGAGGTGAGCAGGTCTGCATTTATATGTCTGAAATACCAGAAGGATTATACAACTCCTGTGGTTTTCACCTGATGTCTCCTCACGGGAATCTCACCAGTAGCATCAAGCAGCTGTGCCTGCATGTACATGAATATGCACAGGTGCTGTGCATGTCTACTTTCCAAAAAACCATCTGTGAATATCTTACAGCTCCTAAAAATACAGACATGTTTTTGGAACTTGGTATTTTTACAGTGTTTGCCATCTTACATTTAAGAGTTTCTTCCTTTTCCAAAAAATGTAAGTTATTTTGAAAAAAAAAAAAAAAAAAAGCATGAGTATTGAGGGTGGTCTCCCTCATAAAGAGCCACAGGGCTTGGGGCCAGCCAGCTCTTTTCAATTATCAGGTCCAGGTGGGAAGAGATCAGGTGGTTCCTACAAAGGCTGAGGGACTGCACGTGGAGTGGGAGGTTTCTGTGAAGCCTGCTTTGGCTGAGGGGAAAAGAAATTACATTTTGCTAAGTTTGAAAATAATCTGACTGCTGAAGGTGTGGTGTTTGATGTTGTTGGGCTGGGGGCTCCTAACTGTAGGGTCCTATGTGTACCTTCAACAAGTCCATCAGGCTTCTTTGCATTATTTTACAAAATCACAGAATATGCTGAGTTGGAAGGGACCCACAAGGATCACTGTCAGCAGAAAAATAGAGAAACTCCCTTTTCTCCCCAAAAAACCCACCTCAAACTAAGCAAAAGCACAAAGCAATCCAGGCCCAAAGAACACACCAATACATATTAAAAATTCTGCCTAATGTACACAGAGCAGAAAAATAAGTAAGCAATCATCCAAAATGACTTTTATGAAATAGACTGCTCTTGAATGAGGCCTAATGGCGGAAGCATCATTGCAAACTGTTTTCCATTGTCAGCATGCATTTATGATAACCATTTTGTCCCATTTCCTGTTCTTTTGCTGGCAGAAAGGGACAGAGCCCCTCTCCCTTACACTGAGGTTTCTTGATGCTGCCTGGGCTGTGCTGCACATGTGCTCAGTCCCTTCCTGGGGAGCTGAGGAGATGGAATCATGATTGTCACACAATAACTATTTTTCCTTTATTTCTCGTGGTGGGGGAAAAATGTATAAAACCATTGGCCGCATTTGCAGTGCACCAATTAGAGATAGAGAGGACGGGTATTCAGTCCCCATGGATGGTTCAAGGTTAGAGAAAATTACCCACTTTTAGCAGATAACAGAATCCTAACTATCTGCCTTAAACTGGGATTGACTGTGCGCTATCTGAGCTGATAGAAGGTACTACAATATTTCATCCACAGACAGGAGTATTTGCCTTCTGGTTTTACCACTGTGTAATGTTATTTTGTTGACCTTCAGCCACACTGGCACAGGAATTGATGTAACATGAAGGGATATGACAGAAGGCAATCAACAAAACAACGAGAGGTGAAGAACTCACGTCTAAAGAAGAACTTATGTCCTCAAGAACAGGACACCGACTATCCAGTCACATACAGAGTTTTGAGTGGTGAAGAGCTTCCAGAAGATACAATGTAAATCAATATGTCCATTTTATTCACAAAAATGATGGATAATATAGCAAGCAAGCCAGATTGATTTACCTTAATTTGCAAATAAATTTCCTACATTTTATTTTTTCTTTTAAAAATCCCACTAATCAATTTCAGATCAAATTAGACTAATGCACAGGGGGAAGTGCCAGCCTCACCTGCACACTGGAAACCTTGCAGTTCTGTGGGAGCTGTCCTGAGCACAGCCAGGAGGCCCCAGGAGCTGTGCCATGCTGTGCCACTCCGTGCAGCCTGCAGGTGGGACGTGCATCCCTGCACGCACAGCTCCAGCCCGTGCCTCAGCTCCTGGGACCCAGCACTGCCTGTGCACTGGCTCTGGCCCCTGGGGAGAGTGGGAGAAGCCCAAAGGCAGCACCAGCAATGTCAGCAAAGTGTTAGTGCTGAAATGACTGCTGTGTGTAAATTCACCTTTGGGAAGCCATGGATGCTGCCTGGCACAGGCCTGAGAGTATTTATGGATGAGTTGGAATTGCAACATGTGAACTTCCCTTTATCACCCAGAGAAATGACTGCAATGCAGGCAGATCTGAAGAGGAGCCAGCCCGCAGGCTGCCCTCAGCCCTCCCACCCCAGCACAAACCATCCCCCTGCCTTGGGGTTCCCACAGCACTTTGTGGTGACCTGCTGTGCAGAATGTCACGTCTGGCCAGAGACACTGTGCAGGGCTCTGTGGCACCAAAGCTCTTGGGAAAGGGCAGCAGGCCAGAGCTGTCACACCCTCCTGGGCCAGGACAGCCAGAGGGAACTAAGTGGTGGCCCCCCAGCACTCTGGCTCAGCCATTTCCATGGCTGGGTCTGCAGCTGAGGCTGTCAGGCTACCCTACCCTGTGTTTGTATTTTAACAAGGGGACAGGGAAGAGCAGGCTGTTGATAGTCCTCTCCTGGATGGTGCAGGCCAGCTGATCTATGTAAATTATTTTTTTGGTCAAAGCTATTTTAAGACACAAAATTACAAGACTTGATACATAGAGCTCTGTGGGATTTTACACTTGGAAAACAATCTTCAAAATGTCCTCGAATATGAACAGTACCTTTCTGTGGTTAATCTGTATGGGAGCTACACCTAGTCCCACCTATCACAGTATTGTAGCAACAGAAGTAATTACTGCATAGTCTGTTAACCAACAAAGCCCTTAAAGGGCTTGTGAGGGTGCAGAAAGAAACAGATTTCAACAGACGTGGAAAGTATTTCTTATGTGAGGATTTTAAAGGGAAAGCAGCTTTAAAAGTGAAGATATTCAGGAAGAAGATCAGATCTGTTAAAATACTCAGATACCCTTCCATGTCTATACTCAAAGCAGCACTTTGCAGAAGACATGCAAACCTAGCTCAGTTCATTTGTCTCATTTCACACTTGGCTGTTCTTCTGGGGGACTAGGAGAATACAGCTGCAGAGTAAAACAGTTTAAAGCCTGAGCTCTTGAAACAGATGTGGGTAATACTTCTCCATTTTAAAATACAGACAGATTATTTCCACAGATGATTTGCAGATGTAACATTTAGCTATTTAAAGACTAGGGGTTTTTTTTCCAACACTTTTGGAAAGTAGAAAATCATGTTTGTGGCAGGACTTAAACTGAAATTGTAGAGCTCTTCCAGTAGTACCCATAGCACCCGTCACATTTTTGCGCTTTGTTTTGGTCAAGGGTTTCCCTTTTTTTTGTCTTTGCCTTTTCTGTATCTCACACTTGACTCTTTTCTGCCTGTGTCCATAGCAGCACCCTCTGGAAGGCTGCAATGATGCCGAGGTGGATTTGTGCCAGGGAAGGAACAGAACCAGCAGCAACAGACAATGCAGTTCAAGGTCGTTCTGGGTTTTTCCCCTCCAGGGCTCAGCCCTTCTAAGAAGCAGCACCTGACTGTTCTTTCAGTCCTGATAACCTGGGTGAAGCGGGACCCATTCTGCTTTTTGTTTTAGCTAATGTCTCAGTGGGATGTCAGTAA
This sequence comes from Dicaeum eximium, assembly GCA_013396995.1. NCBI lineage: Eukaryota > Metazoa > Chordata > Aves > Passeriformes > Dicaeidae > Dicaeum > Dicaeum eximium. Next base: position 1,099,210 of record VWZP01002292.1, on the reverse strand, counting down.
ATCCAGCTACCAATCAAAGTTTGCTGCAATGTGTGCCAACAGGTACAGCACTCAGTGCCCAACATTTGAGTTGCCTTCACGTGCCTTCACTAGGGGCTTTTAAAAAAGAATGGAAATGTTTGCTATTGTACATAGCAGAGAAGGTGCATTGAAAGCATTTCTATTTATTACTATTTCTGTGTTTTAGGGAAGACACAATGTACAGGCAATTGCTACTTATTAGGAGATTTAATCCTACTTTAAGACTCACCAAGAGACGACTGTGGAGACAAATGTGTAGAGAAAAAATACAAATAAAATATGATGTATTAACTATTTGTGGACTCCATACATTATGACATAAAAATAGTTAAGCACTGCTAGGTCAAAACTTTAAAGAACCTGGGATCATTAGAATAAGATTGTCCATGTGGCTGAGTTGAAGATTTTATATATCCACATTGTGATAATTTTGTCTATAAGCAAAAAAATATTTGGGAAAGTGGGTGGGGTAGATGAGTGGTGAATGGATGCTGATCATTATTGGAAGATGACAGGCACAGAGGCAAGGACACCTAATCAAAGACAAAAGTAAAATTAATACAAAGGGAACTTGTGGGACATGCCAGAAGCAGTATGCATAAAGAATGTCTTAGTTAGATCTAAGTACTAAAACATTTGGGGGTGTGTGGGATTTGAAAAATATCAGGGCAAAAGGGATGAAGTGTGCTGTCACCCCAAGGAGTGGAACAGAGCCAAAGAAAGGATCATCTGAGGTGAAACAGCAAGTAAAGCTCACTGACTGTGCCATTTATTTGCTTCACATATTCACTTTTAGTTACAGACATCCATTCATAGTTGGCACTTGTCCAAAGAAAAATTTGTGAATCTCACAGATTAATAATTAAGCCTTTTTTTATTCAATCAATGCAGCATAATTGCCAATAATATTCCACCATGAAAAAGTCAAAAGAACCACCACCTTCACCTACTACATTTAAAAAAAGAAAAAATCTAAACAAAAACCCAACCCCAACTCTTCAAAAATACCCCAATGCTCAGAAAAAGTAATCTTGACTATGACACATCCCTTACAGGCCTACTAATTGGATGTTTCTCAAATGGCATGAAGCAAATACTCTGAGACAAATGGAGTTTAGCAAAACCATTTCAAATATGGTTTTTTACTACTGCAAAATTTCCTCTGTTCAACTGTGGCAATTACTCCTGAATTTCAAAAATTATCTCAACTGCCTTGAAATGTCAAGGAGAGAAAAGAAAAATGTATCTTGGGTAGCTGGGTCTTGGATTGATGGAGAACATAAAGAGGGACCCAGAGGGATGGCTGAAGTGTGGACCACGTGAAGTGGGTGTGTGATTCTTTCTCTGAAATATTCAGTTTAATACACAAAGCAGTGAAAGGTGGGGGGGAAGCAGTTATACATACAAAGAGTTATGTTTCTTTAAGTATTTATAGATGGAAAGTTGGAATCTGCACACATTAAACGCTAAACCTGATAATCCCACAGTTCAGACTTGGAACCTTTTCAAGGTTATCAGAGTTAACCACAAGCCAGTTTATCAACCACAGACTCAGCTCATTTCTTGCTTAGTCCTAAACCATTATTTTAGCCACTGTCTGTGTAGTGCTGTAAAAGCAACAGCAAGCTTGCTTTCAACTGCTAGAAACTTCAACAGTTCTGCAGGAAATGTGTAGCCCTTTAAAAAAAAAGAATGGTATGAATAAATTTGCAACTAAGTTATGCTATCACAGAAACCAAACTTAAAATGATGTGACCAAAGTCTGAAAATAATGGCTGAGAAAAAAATTGTGAAGTTGCTATGGTGACTATTAACAATTCAGACAGGCTGTTGATATGAGATCGTATTAAATATGTCAAACCAAACATTTTATTTATAATTTAAAACTCCAACGTTGACACTTTACAGTTAACAGAAATTAAAAAGAAATTCAAGATGTAACTTAATAAAGACTTGAAAGTTACAGCTGAAGCAACACTTTTTACCTTGTCACTTCACACATTCTAAAAGACCTTCAAAAGTCCTTTTATGCTAAAATTTTCTATGTTTGGCCATGGCCTGGAGAAAGGCAGAAGCAAAACCATTTGCCTTCTTTTGAATTATCTGCTTTGGAAGGGGGAGAGATGGGAACATCTTGATTTTTAGCCCTGACTTAATTACTCTGTTTAAAGATCACATTGTGACCGTGCATTATACACTGCTGCCCTTACTTGGAATAAGTTACACTTGCTCCATTGTTCTTGCCTCAGTGAATCTAGCTAACTTTACAGAAAAAACAGCAGAAACTTTCCCAGAAATCCAAACTTTTTCAAGCCTCCCATTTTGCAAAGCGCTATCTTCACCAGCATTACTCATGTGCCTGAAATTAGGCATGAGATTAATTCACAATGTAGTCTAATTTATTCTGTGGTGCAACTGCAATCCTTGAAAGAACATTAGCACATTAATGTTGTGTTACAGAAGCCAAGATTGTCCCTTCCTTGTGGCCATGCTGGACCCTGGGATTAACTCAGCTGGTCAGACAGAGTGCTGATGATGCCAAGGCAGCAAGCTTGACCCCTGCATGGGCCATTCACTTAAGGGTTGGACTTGGTGATCCTTGTGGATCCCTTCCAGCTCAGAATATTCCGAGTGTGAACTGGAAGAACTGCTGGGGCTCAGCTGAGGGGCTGTTGAAGGGTCCCAGATCCCACACAGCTTGGCTGACAGATGGCCTCGGAGACCACGGACACTCCACACCCTCAGGGGCCAGCCCTGTAATCCTGGCCCATCTGTGGGCACCTTTATGCCCAGAATGACACTTGGATCTTGGCTGTGAGAGTGGAGCTGTGGTGACCTACAAGTACCAGCTGCCAGTGGAGCCTATCTCACACCCAACTCATTGTGTGCTAAGAGCAGTCTGTGAAGCCCTGGGTGCTGCCATAGTCATCAAAGACTAATTTTGGGGATCACTGATAGTTCCAGAAGGTGCTGACATTTCTCCAAAGAGTGGACTGACAGTAAGCACAGGTGTTGTGCTGTTGGTTGAGTCACTGTGTGACCATGCAGTGAGGGGCTGTGGAAAGGCACATTCCCAGGGAGGCAGAACCTGCCACCACTGGAGAACTTGCAAATGCATGCACTTGTCATGAAACAATGCTGAAGGGGCACTGATCAATAAATAAAATTTTTCCTGTGGAGAAAGCCTGTAATGCAGTGTGGACCCACAGCTCACCAGCTGGATGATACTTACCTAAATATCAAAACTTATATCAGCTGCTTTTACGTTACAGTCCAAATAAATTATCTGTGATGTTACTGTTTTTATCTGTGTGAAGTGTATTCTTTTGAGCAAGATGCATTAGTAGAGTGTTTGGATTTCTGTTTAGTGGAATGTGCATTTTTCAAATGTCAAACTGCATTTTGCTTGAGCCTCAGAGTGGGCCCTATGTCACAGTGTCTCCACAGGCAAGGCTGGCTTCAGAGATTTCCAGCTCCCCCTCTCCTGAACCACCATGCAGTCATGACCTTGGTACTGTAATTTCCACACCTTCAGAAATTCTACAGATACATCTGCTTGTGGTGTCACCCACTCGCTCGAGTTTTAAATAAAAAATGCACTGGAAAACCTCTCATATGGAGACCTCTTCTAACCATCACAACGTTTCAGCTTTCCTCCCAGAATAAAGTACATAAACATTGGGTCCCAAAACCAATCTATGTTTTCCTTGATGACCATTTTAAATGCAGCCATTGAAATTCCTTATTGATTTAAAATTTGGCAATTGCATATTTCTGCAAAGGTTCTGGTTACTGTTTCCTGTATACACATGGCAGGCTAATGCAGGCCTCTGTTCATACAATTATTTGCAGGTGCTGTTAAATCCCTAGCAATTAAATAGCCTACATCTAACATTTCTAATTAGCTTGTTTAGTAATCATGAAGGAAACACAGGAAACATTTAGTGGTGTCTTCTCAGATATCCTTAAAAATGAGGAATGTCACTAGGGGCATGTCCTGATGTGGGTGTTTTTTCAGCCCAGTCAGCAGGCATCATTTTAATATGAATGTGATCATAGCCCCATTGTGCCTGCCAATCCAAATTAACAGAATCAGCCATCCTAGGGCACAATTTATTGCTGCATGTGCAGCTCACTGGGACATGGAGCAGCAGCCCTGCAGTCTCCAGGCTCTGCAAGGAGCCCTGCCTCTGGGAACAGGGCTCAGCTTTGCTCAGCTGTGAAATCTCTCTGTTGCAAGATATGTTCCTGTCACATACTTTTCCTTATGACAGGCTGAATATTTCCCTTTTTTGATGACTCTAATACCATCAGTGATGTCTAGATAAACAGAAATATATTCAGGAGATAGCCCTGCTGTTAATCTTGAAGTTACCATTCAGCCTTGAAAACTAGGGCAGGTTGGCTTATCACTGAGGACATTTGGTTTGTACCAGTACAATGAGATATTACATCTGAAAACAAAATGGCAACAGGCTTTTTCACTCCAAACTGATGTGTATGCCATGTTACATTTGTCAGCACACAGCTGAGACATTCATGTTGTATCACACAGGTACAATGTGATTAATCTGTGAGGCTCCTCTGTGGCACAGCACCAGCTTTCTTCTGCCAGCATCAAGCAACCTTACTTCTGGTGAATAGAGCAAATAAGTCACTTTTATCATACAAGACCTTCTTAGCAAAAAGATAGCACCAAGAATTTCAGCAGCAACTGTGCATAGTGCAAAAGATATTTCATATTTTTTTCTGTCTCCAGGGACTTTCCCTAGATTCTGTGGCAGACAGAGTGCAAAGAGATTGCTCACAGCTCTTTTGTTCTTTCGTCTCTTCTCACCAATTTTCATTTAAAATCAAACACTTTTGCTGGAGACAAAAGGTATATTTTCTGGCCTCATGTCCTAGAATTTCTGTAAATTGTTCTTGCACATGTTTGCAGCTGACATACAAAATATGCAAACTCTTCTCCTGATTTATGCTTTATGCTCTGCATGGAGCCTGTATAATTGTGGAAAAAAAAAAAAAGACTAAAAAGTAGTTTTCCTTGAATTTCAGAAAGTACTGTACACTGTTTGAAAAAGAATCCACAGCTTCTTACTGCTACCCTCACTAGAACAGTTCATTTCCACTGTATATCTTGTAAAAAAAACCCGAAAGAAACCCCAGAACTTTTTTCAACAGACCTAGTTATGAATCGTAGCATTAGAGAAGGCTTCCTATTCCTACCACTGCATTTGGTAACAGAGAAAAGTTGGGAATTAAGTTTAGGAAATTCATTAAAGGTCACTTTTCCAAATGGACTTGCAATCAATTTTTTAACTACAAAACTTTGGCCCAAATTATCAAAAGCGCTCACCTCCCATTTGGCACAAGATTAAGGACAGACTTTCAAAGCATTTAACCACTTGAAGTTCTCAGTGTGACACCACTGGCCAGATTTACAAACTTTCCACTCACTTAAGGACCTAGAAATGAGCTGAACTCCTTTGAAAACAGTTATTGGTTTTGGACATTTCAAACCTATATTGTGCTGAATGCAATCCAGAGGCTACACTACTTGAAGTATTCATAATTACTTGATAAAACACAAATGTTTCCTTCAATTTCTCCATGTATAGGGTTTTTTTTTTTGCATTCCTCAGAAAACTTCTGGATCTGTAAGCAGAAAGTTTCCTTTCTTTTCAGAGTTCTTATTCAAAAGCTCAGCTAAAAGGGCCCTTGCTGGTTTACTGATAACTTGAGTAACTTCCACCCTTTCTCTTCCAGATTCACAACGGCCCTAAGATTAGCTGTCTTCACAAACAGTAAATTCCTTAATTCCCTTATAAAGGCTTTGAAACAACACTTCTGCTAGGAACCATTTTATCACTAAAATTACACTCATTAGAAGTTAAAGATACTGAATGAAATAGAGTAATCTCAGATCAAAGTAGCCTGCTCTTAACTACATAAAATAAATTAGAGCAACTAATGAGAAACAGGCTAAACACATCAAGGACCAAAATTATTAACTTACATTTAGCAATTATTTTGACAACTTACTAAAGGAAGACTGAATAATACTCACCAGCTTTTTCTAAATTAAAGCTTATTATATTTATATGAAGGAAGAAATGATGGTTTGGTTATTTAGCAAGATCTTCCTTACCACCAAAGAAACACCAGCATTCTTATCAGAAATAAATTCACTATGACAAAACACGACCTTCTAAATTACGTTTTCTGTATATCAGTACAGTGATACTATTGATTTCATAGTAAGGACCTGCAGTGTGATCACAAACCCAAATGATTAGGGTTTAGGGTTTGACTACATGAAGTATTAATTCATTTAAAATTAGCAAGACTACACTAAGCTTTCTATTTCACCGTGATTTATCTCTACTATCAGGGAGATTTTAAAAGTAAGCTTCTTTTATCTCCAAGTTTAATTAATATTTTACTTTTTTCCCCTCCTGTTATGGTTTCAGTTGTTAAAAAGGCAACGGAAGATAAAGGGAAAGTTTCAAAGTGCAGGAATACAAGACCAGAATGAATTTCAAACAACAAGAAATGAGGATTGAGACACCTATAATAAGAAAGTTAAAGAATCATGGAATTATTCAGGTTGGAAGAGACCTTTAAGATCACAGAGTCCAACTGTTAACCCAGCACTGCCAAATCCACCACTAAACCATGTCCCCAAGTGCCACATCTACAAGTCTTTTGTACACAGTGAACAGTACACCATCCAAGCCACAAGCAGCCAGTTCCTCCAGAAGAATGTTCATTCTTCATCTTTGGCAGGAGAGATTAGAGTTAGCATGTTAATGCTATATGGAATAAAAAGCTCTAAAGCCTCCAGACAATTCTATATATCCAAAAACAGACCTGCAAGTATATTTAATGAAATCAAGTATAACATTTAAACACATTAGTGAACCCCACACTAGCTCTATTTTGTATTTTTAACAATAGAGTTTGATAGATATGACAGTGCTGAACAAACAATTCATATTTATCACTTGCTGCAGTATGAAGATTATTTGTATTCAGACTCAATTCTGTCTAGGATTTAACATACTCATGGACCAAATAAAGATATCTTGTGAGTTATCTCATAATATGCAGGAAGAGGGATGGGAATATGTATCTGCTGTTGAATGTCCACAGGCTGTCTAGGGTGGCTGTGTGTCCTGTACAGTCTTTACCAATATATAATACAAAGCTACTTAATCTTGATATAAGAAATAGATTTTGTACAGGGAGAGCAATCATTAATGGAAGCAACCCCCCCAGGACTGGTAGAGTTCCTGTCACTGGAGAATTTTAGGATGTGATTGGACAAGGTGCCAGAAAATCTTATTTAGGTTCCCTTTGCCACAAAAGGTGATACCAGATGATCTCTCAAGGTCCCCTCCAATGTGAGCAGCTCTGTGGTTCTCACTGATAATGGCAATGCTCTGCAGGTATGCACAGCAAGGTGCAGAGGCTGCTGTCACACAGCAGTGTCCCCACTCATGCTTGTCTCACCCTTCTGAACCCCTGTGCTATCACAACAATGCTCACTATCCCCTTACACATTTAGATAAATTAAGTGTTTCAAAGATTTCTTTTTACATTGTAAAAGCTGAAGGTTTGGAGTTACAGAAAAAGCTTAGGTTCTGGAACACAGTTACAAATAGGGCAGATTGGAAACTGAGGGCAAACAGGGCAAATTCGGAACACAGAGCAAACTGGAAAAAAAATCCAACACCCTAGCAGTTATGTGGCAGTTGGCATGGCAAATTACCATAATCATCTCAGAAATGCCTGCAAATACATCACTGCTTCTTTTCTTCTAGGTGTGCAAAATTACTCTGTGCCTTATAATTCTGGGATACTGATGAGACCTTTCAAAGAGTAACTAGAGCCTCAGAAAATACTTGAAGACAGACATGTACAAACAATTACCCTGCAAGGAGAGAGTGGAGTGCATCCTGAACTTAACAGTGAAGTTGAGAACTGAAAAAATCCAGAGTATCTCAAAAGGCTGGATGACTTGGCTGATCAGTGAGGTATAGCTCCAGCCTGTGGGCATGTCCTAGTGGATATTCATTTAACAGATCAGCTACCAGTAGGAAATACTTACCTAAGGCTGATGGAGAGGGCAGTGTGTGATAGCACAGACAGCCACAGCAGAATTAACTGCATGAACTCTGTCGTGGAGGTGAAGGTGTGCTCCCCTTTCCCCTGCTCCCAGCACTGGCAGCCTGGAGGAGCACTGTGGGCTCTGGGCAGGCTTCCACAGCCCTGCTGTGTTTTTGGGGGCCCAGGGGCAGTGCTGTAGGGCACTTTGTACATTAATCCAGTTGATGCTTTAGAAAAATGCCAGTCAGCAGCTGTCAGCAGCTCCCCAGTGTGGCCAGGGCTAGGGCTAGTACAGGCACCTTGGACAAGCTTTAGGAGCTTGTCCCTGCTGGAAGGGCTCCTTCCCTGCAGCCTCTGACAGTGCCTCATGGACCAGCAACTTCCACTGGCCAGGACTTTACTCCTGTCTCACGAGCTGCTGCACAGACAAGGATGTTACCACAGAGCTGATGAGGAAGCCACACATCCCCTTCCTGCCCCAGCATCTGGGGGATGCTACCTTCCCTAAGAGAGCTGATTTCTGGATACAACATTTTGTATTTCCTCTGGTTTGCATTGTATTTTTGGGCCCCTGGCCCAGACTGTGTTTTGAAGAGACCTCAGGCCAAATTCTGTTTTCAGCTCAGTGCAGCTGTTCTGAAGGAACTGCTTTGACTTTCACTGCAGTGTTCTGGATTAGCACTGTAGTAATAAAGGGTAGAACTTGGATCTTTCCCTGCCATCCAGAGAAAAAGCAGATTTGCACCACAGTGCATCGGATGAGGAGTTCTGAAGAAACACAGAAAATGAGCCCTGACAGATAAAAAAATGAAGGCCCAAACCCAGGTAGCTCAATTCAAATGACAAAATCTGCTTTTCTGACTTTTCCTGGTTTCATCTGTCAACAAAATTTAACTGTACATATATTTTAAAAAACAACAACCTTGCAGAATGCAAACATTTTAAAGTGAACTAGGGGAACTTTAATCACATTGCACTAAAATGCTCACTCAATTCTCAGATCTAGTTTGAACTCTTATTTTTGTTCTTTTGCAAGATTTATGTGAAAAGCAACTATAGCCTGGGGTTTTGAAGTTGAAAGATTATAATTTGGCCTTCTGGCATGTATCTTTGTCAGTTTTTTAATCTCTATGTGCTGTCTTTCAGCTTTAGAGACAGACCAATTGATGTTCCCTGAAGCATGTATATTCTTTCAACACCATAAAAGAAGTCAGCCATTATCATTTTTGATCTAAAAATTTTATTCTCTTTATTTTCACATTAATTTGGCTTACTAGTTCAATTGGCCATGTCAGATGCAAAAAACAAGAATTAATGTAATCTGATTGCTATGGCTATCTATAGGGTGTTTGTCATACAGCCTGATATCTGAATGGGATACAAATATACTCAGCAAAACCAGACACCTCAAATGGCTTAAGAGCTAAAACCCTTTAAATAAGCTTGAGACAGATCTGAATTTATTTAAATGTCTGATTCTAAATGTACTTATGCCTGGTAGTAATGTTTACCATCTGCCTGATTCTGTCTGATGAGGTAATTGTAAATCTATAAATAGCTTAACATATGCTGCACATATTCTGGCCTTAAATATAACAGCCTTTGTGTAAAACAACTGGAAATAATAAGAAGGGATATTAGTTTGGGCATTATTCAGGGTAAGACAAGAAAGAACTATAAAGTGTTTTCACTTTGTATTACTTGTATCTTCTCCTGCAAAGGCCTGGTAAACCCAAAGCATTGTTTATAGGCCCAGTTCTAACGAGCTGTGAGTACTCTCTGTGATTCACACCTACCAAAACAGGCGTTTGAAATGTAGTAAATCAATTACAGTCAGAGTACTGATACTGTAAACCAACATGAGAACTACATTCGTTTAGGATGAACAAATAGTTTTAATTTTCTTTCACATGGTAGAAGATGGGAAAATGATGTACAGGCATGGTGAGCATTAAAGCTTATCTTGAAAGAATTGCTTTACAACCACATTAGGGGATTCTTGACACTACTGCACCTACAGCCATTGTACGAGCAGTCAAAGTGCTGTTTCATAATTACAGCTAAGAATACCATTAAAGCCAATTATCTACTGAAAGAATTGTAATTGCTCATGTGCACTCACCTAGAATGAAACCACGGGAAAGGAACAATGCGCTCTAAAATCACACAGCTTTTGAAACCACACTGACTGGCTCAGCTTTTTGCCTACATGGTGGTGAGACCATGAGATGCAACCACAGAAGGCCTATGGTTGGGTAACTGGGTAAGGCTCTCTTCTGGATCACTTAGAAAAATAATTTCTTAGTTCTTGGAAAAATAATTTAGTTAAGAGAGATCATATTTTCTCTTGCATGATTCGTGCTCCAGAATCAAGACTGCACTGCAGATTTCAATGAATTAGCCTGGGAAATCTGACATTATCCTGCTTATTCAAGCAATCATTTCAGCTGCTTACAATAGCACCCTAGTGCAGGTGGGGGGAAAATGATACACTACCAAATTAGAAATAAAACAGTGAGTCACTCTGCAAACCTTCTTCAAGTGGCATGGTCAGTCTCTATCTTGTCTGTAGTGTTGATACAAAGCTAAAAAAAGGGCATAAATATGTGTATGGATTCAGCTGCCCACTCAACAAAATTCTTAATGTGGAAAGCTAAAAGCAGGGCTATTCTAAGGCTTCTTACTGAACACTGGGTTCATTGAACAGGATGTTGGCTGTTGTGCTGTGAACTGTGTGTCACGTGTAAAGAGGCAGTTATTGTGTATGTTGCACCATTAATTTGTCCCTGATGTTTCTATGGGCTTTTGATTTGATTCACTGAAAAGTTTTGCTCCATTTGTATTTAATGAGGGTTCTTCCTGAGCATCTGTTTCTTGACCTTCAAAGCCCTCACCTGGCCCAGGATTCTCCCTAGGTTATTCTGTATCAGCATGAAACTTTTGGAAAGTAGGTGAGAAAAAATGAACCCATTTCCAGCTGTGTGCAACTATGCCTGGCCAGACATCTTCACACCATGTGAGTGGCTGGACTTCAACCAGGCAGGACCGAGAAGCTGACTGGAAGAAGGAATTCTCCGAGAAAGCTCATCTCCCCTAGAACTATCATTATTTTGAGAGTGCTTGCAGATATTATGTAAATCTTTACTCTGCTTTCCTGTGAGTCTGGACACCAGGTAACCTTGGATCAGAAGGTGCCCAGACCTGCCTGGGCCATCACACAACTGATCCCAGCCCTCCCAAGAGCTCACTGTCAGTCTGCACACTCACACTGCCACACCACAGCAGCTCTGAGCACCTGAGGCAGCCCCACAGAGGAGCCACCACAACAACCAGGACAAACAATGAGAACAGCAGCAAGAAGGCAGAGAGAGCACTGCAGAGGAGGAGAAAATTAATGACAAATTAGCAGCAAAGGTAATTTTAATGGGAGGGCAAAGCAAAACATGGAGTGAACCAAAGGAGAACTTCAGAGCGCCACTTATTATTTTTAAAAATCCATAAATTAAAAGACTTATCACAATACCAAGTAGTGCACTTAATTATTTGTTCCACAATCATAAGACAAGGATACACAGATTAAAAAGTGGAAAATACTCACAAAATGGTTTCAGAAATTAACTGATGGTATTCCTGGCATCTTCTGTATCTCCAGTTACATGGAGGTGTGAGCTATGCATTGTCTGCCTTGGCAAGTGGGTGGAGGGTGGTGGGAGGTGAAATAAGGAGGCAGGGTCAGGTGCTCCTTCAGCAGTAAAGGAATAATTCAATTTATAGATCACAGAATTCATGTCAGTTGGGCTCAGATTGTCATTCTGTTTTCAATAAAATAGATTTTATGCAACTTTTTTTTTCCCTTAACTCTTACAGGTAAAAGGTCTAGGTAGCCATCTAAATATGTGAACCTCCTCATCACTTCCTGTAATTTTTTTACTACTTCATGATAGGGTCGAAGCCACTTTTCTTTTATATGAAAAATTTCAGTCATTTTACCTTATTTGCAACTATGAACAGATTATGGCCTTCATTTCTTTTGTGTCCACTTGTTATGTATCTATTTCTAAAATAAAGGCAGAATGGAGCTCATATCAAAGCAGACTGTGCTTCCTGTCCCTCTAAAGTAGTGACATGTGCTAGAAAGAAAGTGATAAGGTGCAAGAAAATAAACAGACAGAACATGTGGAAAGCAAAACATCAAACAGTCCTAATTCAGTTGTGTATCTCTACTGGCTTCTCTGTGACCTACCCATATCCTCAAGAAAACAAAGAGTACCAATTTCTTATGTAGCAGGAGAAACCCACTTTGGAGTAGGATGGTTTATAGAGACGTCATTAAAAGCCTTTATGATCTTTATTCTAGGTTCAGACTGGGTAGTCACCACCCAAGACACAGTCCCAAAGAAGTCATGATAAAATTCAAGTGGTATCTCTCTCCCACTTTATCACTTTAACCTCTCAGTAAAGTCAAAACTTGCTGCGTCAGAGAGTGTTAATGGATGCAACATCCAGGTAGATCTAAAGGATATTTTGCCACATTGCCAACCCCTGATCTGAAGAAAAGCCCCTGGAAGATCCATTCAGTTTAGATCACTGTTGGTCCAGGGAAATCAATGAGATTACCTCAAAACTAGGCCAGTATAAATAGAACACGAACTCTGGCTAGAAATGCCAGCATGACTTGACTGTATATTCCTAATGAGTAGACCTGATGCACTAGGATGAGAGAAAAGGTAGAGGAGGGATTTGCAGGGTGCACAGCAATTCCTGAGACCAGTGCCATGAAAACAAAATATAATATTACTTTATTTTATCATAACTTCCCATTGTCTAAATGCCTGCACAGCAAACATTTGCTTGTGTCCTTAGTTTATCTGGCCCAGGGCAATTATTAAGATAGCTGTGGTTACTGTGTTGATCTAAGGTACTGAGAAAACATTTTGAAACGTTTAGAATTGCTTCATTTATGGCAGAAGGGAAGCCAAAATGACTTCTATGCTTGTTCTGCACTATCAGTGCAATGATATGTGCTGGAACAGCCTGGGGCCAGGAATATTAGATAACTGCTTTTACAGAACAATGACTTAGTGTCAAAGCCCAAAAATGGGGGTTGTTCCACCTTCCTTTTTTTGTAATGGTGTAATGAAATGAAAGGTATTTGAAACAAGACCATAAAGAATGAAAAATATTTGTCACTCTTTATATTTCACACACATTCCCACTTCATCTTTCCTCATACAGTGACTCCATTTCTCCTTCAATTATCTTTTGAAGCCTTCTTCTCTAACCCTTCTCTGATACAGATACATTTCACTCCATCTTTAGGGCAATGCGAGCTTGTAGACAAAACCCAGGGTTTGTAATGCAGAATCCTCAGGGCTACCTCCTGAACTTCCTTACACTAGTAAAGGGTTGCAAGAGTACAAGAATCCATCCTGAGGGAGGCACAAGAGGAAGCAGACAGTGTTATGTGCAGCGATGCAAGGAAGCAGAAAAGTGTTACATTTCTGTATCAGTAGCTAAATCACACTGTACCATGGATCAACTGTTGCCAGTTTACAGCACTCTATTTCGGCAACAGAGATAAGGATTCCAAATAACTATTACCAAAATCCAGATTGTTCATAATAACTGGGACACAAAAGATGAAATAAAATCAAGAATTTGTCATTGGGTTTGGAAGGAATAATCTAGCACATGTACTATCTTGCCTTTGCAATACTTTGGGTGGAATTTAATAGAAAATTGTAGATTTTTCCCTTGCCGTTTACCTGAATCTACCCTGAGAGTTGCTTAAGGTCAAATGAAAAATTTGACTACAATAAATATTAAGAAGATCATTACATTTAATTAACTTCTAAAGTACTTCAGTCAGGCCTCTAACTGAGCAATACTTTCCTTTTGAAGGAATATGGCAAATATCACCAGAGTTATGGTTAAATTAAGAATCCCATAATTCTAATGTATTTCATAGATACAACACCATGGCCTTTTAGTTGTCATGATACACAGAGATGAACAAAAGATCAAGGACAGACTCTGGGCTCTGGAAATAGTTGTATGGGTCATGGAGAAACTTGGATGCAAACCAGCAAGACAGACACAGTACTTGGAGGGGGCAGGAACAAACCTGAATTAAGAATTTCAGCAGCTACAGGGACTGGACAATCTAAAATGTCCTTCCTTAGAACAGCACATGCATCAGCTCTTGGCATAATCAATACCCAGCCAGGGCAGAAATTTCTTTGCACACAGACTGCCATAAGAATGGTAAATGACATTTGGTAGTCACATAAACCAATTGCTGCTGCAAGAACAGATTCAAGTTATGCCATTTTATGTTTGGTACATTCTTTATAATGAGCAGGTAGATTCAAAGTTTTAATCCTTCTAGCAGGTGACCTTTTCAAAATTCTGTATTTTTACTGCCTATCAATTTTGTTTCTTTCTTCCAGGCTCCTGAGATTGTAATCAAAGATGAATAGGAATTGCCAGAGAATTACTGAATACTGAAAAAGCCAAAGCCTTAAAGATGGCTTTCACACAGCGTATGCCCTAATGCAGCCATGATATCTGATTTTTAATAGATTAGGTGCAAATGTGCACATTAGCAAACTAAACAATGTAGTAATATCCACAGAGAACAGGTTTCATCGATTAAATCATAAATATAGTATCTTATTATGCTTTTGGGGAAGTAGAAATATGAAAAGCAATGCATGCATTTTTGAATTATAAGAGGAGGGAATATTGGCAAATCTTTCAACAGCTGTTTATCATGAAAAAGAAGTTACAGTTACCATTCCCCAGCCATGCACTCTGAAAAACTAAAAACTGTACATTAATAAATTATAACAATGATGCATGAACTAATATAAAACTTTTGAAGGCGGTTTCTTAGTCCAGAGGGAGTTGTCAAATTTGCTATTTGTGACTTTAATGTTACTTGAAATTTCTTCTAGGGCATTTAAAACTCCTTTTGTGACTCTTCATCAGCAGTTTCACAGACAGCAAAGGCCTTGACAATATACATTTTCACTTTCTGCATGGCTGACGGACTTCATATGCTACATCCAATTTAAGGGTAGAGCAGTAGATTACATTGCTAGAATATAGAGAGCCATTGCCATTGAGACTGAATCACTGCTGTTTATAGTAATTCTTACTGTTTGGTTTTTGACAGCCCTTTGTGACCAGAATAAAAGATGATGCTGAGATTATTGTCAAGCTACTGTAATAGCTAGTAGTGCATGAAGTCTGCAGCAGATGGACTTGAACTTATGAGCTCTCAGATTCTCAATAGCCTTTCAAATGAGCAGTGTTCTCCTTGGCCACGTGCAAAGCGAGTGGCTTTGACAAACCCTTATTTCAGGAGATGAAATACTATTTCAGCCAGGTCTCTTTGTTCTATTTGAAATGTTTTATAGCGCTTAATTTGAGCGGTAGCTTAGAATTGAAGAGAACAAATTGATTTTCAGTTGCATGAGGTAAACTATGTTACAGGTACATCCAAGCTGAACAACAACAAAGTGACTTGACATAGTCTGAACGCTTCCAGAAGTGCCCCCCAACCATTTCCATTACAATACACAATTGCTAGATGTCTTCCTTTGGCTAAAGTAATAATTTTCCTCATGAATCCCACTAATTCACAGACCTTTACTCTGACAAATAAGAGGCAATAGTAAAAATTTGTTTGGCATATGCTACCCCAGAAGGATTCTCTTGAAAGACAAACAACTGCTATTGACTTGGATGCTGTTTTAGCTGCTGTCAAGAACATGGATAGACAGCAACCAGCTTGTATTGCTGCAGGAATGTCTTACACCTGATTTGTCTCACTAAAGACCCCCTAAAGAAGCACATTTCTCTCAGGTCACCAGTTTACTGATTCCCTCTGCAGTGCAAACCGTGTCCTCCATGCACAGTCAGCTGTTCATGCCAAAATGGGGCAACACAAACCCACCAGAGTGAGCTGAGCTTCAGCAGTTCTCTGGACCCAACCAATGCACACCAACAGCCCCAAAGTCAAATGAGACATGTTACAAAGGCTGGTTTAAAACTTCATCAGAGTATTTCTTTCACCAATATCTAGTATATTTGTATTAGGATCCATTACTCCTGTAAACCTCTTGCTCTGTTTTGCATATCATGGTTTTTTCTTTATAATCTAGCATTACAGTTTGATCTTTTATTACATTGCTGCTGTTCAAGATTCTATAGTTAAAGTTGTGTCAGCACTTTTAGTACAAAACCCATTTATGAGGGGTTTATAACACAGCTATAAAGATGTACTATAGAATTGAAAGGTGGTGTACAAAGTCTCAGCATGGGGCATTGTCTTTTTTTTATCATTTTTTAATAAACAAATTAGACTTGCTATTTTAAGCCTTTATGAGTGTAAAGCAATTCCAGTTTATAGGTTATTGCCTATATAACGTGGCAATCAACTGTTATTAAAAAAGTAAAATGAAACAACTTATAAGTACTATGATTAAAACTGATGATGGAAAAAGTGGAACTTTGCAACAGTAAAGGCAGGCAAATATATGTTTTCTTCTGTGAGTGAGGTGTACACTGAGAATGTGCTGAGCTGTACAAACCCACTTTTCCCAAGGCAATTGGGGAGTCCAGCTTGGGATGCAAACCTGGAACCTATTCCCCTGGAAGGTTCCCAGTGAGAGAACACAGGGTAATGCATTCTTCTTTCCTCAAATGTCATTGGAGCCGGCTTCCTGAAAAAAGGCTTTTAACTGCTTTCAAAGGGCAGGGTGCTCATGCTCCTCATGGAAGCTGTGTGTTTTAATAAAATCATACTGATGAGGGTCAGTGAAGGCTCGAGAGTGCGTGTTTTGGACTGTAGTTTACCCTCATTACTTGCCCTTCTACACATAACTTGGTAGTGAGAACATTACCTATCTGTTGGTTCTGCCCAGTCACATCCAGCACTGTTTTGAGGCTCTCTGCAGTACCCTCCGTGGCTCAGAAGGTGCTACTTGGCTGAGCAGCTTTCCTTGATCAGCTCCATCAAGACACTGAGGTTTGATGGAACAGTCTCAGCTTCTCACCAGTGACTCCTCCCCCAGAATGAGGGCCCAGTAATCAACTCAGGACCCGCAGGCCTGGAATAACATGGAATATTGAGTCCAGAGGGACTGCCAGAGAAAGCTGGTCATACTGCTTGCAGTACTTAAACCAGCTTGGATTCCATCTTCCTGGAATTCTGTGTTGCACCTTGGAGACATCCTTAGATACACACGTTTCCCTAGACAGACTTGGTGATAGAGCAGGAGTGCCTCACTAAATCACTACATCTGTGAGCTCATTCATGGCCCTGGATTTGGCTGTGGTGTGATGAGGCTGGGAGACCAGTTTCAAAGTATGCTGACTATAAAGGGGATTCAAATAAAAAAAGAGCACTGGCTATATATATGGATGGGTGTTATCTGCAAAAAATCGACAGGAAAACTGTAAAGCATCTCATGGATCTGCAAAAAATCGACAGTAAAACTGTAAAGCATCTCATGGTGTCTCTGCACTGGGACCAGATGTAAATGTAAAGCTGCACCTGTGAATGTCCTGGATGAAACGCAGTGGCCAATTCAGATACCAAGAGGGAACTGCACCAGCACAAACTTCAGCCCAGGCTGCTCATACCTTCCAAAGGCTTTGGGAGCTTCTCAAATGAAGTTTGTGCTGCCAGAGTCTTGGC
Organism: Dicaeum eximium; assembly: GCA_013396995.1. NCBI lineage: Eukaryota > Metazoa > Chordata > Aves > Passeriformes > Dicaeidae > Dicaeum > Dicaeum eximium. The sequence goes on along the minus strand of VWZP01002292.1, from coordinate 1,081,374 downwards.
TATTAGCACTGTTACAAGTGAGGCAACAGATGTGCTACTGCCTGCAGTGCAGGGAGCCCTGAAGTTCAGGTTCTGCTGGCTTTTACTGAATCATGGATCTGAAGTAATTTTAAAATGTTAATATCTTGCACTCAGTGAAATTGGGGCTGTCTTGGATTCTGATCATGCAGGCGCTACACAGATAACTTTACACATGGGACTTTCTCAGAGCTGCCTAAATTACAGTATGTTATTACAAACTCCAGTGAAGGCTGGCACAGAAATCAGGACTGATTTTTAAAAACAGACCACAAATTCCAAAGGAATAACTAAAGGCAATGAGGGGAAAAAATTAAAAATCAGTTTTTACAATGGCACTAGCCACATATTAACAGAAGATCTCTTGTCCCTCTCATAATTGCTGTGTGTTTAAAAGAATTCATATAATACAAATATGCCTTCAGAGGAGATGAAACTTTAATTGTCTGCACATAAAATACCTGTGATGTATTTAAATAACCTTTTAACAGATGAACTACTAAAAATATTTTCCAATCTACCTGGGAAAAAAATCACTAAATTAGTAATATTTTCCTAAATATTTAAAACATCACTGCTTAGGCTAACAATGTATTTCTACCAATTTAAATGGTTCTGTAATAATTTAAAACAAGCTTAAGTACCAAACGTAGAACTGCACAATCACCTCCCGGTGACCCTGGATTTTTCCTCTCTTTTGCAAGGAAGGTTGCTGGCAGCAAGGTTGTTACACAAACTGACAAAAGCAAGTGGAGACAGCGAGCTGTGCTTATTTAAGTCTCTATTCTTCCGTGCCACTCAGCCTCAATCCTGTGCCTGGCAAAACATCATCAGTATTCTCTGCCTCTTTTAACTAAAGGAAGCAAATCAAGAACCAGACGGGCTAATGGGAACTGAACCTCATTTCTTGGCCTCTGGCTCAACCTGGGCAGCCAAAGGGAAAGCAGGCACTCCTGCCGGCCCCGCGCTGGCCGTGCCAGCTGGGCAGGGAGCACCTCCCGCTGCCGGCTCCGCGGCAGGCAGCACGCAGGCTGCTTCCCCACCCGCCAGCTGGGAACCCGACTGCTTCTCCAGGTCTCCTGTCCACTTGCCAAACTCAATCCACAGGGCTCCTTTTCCACTTGCCCCAGCCAGTTAGGAGGTGATCTATAGTGCTATTATCACAGCTAGCGAAGCGGGCCAGAAATCTCCGCGCAAAAATGAGATTTTGGTAAGGTTCCACAAGAAGGGGGACCAAAAGAGGAATTTAATAAGGAAAGGGCGTCCTCTGCACCCTTTCTGAGTTCCCTGTGAGTTGAGTCATATTTAGGGGCTGTATTTCCAACCCTTTTCCTGTTAACACTTAATCTGAGGCATATTCAACTAGAAATACCAGAGATATGTTAGAGGCAGAAAACTAGAAAAGCAACAGCTACTGACTAGAGCTGGTTGAAACATTTTCAACAAAACCTGAAACCCACCCCGTTTCATATTTCACTGCAACTTGAAACTCAAACCAGATTTGCTGAAAGGTTCTCTGAGGATTGTGGTTCCAGTCACAACTGGCCAATCCATTTATAGTGCACAACTTTATTAGACAAACGGAGGTTCAGTACAGCTGGGCTCTGTTTAACAATTCTGAAACCCAAGGGAGAAGGGCAGCTTGTCCTGCACCCTGTCCTGTGTGGCCTTGCCAGACTCTGAGCCCAGGGAGCAGCCCCACCTCCTCACACAGACATGCAATGGCAAGACAGGACATATCCCCTCTTTTCCATTTCCTGATGGGATAACCAGACAGTTAAAAGACCCTCAGAGATTAGAAGCCAGGGGAGGCACAGGTGCAAGGAAAGAAGCATCCTTCTTCCCCATCAGGAGAGGACAGATTGCTCCTGCCATACACAGACCACAGCAGCCTGGTCCCCAGCCCATTTCTCTTGCAGTTTGTCCAAGATTAGGTTACTGTAATTACCTGAATTAGCTGCTGCATTGAGTGACCTGACAGATGCAAGCATATAAACAAATTCTGCCTCTGAACTCTTACAGACAGCTCTCTGTTGGCATTCATGCTCTGTGTCTGCACAGGTTCAGACAGTACAAATCAGACCATTTCTGGTCAGTGAGTCACTGGTCATAATTTTTACTGTTTTGTGTTGCCACTGCTCACACACATAGGTGCTGGTAAACAAAAAAAACCCCAGCCATCCAAACTCAAGTACACTCACAAGCCTCAACTGCCCCAAAAGGCCACAAAGAGCAAACACACAATCATCCTGTCTGTACACAGATCATTTCACCAGCTTTAGTGGTGTGGATATTTAAAACTACCTTTTCCATTTCCCTTCTTTCTTCTCTCCCTCTGTGCTTTTCCAGGTCTATTTTGAGTTTTGTTGTGAAGCACTGGATTCATTCATACATCAAAGGGGAATTGAAGGCATCAGAGCCCACATAGACAAAAAACAAAGGCACAGTTTACAAGGCAGAAACTTGCTGAGAAAAGCAGCTGAGTTTTGCAAGGCTCACCCGCTGACCACCCCCTTGGAGGTACATCAAACACCATTACTTGTTCCATACAGTCAAACATTTTTCTTTCAAAGACTCCTAATAGAATGGATTATTTGTATTACTGTAGTAGTGAAAAGTCCCAGCCCTGACCAGTGCCCTGTACAGAACACCCTCCCCTTTACTGAGTTTTGCTGGATGAGAAATAGTTCAGCTCTGTGGGCACAGAGGTCCCAGTGGGCTAACCTAGATGAAATTAGGCTGGAAGGAAGTACTTCCTACCACAGCATCTCAAAACTAGGCATCCATGTTAAGGATTAACCTTCCCTTTTCCAGGGTCTGCACTGAGTCCAGAAAACAAAAGAAGGCTTTTTTTATGCTGATGAGTTCCTGCCATACTCATTATATACTTAGAATAACATATATTTGGCCATATTTTTGAGGTCCTATCTTCTATTTCTCATTTATTAAACGTTTTCCTTTTTGAACAGGGTCAAAAGAGACTCTGGCATGGACAGGCACAGGCAAGCTGCCTGTTTCACACACAGAATTGCACTTTCCAAGCCAAGTGTGGAAAGCCACGGTATATTCAAAACCCATCTTCCCTCCATCTGGCACAGCAGGAGCTCAGTATCCCTCTTATCTTGTAGTTTCACCAGACACCAGCCTTTGTCCTTTAGCATAGAATTATTAATTATTGTTAGATTTGCTTTTGTTTGTTTTTGCAATGTTTTTGCTGGTATTCCAGGCTGCATACAATGTATCCAGTATTCTGGAAATACAGCTGAGTCTACCAGCCTTGCACTTCCCTTTGCTTCACTAACCCTGACATAGCTGACATAAAAAACAGGGGATAAGTATTTAAAATTGCACTCATCTCACAGTTTCCATACAGTATGAATATTTTTTCTTCATTCTGGATAAATGTTTTAGCAGTTAAGTGAAAAAACACACAAAAATCCCAACCTTGTTGCTCCACAACTACAGAGTGCCTTGGACTGCAGAAGTACAGTGGACTTCCAGTCCTTCAGTCCTTTGCAAAACTTTGAAGAGCCCCTTGTCAGCCAGAAACTTTGGCATTTTTGGTAAGGTCAGTTTAGTCTCAATAATATCAAAAAGCTAGCTCTGATCACAACTCAGAGGAAGCAGACTCAAAGGACTGTAAGGATTTTGTTGGTACTATCAGTGCCATAAATGAGAACAAAATGGAGGCACAGAGCTGCTAGTTCTGGATAGCCTTTAGAAATTTGCTCCTGTTTGTTATACCAGATATATAATAATGGCTTTTCTATTAGACTTGATTTGCTCCACTCTTGGAAACAAAACCCAGAGTGTTTAAACTCAAATAAATAGTTTCCTTTTAAAATGTGGGTACATTAATTTGGTTTACAGGCTAATTGCTTTACTCTAAGAAACGTCAAAGTCTAGTTCACAGTACATGATTCCTCAGGAATATGTTGGACAGCAGCACAAACCACACCTGTGCCTGGTGACTGCTCACACTGAGAAGGGCATTGCTTACCTGTGCCTTCTTTGGAGAGCTGATTTCTGTTTGCAGTGATGGGGATGTTGTGTTGGTTTCGCTGTGCTAGGTCAGTGAGCAAGAAGATTTGAGGCGTATTCAGAGTTTGCACTTTCATGGGAAGCAAGATGCAACGAATAGCTATGAGGAGCAAATATGAGAAATGATGAAAAGGAATAAATGTTATATATAGAAAAAATTGTAAGCTAACAAAATAGCTATTTCACAGTTTAATGATTCTAAAGTAATCTGAAAGGTTTTAACAAAAATCTCCATCTTTGATTTTGGCTATCACAGAACCCCTGCTGTCCCTGTGTGTGACTTCTCAAGGTATTACAGCAGACATTTCTTTAAGGAGATATTCAGGGAAGAAGGGCTTTTCATATGTTCATTAAACTAAGGCACTTTACCTGAAGAGCTGTAGAGTGAAAATAGTGATCATGTGAGGATAAAGTGCCCCGTGCTAGAACAACTGGTGTAAGGAGAAGAGCAAGGGGGCAGCACAGCATTTTGAACTATTTTGCTTTGTGAATTAGGTCCTGTGGCTGGGAGGGAGAGCCCAGCACAGCCTGACTGACTCTCACTCAGAGGCTGCTGCTGGACATAAAGGAGAGCAGCAGGCAGCTGGAGCAGTGGCACCCTGGGCCAGCACCTCAGCAGCTGGATGTGCAGCTCCAGAACAGAGATAGACAACTCAGAGAAAGCAAAAAGAGGAAACTGGTTTTTGTTTCATCAGGAAAAAGTGATTGGTATCATGGAATTGTTAAGGGAAAGCTGAAAAAATCAAATCCCATCAGATCAATACTTCTGTGGATGTCTAAAAATATAGGTGTTCGAGCCTCCAAAAGCTTCAGGCCTGCTTCACTCTATTCAGTGTTACAGTGCCAAGAGCCAGACAATTAAGAACCATCTTTTCATTCCTTACCAATACAACTGCTCCCGGGAAGAGAGCCATGGGAAGAGCAGGAACTGAAGTGGGGGTCTACTGAACCTTTGCCCCTCGATGGCAGAGGACTGTGCAGGGGCCCACGATCCCTCTTCTATCCAAAACATGGATTCAAACTCTCATTCTCTCTTCTCAAATATACACCCAAATCTTGCTCCATATACAGATCTAAAACTACACAGGTGATCTCAGATAGGTATTGTGTTATATTTTACTAATCAGAGATGGATATTCAAAATTCTCATTGCATCAGAAGTTCTACTTCCTGCAATAATTTCTTCTATGATCTTTTACAAATTTGTGCACTAAAGCCCATGCTTTCTGTAGCACCTGAAATAAAACCTGTGTGAATCTGTTTTTCTTAAGAACGAATTACTGCTTTCTATTATGGAAAGAAAATAAAAAGGTACCAAACTGTTTGAATCTCCTTAGTGAATACAGCATATACTAAGCAAATATGAAGTTACATATTCACTCTCCTCCCAAATTCTATTACTTGGCTAAAAAAATCTGGCCATAAATATCTCAGTTATCATATATATATATATATATATGTAGGTATGTGTAATCCATGTTTAACAAAGTTGCATTTATAACACTGTGGCCAATAAACATTTTAATTATTGATTTCAGCTGAAAAATTCCAGAGACTTAGCATAAACAAAAGAAGTAAGTATCTGCCTGATGGTTAATGTTTTCATTCAAGTGTAGAGGTGAAGCTATAGATCCAAGAGATGGAAAAAGCAATTTACTATTCTCACTCATATTTAGAACCCTGTTAGTGGATTTGTGGAAAAAAATGTCATAGACTTCAAAAAACTGGCCATGAATTAATGTTTATAGATTTTATTGCTTTTTCCAGCTCTCTCTATTTTTATTCTTTATTCTTTTTAATAGTCTTAAAAACCCCCTAGAATTATAATTTTTCCCTACAGATGCTGTCTTTTTCTGTTAAACAAACATCGATCCCTTGCTTTTTCCCTTTATTTGTTCCCCCCTCCCCTTTTTTTTCGAATGAATGCAAAATTATCTCAGATATTTTTTGTGTTTAACATCAACAACTTCATTTCACATGGGTCTGATACACAGATAATAATCATCACCATCATACTGCTGTGTGATGACAAAACAATTTTTTTCATTGCGTAAGACTTCCTTTGTTATTGATTTTGGGCTAGGCTTGAAAAGCACAGCCTGCTGTCCATCCTGGGCAGCCCTACAGGGAGCTCTGCTCTGCTCCCAGGACTACACCCAGCACAGATGACCTTTCCCTGTGTGCAGGCCTGCAGGAACATTAGCAGAGAGCAGACAAAGGTGCACTGATGGCTCTGAGAGCCTGACCAAAGGTACTGCCACCAGCAGACAGGGGCACACAAAACTTCCAGCTGTTCTGCTCCTGGAGGGTCTGGCATGCTGGATTCACACAACATAGGTCACTTTATTTAGTCATGGTGTTTGGGTTTTGCACGTGGCAAAGAGCTTGCTCTCAAACCTGGTAAGAACAGCAAGACTGGCCCCAGCCAGAAGGGTACAACTCTCCTCAAATGCACCAGCACCAACACTGGGATAGCTGTGTGGGGCATATCTATTCCCATCAGGAATCAACAGAAAACCTGATGTGGCATGCCCCAGATACCCATATTCCAGCAGTTTAGGTGGCATTGAAACATCTTTTCTTATAAGAGAATCAGATCAGGGCAACTGAGTCTTCCTATGAATGGGCTTTTGTTATTTTTATGATACTAAGCCAGGTATGACGGTCTCCACGAATAGAGAAAGCACAGGTTGCTGAAAGCCTAGTTAGAGAAAAATTCCAGGATTAGCACCACCCTGTAAAAGTTCTATTCCTCTTTTAATTGTATTTTCACTAGAAAGAATTTTCTATTTGAAATTTTTTGCATTACATTTTTCCTAGTCAGACAGGACAAGTTTAGTTCATGATTGTCATGGTCACAAATGTGCTGATGTAGCAGGATGGAATAACTGGAGAATCACACCTCAGAACGTTTCTCTTCCACTCCTTTTTCTGCACCATTATTTTGAACTTACTTTGTGACAAGACAAAGACAACAGTGCCCCTGGATTCACACTGATAAAACTCCACTGACTTCAGCAGTTAATGCTCGTTTAGTTGTTATTAAGTGCCCCGAGGGTGATATAAAGTCCACACCTAACATCTGAAACACATTCCAAGATCAACAATAGCAGTCACCAGACAATTTTCTTCTCTACTGAAGGTCGCTCTAAACTTTAAATGCTTCTCTTCACCTCATGTTATACACATTACAAATGACTGTTCAGTTGCTCTTATAAGCTTAAATCCATATACTCCAACTTTGTACCCAGAAGGCAATTTACAGATTATAAAAGGCAGATACTTCTTTTGCAGCACACCTGCTCGTTTTACCATTCAGTCTGAGAGAATGAGAAACAACTGGGAATTAGAAGATCCTGATACCAAGGATATACTGGTAATCAGTGAGAGGAAAAGGTGGATCTTTAAAAAAATTCCTTTTAAAAACAATTGAAGGCAAGCTGACAGGAGCACCAGGTGTGGTGGTCACTCCAATGGCTTGGGAGAGACATGGTCCCATTGCCCAGGCAGCACAAACCAGCACATCTGCTGCTCTTACTCATCAGGTGAGCAAACCAGGAGTTCCAGTAAGTGCTGAGCTGCTGTGCACGCAGCCACAACAAACCCTGAGTTTCCCCAGCACTTGCACTGGCTGCCTCCTGCACTTGTTTGTTTTTGCAGCCCTCCCACGGGGCTGTCCCAAGAACTGCAGGTCATGCTTTGGGGCAGAGGTGGCTTTTGCAACACACAGGCACCACCCAGCTCTTGCTAAGGATCTCCTGAGCCTGGCAGAGCCCCGCATGCACCCGGCTCTGCTGGGCTGCCTCTTCACCCGCCTCCAACGGGGAATAAAATGTTGAAGTACAGCATCCTAATCATAAGCAATCACACAAAGTCATGATTTTTAAAAATAAAAGTACGTTGAGAACTTCTGAACGTGTGTGACAGATAATTACTTATCTATGTCCCTTGACTAAAAGAAACGTTTGTGTGTTTTCTCTAGTGAAATATTTATCATTCCATTATCTCACCTCATACATGCTCCTAGTAATTAGGTCAGACTATGAGCATGAGACTATAAGGAACTGGACAACCTTTTGTTGTTGTTGAAGCAAATCACAAACTATTCTTAATTCTGTTAGAAATTTTCTTCCCTTTAAATAGTTGAAGACATTTATTATTGAACTTCCTGCTTTGACAGAATTTTATTAAAGAAATTGATTTTACTAACTCAGACTATTATATTCTGCTGAAGTATTAAGCATCATACCTAATTTTTGTTCCTGATTTTTGTTCAGAATATTTTAAAAAATTCAATAAGCCATTGACTGAAACATCCAATGTCACAAGTGCTATTGCTTTAAAAGACTATAATCTTTTTTGTAATCAGATTTCAATATACTAGAAATTCTATACAAAATAAAAAACCCCCCAACTTACTTTTAAAATATTCTTTCAGGAAAATTACATTTTAACAACTAAACACAACAATATGTTAGATTACATTTTGAGCAGAATGTTTACCTTTCACTGAGTTTCTCTGCCAGCTGTGTCAGCATTGGCTGTATAAAAAATATTAAAAGGAGCTGGGTTTTTTTTTTAATTGCCATGATCATGCCAAAAAACACAATGTGTGGGCTGGAGACAGAGTGCTGGGAGCAATATTATTCATGTTAAAAACAGTTGCCTGATTTGCTTTCTTTGAAAATTAGGATACTATAAATAGGAGCCCAGTGGGATTTGTCGATTGCAAGTTATGTTTTAAAAGCTGCCAGGATGAAACTTTTGGAAGACTTACAAAAGATAGAACAATTATTGCTTGTCATTTACCTTTGGCTTGCATTAGACCTGTGTTTTTGGAGAGTTGTGCATTTAATATGGATGTACCTCCTGTTTCTATGTGTATGTCAAAATACAAGATTTTTTAAAAAAAATTCTATATGGATTTATTTACTTTCTGTATGTCTTTCTATCAACCAGGTATCTTAACTCACTGTTCTGTTCATCATCATTAAAAACGTTGTATTGCCAAACTCGCATTAATTCTTTGTGTCTTGCTTTGTGAAAATCCTTCCCCACAAATCACCTTTGAACAACTCAGAAATTATGATACAATAATTCATCACAAAAAAGTTGTCTCAAGCCTCTGTCCCACAACAGTGCCACAGCTGTCCTTCCCTTTATTTATTCATACTTTAGCACCTTGGTGCCTCTCCTTTTTTGCTTGCTTTACAGATGACCAAAGGCAAGCTTCCGTTATAAAAACCCAATCCACCAAACAAACACTACCAAAAACCTGAGGAACCGACAAAGCCTCAAATATAGAACCCTAAATGAATAACAAAACAAGAAGAAACGATTGCAGAGCAATCAAGCACTTTCTTTTCTGTGAGATATTATGGATGACATTCACTAGAAGGCTGGCACTTTGACCTGTGTTTGGAATGGGAAGCAACGGGAGCTGTTGGGATATGCCAACTTTTTAACAGCAAATACAGGGAAAGAAATAAAAGATAAGCTGCTAATTTGACTCCGAGTAGGGGCCAACAAAGTAATAACACAGATTGTAAGACCTACTTAAATTCCTAGCTTTGCCCACGGAATTCTGTTGAGTAAAAAGAAACATTTTTTTCCAAACTTTCAGCGTTTCTCTTTAAGAGAAAGAATTTTTACACGAGTGTGTTCATACTGCAGTGCTTACATAAACCATACATCTTTGAAAGGGGTGTGGGATTTTGGAGTGCATCTTAAAGCACGAAGCAAATGGCCTGATGGCCATTTTCCTGAAGGCAGGACCTTTCATCAGGAGCGTGGGCCCTGTTCAGAGGAGTTTCAGCTGCAGCACTTGGCAGCGCTCAGAGCTGCCAAGCCGGGCTCGATGCTGTCTGCAGGTCTGTTTGCAGCTCCTCTGTTCTCTGACTGTGTGTGACCTTTGGGTTTACTTAACTCCACAGCCTCAAACTCGGTTCAGCCTGACATCTCGACTGTAGCAATCAGATTTCAGAAGAGAACAGCAGAAAATAGGGAAAGAGGGGAAGATGGGAAAGAGGGATGTGGTTACAAAGAGAGGGACATTGCGTTCAACACTGTTCCAACAAACTTTTAATTAGTGCCATATTTTCCTTTGGAAGCTAAGTACTTCATGATGTGCATCACACTGCCATCCTTATCTAAAGGCATTTTTGTCCTTATCTAAAGCTTTTCTTAGTAGAATTGTACTTGAGTAAGAAAGAAAGAGCTCAATCTGACTTAACAAATATTTAGCATTAAGAGGTGATAATTTTCTTCTGTCCACCATAAAAATTCAATCAAAGTATGAAAGCCTGGGTTTCTCCTATACAAACCATGGAGAAACAATTAAGAGTGTGACAAAAAGCCATGGTATTTCTCAGGAGAGTTGACCCTGTTCCAAGGATAAAATGATAACAAGTGTCCTGAGTCCAGCCCGGTGACCTTCCGGAGCTGGAATTTTCAATTATGTCAAATTAGCTGTGTCACATGAGCTGGCTTTGTGAGTGAGGCTGGATCAATGCAGTGCATTTCACTGATGATGACAATGATCTAATCAATCTCAGTCACTCAATGGACAGCAATGAGGTTGTGAAGTAAGCACAAATATAAAGAATGCTGGGATCTGTCATTGTCAGGGTTACCTAGAGGCTCCCCATTTGTGCTTTTCCTTTAAATGCTAATTTTAAATGATGAAAAAAATAACACTAAGTAGCAATTTCCTAGAAGGGGTTTTGTCACATCTATTCAGACTTACATTCTGCTTGCCAAATTGCAACCATGTTCAATAATGCTGTTTTTGACACTTCTGTGTAATAAAAGTGAAGATCCTTCTTTGCTCAAGGATGTCTGTGACACTTTTGACACTTCTCTCCCAGAATTGCAGGCAGCCCAGATGTTCTTTGCATTAAGAAGAGCGCTGCCACAGCTGCCATGGAATATCAGAAGATATTGGGCTCTAGGCAAAAGCAGCAAAGGGCATCCTTCCTCTTTTTAAGTGAGGAGTAATTTTTGGAGAGTAAAACCTTTTGATTGAAAATTAAAGCCTCAGAGGGACTTTGTAGGCAAGAGACACATTGCATTTTCTCTGCTCATGTTTCAAGGTAACTCAGAACCATTACAGAGCAGCTGTTTCCACTTCTGTTCAGAAAAATATTCCTTACCTATCAATGCCAGCACGGCATTGCTGTATCTGCTGGACATCTGGATGTTACAATACAGGCAAAAAATGAAAATAACAGTAAGAGGTCCTGGTGCTAGAATCAAGCCTTGATTTTTGGAACTCACAAGGGTGCAAGACCCAGTCTACTCCTGGATTGTTTAGGCTTCTCAAGGCTTGAATCCAGGGATTTACATTCACAAGTGTCCCCTTCCACAGGAGTGACAGGTGAGGAAGCCTTGGCTAACTGAGGTCTCTGTACCCCAGGATTCTCTGTAGCTGGACTAAAGCAAGTGTTTGAAGACCACATCATGCTCCTGGAAAAAACGTGTCCCTGGGTAAAACTGACCATATTTCAGCATCATCCTCCTTATGTCTGTCCTTGTACTGTCCCCAGAACAGCTGCTAGTTGGACTGAGTAATAAACTGGACTCTGTATCTGCTTTACTGTAAAAATACATTGGTTCTGCTCTTCAACAATGGCCACACAAGCAGTGGTTCTGTGCACAACAAAGCGATCTAGGTGCAGGCTTCCATGGGTAGCTCCCTCAGAAGAAACACTCTTTAAATTTAATCTAAAGCCCCAGGGCTCTCGCAAGGCAGCGCTCCTGTCTGTGGGTGGGCTGATGAGTCACGGTGTTTTCCTGCATCCTGCTGCTCTTCAGCTCCATCTCCTGGAGTCACCCACTGCATTGAAGAGCCACCTTCCCACACCACGGACTGCCCTTACAGGTTAGCACAAAGTCTAATTAATAAGTTTCCTCTGAGAGAAAAAAAAAAAAAAGTGTGATAGAAAAAGAATTTCTAATTTGGAAATTTCTGTACAGGGATCTATTTTTGAGTACTTGCAACAGAAGTTTCTCTGCTGGAAGGATTTTTTTTTGTTTGTTACAGAAATCTGTGTGATTAATACAAATATTAAAAGGCTTAAAACAGCTCAGAGAGAGCTGTTTTATACTCTTTTATACTCCAAAAGTATAAGGTAGTCTCATAATCTTCCTTAAAATAACATGAAATGGAATTGTATTTTTTTTTTTGGAAGAGTCACTGTTAAGTCTTTTCTGTCATATCTAGGGAGCTGCACAAGTGGCACAGAAATTTCTTAAACAAAGTCTTACTGGGATTACTCCTTGCCTGACCTTCCTCTGTGCTGCATGGTGAGCTGGCAGGTGCAGGCTCTGCCAGGTTTTGGTGCTGGAACAACAGTAGCCAAAGCAAGTAGTGGGGAAAACCAATATTTTTGGGTGCTGCCAGATTGGAGTTCCTGTGAAACTGTTATGTAGCATCCAAAGAGCAGTTCCTGTAAGACTTGTGGCGTCCAAACTGTGATTTTTGTGCTGTGCTGCCAAGCCAGTTGCATCATCAGCCTACCCAAAGAAAGGCAGTGATCACCAGCAGGTGCTGCTGGTCCTAAGCCCACCTGGCACTCCAGCCCTCCTGAGCAGACAGGTGTCAAGGAAGACAGGACACTACCTAACACCTCATTCCAAATCCACACCAGCAGTGGCATGCAGCTGACCCTGGTGAGCTGCAGGCCTGAGCAGGTTGAATTTTTGGTCCATGCTACAAGTTTTTGTCCGTGTTTGGGGCAGAGTGCTAGAGACCCACCAGGGGTGATGCTACTTTAGCTCCTTTCCCAGACATATTCCCTGGTGTGGGTGTCACTTTCACAGTCAAATGCCACTGGACACAGAGTTATGGCAGCGATTACTATGGAAAATAAGAGACACAAGGACAAATCATTTTAACTGAAGCATCAGCAATGGAAAATGGCAGTCATCCTTAAATGTCATAGTGCCTCCCAGTTTGGCCTGGGCTCTGTGAAATGGGGAAAGGGCTCCAGAACTGCACAGATCCATTATCCTCAGTGGTTCAGGAGGACAAGCTCATTAGGAACTATAGCTTCATTAGGTAGCAGGAGCTGCCCTCTTGTCAGACTATAATCTATCTCTTATCTTGGATTGGGCCACAGATTTTCTCTCCCACATCCCAACCACAATTGACTACCACACCTCACTGCTTTTGGTGATGGAGCGTAGATCTTGCTTTAAGAATTATAAGCTAGAGTTTCAGTAATACCACAGGAAAATCTGCTAAACATTACTCAGTATAACCCATGTGCAGCTTTGCTCTTGTTTCTCTCTAGTATGGGAAGGGATCACTTGCCAAATGGCTGCAAATATCAGCAGCTCCCATTACAGGGCTAATCTGTGCTCAGGGATTACACACACCTGAGTGCACAGTAATAATGAAAACACTGAACCACACCTCTGCAATATATATTTACCTTTGAAGAGATGCAATATATATTTACCATTTAAGAGATGCCCACATTTACAATGTAAATCAAATAATAAAATGAAACCACAAACACCAATTGAAAATGCTATTTTAAAAAGTCACTGTTTTGGACACTCTGGAGGCTACAGGGAAAAAGGCAGGACACTACTTTTTACTATGGAAATCCTTTTTCCTTTTAAAATTTGTTTTTCAAAGGCTACATGAATTAACATTTAATCTCTCATTATAATGTTATATAGTATTTACAAAGAATTGAAAGAGTCAGAAAACAACAATATCTTGGAAATTTCTGTTATTGCTTAGGCTTCCGAAAGCAGTGCTCAAATATAATTGCTTAAAGCAAACTTCAAAAGATTCAATACACCAGCAGCTGCAGCAAATACATGGCTTTTTCTATTTTAATTATCTGTTTCTTCTAATAGGTTTTACAAGACATATATGAAGAGAGATCAGAGGGAGAGACAGATTTGATATTTTACCTACACTATTCTGCAAAAGGGGTAATAATTATAGAAATGGCTGAAGCTTGCATGGTGTTTGTTTGTACAAGAGAACTCCCCCAGTGTTTCTCTTCTCTGAGTTGAATTATTAGCTCCACTTAAAACCCAATCCTTGTGTGTCTGTTGACAAAATCTCTGCAATATAAAAGATTTAACAGCAATACTTGGCATAAAACATTTTGGCAAAATGAATCGAATATCACATCAAACACAGCTGAAAGGCAAACCTCCCAGCCAACAGAACACTTCTATCAAACTGCAGATTCCAGTGTCCTTTTATTGTGGCAAAATCAAAATTACTTCTATCTTATAGAATTTCTTTAGTCAAGGTGAAAGTGCTTTAGATATTGATATTTGTCTTCTTTGCAGAGATGTTGTACATATTATAATATGGCAAGACTCTCCTTCTTTGCTCAAAACTGTAAAATATATTGCTGCCCTGTTTCACAAAATTTAAAGCTGTTCTGATGAATACACAACTTTCATTTGGAGTTAAAAAAACCCCAACAAACTCCTTTCACACCTCATTTATATAGAAGCTCTTTGCCTTATCACTGTTCTAGCTATTTAAAGCACTGTTTTTCTGTTTATCAAAGCCAACTTTCTTCTTTCTCCTTTACATTTTAAAAGAAGAAAAATTAAAAAGCAACCTTTCCACTGACATTATTCTCATAGCACATACCAAACTGATTTGAAAACATTAGATTTGCCAAATTTATCCTGCATGTTGAACTGGAATCTAAATATTGCTCCTTTATTCATATAAGTAGAGGCTTATTTATTCAAGAGACAATTTGTTGGAGGATTTTTGTAATGAGTATAGTGACAGTAAAATTTGAGCTAGTTTTTTGGGGTGGTTTTTTGTTTGGGTTTTTTTTTTTTTAAACATCAATTTTCAGGCAATTTTTGGGCATATAATTGAACATTAAGTTAATTATCAGTTTACAGGGACTCCTTTGATGTGTGGCTCTCACTGCAGAGGCTGCAATGTGTTCCCAGCATCACTCCTGGGTGGGAGAGGGGAGAGAATGACCACCCTGCACTGGCCTCCAGCAGTGGCCAGAGCTCTGGGCCTTCTCATGGACTCTCCTCCGTGCATGCCTACCAACATGGCCAGAGGGAACCTGCAGAAATGGGGAATTCCCTCACTCAGGGGGAGCTTTTGGCCCGTTTGTTACAAGAAGCGGAAGTCCAGTTAGAAATGCATCCCGTAAACTGGAAATACGATCTCAGCAAAAACCCCCCATTTTCACTAATTTTTAAATTCTCAAAACCTGCAGCTTTTGTGCTGGGCTGTTACATGATTCATCAGGTATTTGTAAAGTTTGAAGGAAAATCCCTCTGGAATTTTTTTGTGTTGTGAAAATGGCTGAGGCAGGGAGGCTCACATTTGCCTGGTTATTTACCCCATGCCAAAACTCCAGCACTGCTGTGCCTGAGCCCTGCTGCAGTGAGGACAGAGTCCCTCAGAGCTGTGATCAAACACTGGGACTGACTGACCAGCTGAACAGTCCCCACTGAACTAAAGGGACACAAAATTCAATCAGAGGTAATAGAAATTTTTAGGACTCCATGGATCCTACAGAGAGCCTTGCACGAAGTCAAAGGCCTCCTGTCTTTTCGGAATCAATTTTAAAAAGCCCATTTTTTTTAGCTGAGCTAACACCTCAGAGGTAATTCCACCAGCAAACACATCTGTGCTACCAGAGCACCAAAAGCATGGTGCTCCTTCCCTGAAATGTCACCTTGTCAACGAGCTGTAACCAGGTCTGCTCACTGCTCCCCTCCTTTCACACTCATTTCAATCCTGTGCTCTTGTCACTCCACTGAATACAGGCAAAAACATCAGGTAATTCCTGACCAATCTTCTTGGTGCACACACAAGCCCATTGTCTCCTCCAGCCACAGGGTATCATGTACATATTGTCTCTTTTGTTCATTCCACCACAATTCTGTAGTTTAAAATTATTCCTAATTAGTACACATTAACATGAAGATAAAAGAAAACTCAAGATAAAGTTATGAGCATGCAAATAAACTTAGAAAACAGACCAGAAGGTAAATGCTTAAACCTTTACAGATGCAGTGGTGTAAATGTGAAGTTGACTTCTGACATGGGTGGAATACCGCCAAATTTATACTGGCAGAAAGAAGACAACGTAGCTAGCAGTTCTTAAATAAATAATTGAAATAATAGCTCTTGAAAATGTATTTGTAACATAGATAAAAATATCAACATGTTGCAAGATCTCCAGACAAACCAGGCAGGATTATACTGCAGTTGGATGCGATATTCTAATGAAAATATAAACATGAGTTTAGTTTAAGTGAGAAATAAGTCCCTCAAATATCAAAACATTCTTTTCTCTGCATGAAATACCTCTGTATTTTCAGTACTTGCACTGGTCTATGCAATGTGGCATCTATTTTTTGTACAGATGTGAAAAGCTGGGATGATAGAATTGGTTCTGAAATTGTTTCCTACCAGGGGCATCCTATTCCACTAAAAAGGATTCCGTTTCTACTTGAATTCTGGTTTAGGCTAACTCTTGTTTAATTTTACTGTTTATATTAAGTTGCACACTTGCACTAATATAAGCTGTTATTTTCACAAGAGCTGTAATATTCTGCCCTTTAGTTATCATAAAATCCTGCATTCTGCACATGTCCTCAGTTCATGTGAATTATTTGTTAGCTGCTAGGTGGATTTATGCTTTTCATCTTAGCCTGAACTTCCCTTGTGAGCATTCAGATAAATTATTTTATGGCATTCAGGAGCTAAGCATCCAATTGCATTATGTTAATATTCCACAATATCTCTATACATGCATCAAACCACCGTGCCATAGTTTACTCAATATTTTGCTTTATTATATAAATATGAGTCCTAATGCCAATGCACAAGTCCCTTTTTCTCCACAGTGTTTAAGATTTTCCTGCAGTCCCATTGATGCCGTAACTGAGGCTGAGCAGGAGCCCAAGTGCTGCCTGAGGTGGGTACCTATTCCCCAACGTGCTGTTTGTCTCTGGAAGCTGATGGAAGATTGCCTTACTCTTTGCTCATTAATATAAATACATCTCATCCTCCCTTTGCATGAGCTGTGTGCCACAGAATCAGGTTTGTGATTCTGTCATTTACAGTCACGAACATTTTAGGGATATTCCACACACCTATTGGTGGGATTACACCTAAAAATATAGTAATTCACATTTCAAATATTTGGTGGGAAATAAAGACTTCCAACTTTAAAGTGCATATCAGTGCACAACAGGGTTAAATTAGGATTAAGCACTGAACTTCAACTCTGTGTTTCCTATCTTTAAGCTTCATTGTGCCACCTTAATTTGGGTTAACACAGTACGTACATAGAATATTTGTTACAAGATTTGTGAATAACTGATTCTCATCTCCTTTGTAAGGAAAATTGACTCCATTACAGGAGAGGAGAGACATCAAGCTAACATTACATGAAGTCATAATCCTCTATTGAGACACTGCACAATGACATTGTTAACATTAGTATGCAATATTTATTATAAATAAAAGAGGCTATTGAGGCTTTCAACCCATAATCAGCTCTGTGTGGATGACTTCACTGTAGGAACACAGTGGAGTTATAATGAGGATAAAAGATTTATTTATACCTAAACATGTTCTCATTAGTAATTCTGCACTAGCATGTAACAGATACAATTGAAGGACCAGCAGGGTTTTTGTGGGGTTTTTTTGTTTGTTTCTTTGGGGTTTTTTGTTTGTTTGTTTTAAATTACTTCTTATTGTTTGCACTTTGACTATGAACGTTTAGTAAGAAAGAAAATAAAGAAACTAATTAATGAGTTGATTGTACTGTACACTATTAATTCTCATGAATGAAGAATGATTCCATTTTTATGGAATACAGTATCACCCCATCACTCCATAACATGGAAATCCAACGAGCCATTAGCCCAGACCTTGGTAAAAAGGGGGAATTGTGTCTGAAGAGATCCTACCTGCACCTGTAACATGCAGTCATCACAAAGCACCAGTGTCATGTAAGATTCTTATTGACCTGCCCTTATATTATATTCTTTTCCAAACACCCTATTTTGTATTTCTTTTCACAGGAAAGGACTAACCCTCCCTTCATGGAAGGCACCCAAAGAGTTGCCTACAGACCCTTCCAAGACCTCTCATGGAGTTTGGGCTGGCATCTCACAGTCTGATTGGAAGAAATGGAGCCCAGCTCAATGCCAAATCCTCTGCACTACCTCACTTTGTCTTCTACCATAAATCTCTCCCTCCTCCCTGGGGCCTGGCTTTGCTTTCAGACTACAGTTTCACATTTACCTTTGCCAGGTGAAACCCAGGAAAAATAAGGCAATGGTTCAAATATATGTGCATACTTTGCATTTGAAAACCATTGGTTTTGTTCAAAACCAAATAATCTTTTCTGGCTGGTCTAATTTGTCACCTTTAATAACATTTTGATGTTCTCAAGCAGTTTTGTTGATAAAATCTCTATTGGAAAAATCTGTAAGATATTTGGGGATATTTCCCTACTAATGGACTTACAAGAACTGTCAGTATGTTTATACATAATCTGGTGAACATTCTCTGTGCAATGAGAACTCACACCATAACCACTACTTAACAGAATCACCAGGAATAAATGTTAAAGTAATGCATTTTTTTTATCTTGGGAGAATGAAGTTCATCAGGTATTCATTTCTTGTCTCGGGAAATACACTGACATGGTTCATCTCTTTCTAAAACTGTGTCTAAGTTGATTATATGTAAGCTAACTGATAAGAAAATCTTATTCATATTGAAAAACAAATAATTTAATTTAGAACCACTGAGCTCAGGAGGGAAAGTTCTTAACAACAAGAGAGAGATCTGAAGAATTCTGCTCCACACTCATATGTAGATAAAAAAGCATTTACTTTTTCTGTTAATTTCAGCTGTTCATTTTCAGCAATAAAATATCAAACTTCTTTTCCTTGAAAAACATCAACTCCTTGAGAAATACTCTTTCCTTAGCATTTTGTGGTCTTCCCCTTTTATTCAGTCTTTGTTTGCATAAAATTTCATCTATTCTACTGAAAGTGGGATTAAAAAAAAAAAAACAAAACCAAAACCAACTTGAATTTTGATAACCAAGACATTATTCCTAGCCAGATCTGCTTAAAGGAAGTAGCTGCAAAAACTTAACACAGCTGACATAAGTTTCTTTCATTTCATATGCTCTGTCACCATAGTTATAAACCCACAGGCCCCATTTAAACAGATACAATGCTGAGAGCAAGTAAGTTCCTGTTACAATATAATGGAACAAAAAATACAGAGATGGTATGAGTTTCACATAGTAAATACAATGTACTGTTTAGATCTTACTACCCTGGGTTTTTGTGCCTCAATTGTGACAAAGTGCCTGAAGTGAACAGAAAATGAGCCTCAAAATTTAGATTAAATTCTTCCCATTAAAAAACTAAATATCTGCATATATGTAATATTTTATAAGTGCACAGTGTAGATGTTCAGACTATCCATTTGGGATACACATTATGAGCTTCAGCACATTAAGTGAAATTTTTTAGAAGTATTTCCAAATTTATAATGTCAATTATTTTGTGCTAATGATGCACAACACAACCAGGCTTGGAAGGCCCCTACTACCTGTGCTATCAATCCAGGTCTTAATTCCTTTAATCTCCAAGGGCCCAGGCCAGTTCCTACTAAATGCAGTGGAAACGTTTGCCCTGACTTCACCAGAAACCAGATCCACAAAGACCTTAAATTCAACTATTGAACTAATATTATTTTCTTCTGATTCATGCATTTTTCAGGCATAAAAATAACCCAGTTTTGTTTCTTTAATGGTTTTTTTCACTGTAATCTGGGTGGCTGATGCATCTGCAATCTGACAGAACAGATATCTCTTTTTGCAGAGAGTGTATATAAGTTTCCCCATCTATCTCAGAAAAAGTCTTACAAAGCTATTCAGAACTCAGTACACGTCCTTTCCTCTTCACGACTCATTTTCCTTTTTTTTTTTTTTTTTTTGTGACAACCTAGGCAATAATTCACAGCTCACTGGGTCTCCTAAATAACCTCCTTTATATTTACATGGTGGGCATTCCCCCCATTACCCTGCGGGATCCAGCCGCATTGGCACGCACTCATTGGGAATTCTTAAGACCATGGAGGTTTAACATCCCCTTCTGTAGTGTCTTTGAAAACAGCCTGTATGGTCACAATCTGGGCAAATAGACAGAAAATCTCCACAATTTAACAATAACATAAAATGTGTCATTTTGTAATTTCTGCGTGGTTCCTTCTTTGGGTCCCATCCAGACTCACACATGAAGCCTTTCCAGCTCAGAAGCATTTCACCCAATGGAGGATTGTTATGTTTCTTTCTTTTGCTAGAAAAACGAGCAAATCACACCTGCTATTGATGAACGGAGAAAAGTCCTCTTAGGAAACACAGATGAATTAATATAAAGGTAGTAAAATGCATTATGAGAAAGATGCTGATTCTAATACTCACAGAAGTGAGTTTAGTTTTTTTTTTGTTTTTTTTTTTTTTTTTTTTTTTTTTTTTTTTTCATTATGTCTTTTTTTTNGTTTTTTTTACCAGAAGGTCATTTTTTCACCAGAAAGACATGATCTGAGTACAAAAGAAGAGCCAGATTTCCAGGGTTTATGATCTTGCTCTGACTGAGAAGCTCCCTGCAACTGACTTCCCCCACTGCCCATGGAAAATCATCAGACACAGCTCTACAGACTTGCCACTGACATCTCCCAGCTGGTCACTCACTCCTTCCCTTCCCTAGCACACGGACTACAGCAATAACAACACCTCCTCAAATCCTTTAGACACTGCCAAGAACTATTATGGAGGCTTGGAGGAATATGAAAGGAGAAACTAGAGAAGTTGATTCATATTAGCATTGCTGCTGCCTGGGACCTCCACTTGTTCTGAAGAAGTCTCCAAACAAACCTGGAGTAGCACACTGCCAATCACACCCCCAGCAGTTTGCATCCCACGAGCCTCAAACTGACACAAATGTTCAAAACTGGATTTATGACTGCATGGATAAATATTCCAAATTAATATATCAAGAAGCTTACACCAGAAAAAAATCTCAAGGAAAGTGATTTCATTTTGAAGGGAAAAAAAAAAAGAATACAACCAGGCTTTGGTTTACAATTGGACTATTCTCTTTTTAATATTATCTGAAAGTTTAATTGGGGTTTAATCTGTTTCTTTGATGAGAAGCAGAGCCTTCATGACACAAAGCCTTGTATATGTCACATACAAAGTTATTAGATATGTCCAGATTTAAGGAGTGGATTCTGGGTAATTCTTAAAATTAGAGCCATTCACACTGATCCAGAAGCCATGAGAGAATATGAAAAGTATGCAGTGACAGTTAAATCTGCAATGTCTTTGCTCTTGTTAGTGAAATGAGTAAATCCTAAAAAATTAGTAAATCTTAAAAATAGGCACTTCAGTATATGTTTCCCATGCTTACAAAGTCCAAATAACATGCTCCAAACAATTTACCACTACAGTTGTAATGAAAGAAAAGGGTCCAATCCCCCCATCAGATTGTTTGGAATTTCCTTTAATCAAAGTGAGTAGTTATTACATTTTTTCTTATGGAATCCTATAGCTTCTGAAGACTTCCACTTTTGATTTATCTGTAGAATTCAATATCCCTTTATCATTATAAATGCATGGGTAATGCTTTTTAAAAAGCTGATTATTTGTTTGAAATTCAAGCAATAAAAGTAACACTCCATTGAAAGAAAGCCTGGGTGCAGAGTGGTATTTTTGGATGCTAATTGGTCACGTGTATCAGCTACTCATGAAACACATGCTAAAAACACTCAGAAGTGTTCAGAAATGCCTCTCTAAGTCATAAATCTTTTACAGGTAAAATTATGTGAGAGAAGGAATAGAAAAATCACATTCAACATCTGGAGTCAGATGAGTTTACTGAAGTAAAATTGCAAAATTAAATTTAGATGAACTTAATTAAAAAAGGGATCCAATTTAATATGGACATTCATCAACTTCTCATTGAAAATCTTTCTTGCCTCAAGAAAATATAATAAAGTATGAACACAAAACCCATATAAAGGCTGAGATGAAGTGTGAAGGGATGGTCAAATAAAGAAAGGCAGGAAGAAGGAACACTCTCTTTTTTTCTCATTTAACAGACGTCCATATACACACTTTCCTTTAATTGCACAGAATATTGAACTATTTTTAAATTCCATGACAGTTCAACAAGCGAGCTGGTCATCTGTATGCCCTGGAGGTCATTCTTCCTCCTGAGGCATATGCTATGTATTTACTGATAACATGAATATGGAAGTTCCTCTTTCTCTCTCCCTGTATGCCCTTCTAGCCTGCCAAATTTTTCTCCTAGATCCTAAAGGACTTTATCTAACCCAGTTATAGTTCTTAGTGCTTAAATGTCCATTACCGAGTGGCTCTTGCTGAAGTGAATGGGAGTTTTGTCACAGGGCTGGGCTTCAGATGACTTAAAATGGATTTTCATTTGCCTCAGCTAAGAGACAACAAATGCAGCTCTCTTATTTTCCTTTGCTAGGTCATGACTGTCTTGCTTTTTTTTTCAGGAGAGAAAGATCTAGTAGTTTAGTCCAGTTACTTCTGGCTTTCATGAATTCTGTCTGTCAGAACAGCATTAACTTTCAACTTTCTAAGTCAGTGCTTATAGATTTTAGTAATGTCAAATAACAATTTCAAAAGTTAAGAACAGTGTTGTTAGGATCATATTGTTTCCTTACAAAACTGCCTTGATAATTTGTTGTTCTGCACACTGGTTATGTGATCAAGTAACATGATATGAATGCTGTATTCTTTTATTTCTAATAAAGAACCTTGCTAGAACAGTATGCTCTGAGGGAGATACTGTCCTTTATTAGAATCACATTCCCACATTATAAAAGTCACCCAGCAATAATGAAATGTAATCTGTCTTGAGGATTCATGATAACACAGCATTATGCTCATTTTTTGTATGAATAGAGCATGACTGAATAGGAATGCTATTGTTGTTGAATTCATCTTTAAACTGAAGCAGTGATTTTATTGAAGTATTTGGTTAATGATAATGCTAGAGGAATGTTTCCATGTCAGAAAAGTTCTTGCTTTTGCAGTATAATCTAATTCAAAAAAATATACACTTCAATAGCCTGTAACTGTAAGGAAGAGGAAGTGATGTACTTGACATCTGTATTACAGTGACCTGAAAGCAGCAGAGCCCAGCTGGCCAAGGTGAGTGCCAGGGCTGGCCAGGCCCTGCCTCCAGCAGTGGCCTTGGTGGCTGCTGTGTGCAGGAGTGTCACATGCACTGGGGTGACTTCCCATGCCTCCTACCTCGCCAGGGCTCAAAGCATTCCATGAGCTACATGGTGTAACAGGGAGAATAAATCTGACCAACAATATTATCACAAATAATATAATCTAAAATTAGGCCTTTCTTCCTGAAAAATTGAGCACTTAGGCACCAACACAAGTTCCAGTTAAAGAATTATTCCACTCTACCCAGCTACTGTAGAAGGTCTATTCCAAATGAATCAGAAGTACAGCAGGATTCAGCTACCCTCTCTTCCCTTTCTTTTACAAAAGCTGGGAAACCATCTCTCCAGCAGGATTTCTGTGCTTCAAGAGGCAGATAGATTATGTCTCCCTACAAATTTCTCCACAGCAGTATTTAAAAATCTGGTTTTCAGACTCAAGGTTTGATGAATCAGACTAAATACAACAGAGAGAGCATTAGAAGAGAAAAATAATTTGTAATTTTACAACTTATTGCTTTGTTTTCTGCAAGAAGCCACTGGATTTCCTTTTTGAGCATTTTACTTTCTCTTTGGAGTCTGCCCAATGGTTACATTCTCCGAAATATACAATGTCAAACCTTCTGAGAGCAGTTACATTAGTAGAGAGGACAATAAAAAAGCCCTTTTGATTTTAGTCTGAGGAAAATTGCTCAGAACTTGTGTCCTCAGCTCCTGAGCTCAATCTCTCACAGATCAATATATGTTCTTATTATCTCTCTATTGTTGTATTGGTCAAGGAGAAGTGCTTCATTTTTCACACAGATTCAATTTTAGTGTAACATAACAGACACCAGAAATATGGTGGCATCTTAGAACTTACCACTGAGACCGAATGTGAAGATCCTTAAATTGCTGGCATCAGTGTCCTGTAAACTCTGGCACAATTTCAGACGGGTTATCCTGCCAAAAAACAGAGGAAAATATTCATCAGACAGATGATTATTTTTAATCACACTTAGCCAGTACCCATAAAAGCCTTACTTTATAAATGCCTACTGCAGGTTTAATGATAAGACCACCACAATAGCTCTGAATGCAACACACCTGCACATTGGCTTTTCAAGTGCCTGTGAACCTGAATACTGATTCTCAGAGGGTACTTTCTGTAGAAAAACTGTCCTTTCATAAAAGCAATCCAACATACTTTACCAGAAAAAAATAACAGAGTATTGCAGTATTAGTTTTAATAAAGTTCAATAGAAGGACGCCTCCTGGAAAAAAAGCAAACAAACAAAAATGCACAAAATTGGCCAACCCTAAATTAACGAAGCGTACAACTCATATGCAGTTCATTTTCCTTTCAGATCAAAGGGGTTTTGAAGTTCAAATAAATTTGCCTCCTAATAGTTTTAGTACAGGACTATCTCTCTTAACATCTGAAAAATAACATTCAGAGTTGGCATTTAACAGCTTATTTGTATTGCAGCACTTCAGGAACAAGAAAACTTGTAATTTCTACCATATGTGTAAGGTTTCTTTCATTAAAGTATTTCTGTTTCTCAACAAAAAATAGATGGAGAAAAACTCCAGCAAAAGGATTATTTAAAAAAAATACGTGTGTAACATAATTATTTTTGCATAAATTTGCATATGTTACTGTAAATACAGATATGTACATGTATACATTTGTTTCATTAATGTATGGTTATGTTATACATGGTTTAAATTACTTCTGTTTAGGAGAACATGAAAACTATTTTGAAGTGAGAGCAAAGAAGAAATGGGATTGATGCCAAGAAATAGGCAGGTGGTGCAACGTTCTTGGGTCAGGCCAGTTTTATGATCTTGTAGCACTCAAATCCAAGTTGTCTCTACAATGACACAGCAAATTCAAAACAATAAAAAAACTGTAAGGAGCCATCATCAAGCCCGGGATGAATACAGAGGGTGTCCACATCCCTCCTCTTTGACTCAAGCTCCCAATGAAAATATTACCATTTTCACTATGCAACAACAAATTCCTTAGAGTGAGATTTTCAAAGACATGTAGGGAACTGGGTGTCTAATTCCCCCAGGCAGTTTTGGAAAGTGCATGATAAATATACTATAGAGCTCCTTATACATCAAACAATATCCCAGTGCCTTTCACATTAATCTTTAATCTAGACACTTTAATCTTCAAATCTTCATACCAAAAAATCTTTAATGAAAGATTCTTTCAGGGAGTTTATAGTATATTTAACACAATTTAAAAGCTAAAAGTGCATTGCTCTAGCTTTTAATATCCAGAAAATGTTTTATAAATTAGATCAACCACAACCTGGCCAAGGTTTCTGTATTTTTAATAATTTTGGAGAGAGATTACAACGAAAGGGTGCTGGAGGGAATGGCTTAGCTGGTTAAGCACCCTAGAACCATAGCTGCAGATTCCAGAGTTTATTCAGCATTTCACTTTTCCAAAATAAGGACTTCCATCTCTCCACATGTATGAAAACAGCACATGTTACAGTGCCTGCTACTCTGTTTTGGCAGCTCTCTGTGTGCACATCTGGACATGGACATAGTTTCCATATCTGTATTTTTGCCAAAAATATTAACTGTTAAATTAGTGTGCCAGGCCCATTCTGCAGGGATATAGCCATGATTCAACTGCTCCTGGCCTTTACTTTCCCTTCACTGCTCTTTACCACAGCACCTCTGAGTTCTACTCTTGGAGCAGGACTCCACAGCATCAGCCCTCCCTAAATGCACAGCAGAAAGGCGCCTCAGAATTTGTACAGTGGATTGAGGACAAAAGGCAATAGGTCAGTATGAAGTAAGAGGGGAAAAAAAAGAAGATAATAGCCATTATGACAAGCAGGACTTCCTGTAGGGAACCTGGCAAAGGCACATTTTGAGGAGAAATTTGAAGAACGAGCTCTGCAGAAACATCTGAAGTGTTCCAGAGAAAGCACAAAGGTGCTGCCTTGAAAACAAGAGGAGGAAATCGACACCGAGTGGAGAAAGGACAAATGAGCTACTGAAAAAAGGGAGAGTCACCTGAGAATAATGGTCAGTAAACAATACAGCCAAAAAAAGAGAAGAAACTAAGAAAATGACTTTTTTAACATCATTATTTGAGTTGTGTAAGATAATCTTTGGCTTTCCTGTAACCTCCACAACTGGAGATGTGAGAAGGCAAATTCACCAAGAAGCACATGTAGGAGAGAGAAGTGCTATGGAAGCCAAAAGAGGAGAGCATTCTGCTATGATTATTGGAGTTAAAACAGCTGATAGATTCACAGGGTCAAAGGTGGAGTACTCACTCTGATTAGACTAGAGAAAGTTACTACAGACTGGTTTGAGCAGTCCCCATTGACTACAAAGAGTGGGAATTAGATGGAAATGACTGCAGCATGCTCCATGCATTCAGGGATGAGAGCCTCTTAGAAGAACAGGTAGGGTAAACACTGGCATATTTTGAATAAGTGGAAGGCTAAGGCAGGCTTGAAAATTTGTAACAAAAGAGAAAGAAGAGAATGACAGATTGAAGAAAAAAGGGGATTAGATGGGGAAAAAACATAAAGAAGGTGAGCAGAGGACAGCAGTCAGAAAACTTTATAACTTGTGACAGGCTAGAGGACTGCTTCAGAAACAAAGCAGCCAGTGAAGGGAGCAGTTATGAAGATCATTTGTTTATCAGTTCTCACTGGGAAAAAATTGTCAAGATCCTTCTCAGAAAAAGAAATTGTGGTGGGAGAAGAGGCTTTGAGGAATGAGTCAAAGGTGCTGAAGAGGAGATTAGGGCTGTGGTAAAGATTTCAATTACAGTAGGTAGGCAACTGATAGAATGGAGAAAAAAAGAGTGTCTGTGTCATGGAGGGAGTCAGCTTGGTCACAAAGGTGTTTCTCTGCTGGAAATACCCATAGGCAATATCTATAGGAACAGTGGTCTTGGTGGTTTTGAGAGACTCAGAGAGAAGGCAGAGGCTGAACTCAATCAATTCAATAACATCACTTGCTTTTGTGGAAGGAGACCAAGGGAGGAGAGACAATCAGTTGGTGGTCATGTTCCACCCTTGCTAGACCAAGCAGTAAGTGGGTCTTTATTTAAAACTCTCATGTGTCTGTCACAGGTGAATAGAACTTGACAAGTGGATGGATTTAATATAGCATGAAGTTCCAGCACTTCAAAAATGACTGCAGATCCACAAAAGGTCTCTGAACACCTGGTTTATATTCAGACATGACACCTGAACTGGCTGAAAGATACAGGCATATTTGTTACAGTATGCTTTTTATCTCAGAAAAATACCATGATTTGTACTTTGAGGAAAAACATATGAAATGTTTCATATTCATCAGACATATTTCAGTGTGAGGACATGAGTTGGTGATTTGAGTTCAAATTTCCCTTCTTTTCATGGTAAAGCCCATTCTAAGGCTAGAAAGATGCATATCACATTCCTGGCAATGCAGATGGTTTTCAGCACAGAGTTTTGAGCAGAGGCAGCAATGAACCCCCCAAAATAATGTCAAACAAATAGCTGATACAATGTCTGAGAAAGCCAATGCTTTGATTTCTATAAGGCAAATTTATAGTCCTGGGAAGCAAAGAGAACTTGGTGATAATAGTGGCACTAATGGTCCAGAAAGCTTAGTGAAAATAAACTACTGTAAGACATTGAGAATAGACTTTTTTTTTTTTTTAAATGAGGGTATTTCCATATTAAGGATTCAGATGAAATTTTACACTGTTTTGGCAAAGTCAGGAGTTGAGACTAAAGGAGTGACAATGAGAAAAATGGTCAAAACATTTAAGTGAAAAAGCTTTAAGAAAGACATCCTCAAGTGACTTCCAAATGCATGTTTAGAGGGAAACAATCAGCTGAGAGGACATAATTGATGACTTCCTAAACATGAAATTTATATTGCAAATCCCAAAGATCTGTGATGGCAGTCATGACTCCAGCTTGCTGAGTAGTGTGTCACAGAGGGTATCCAGTACAACAAAGAGAAAGACCTCAGCAAGAGGAACAGTATTCTCAAGCAAACACTGACACTTTCAAAACACTTTCAAAACTTTAGAGATAGGAAAGATAAACTAATGCTTGAACTGGCAATGCCCTAAAAATTCTGTAGGAACCCAATGCTTAATTTTACACCTTAACTTGACTGAATAGATTATCATAAAATACTCATTAATTTACACATCATTAGTCTGTGCAAACTACTTTCACGACACAACAGAATAAATTCAGTGGCACCAAGTATAACAATTTAGAATGAGATTTCTCACCATTTTTCCTCTCCTTCGTGAATCTATCTTTATCTATTTCCATGTACATGCATTGATTTTAACAGAATTTTCCAAAAGAGGAATAATAAATTTTTATTTTTTTAGATGTATATGCATACATCAAAAAGCTGAACCTATCCACCTTGAATTGATGTTCATGCTTCACTAAGAAGAAATGCAGCTCAGTGTAGCAACATCTGCTAGTACATCTGACAGTGGAGCGAAACACTGGAAAACCACCACTGGTGTTATTACGTCAAAATATTGTAAATCCAATATCGAATTGGATAATTCGTAACTCAGCCGTCACGAGGTTTCATACAGTATAGAAAAGCTGCATTTTAATGTTCTATGAGGGAAGGAGAGGAGGTGTGAGGAGATGTGAGTTCTGTTTAACACTAAACTGATTTTAATGCTGTGAAATATGTGGAAGCGAGGTTAATTGAAAACCTGAAGTAATGTAAAAATAGGTTCAGACTTTAACAGAAATACATATGGTATATAAAGCTCCACTGAGCCCAGGTGGATAAGTGAACACTTTTAATGCACATTAGTTGGAGAAATAAAGAAATAGAAGCAGATAATAACTATTACTAAACTAATATTCCGAGGGTCTGGAAGAGAGATAGAAAACCACTACCATGAAACATTTTATAGATGAGTTTTCCTTCCCACCCAAAGAATACTGAGTCCCCCATTCCCCTTTAGTTACTGGCTGAGGTTATCACTGCCCCAAGGAAAAGGGAGTGACCTTCTGAGACAGACTAAGAATATCTGGACTCCCCCATAAAGACACAACATGGGTGAGGTACAGGGTTTCCCAGAACAGCTCTTTTCTGCCTCAGCACTCCTACACCCTGCAGAAGAGAAGCCCAGGACCACAGAGCAGAGAACTGGGCAGGTCTGCCATACACTGAAATATCAAGGCAGAGAAACTTCTTTATAAAGGAAAATTCCTGAAAAGGTACTTTTTATCAAAAAGCACAAACACCCCCAAAATAATGACACATGACAGATTAATGAATGACTATTAGTTGCTTATTTTGTAAAAGTGATATGCTACAATTTATCATTTAAAATAATAGCTAAATTAAAAGCTTTTCTTTTGTTACATCTGATTTAAGATGTCTTTATCTTACAGCAATATCATGCTTTCCTTGTTTGAGACTAACAGACAGTAACACCACCCCCATATTTGGAGACCATGCCTTAAGCACAATAATATATTAATGTCTGAATGCTCATGAGGACATATGTGAAAAGCAATGCTTATATTTCATTAGCTGCACCCCAACCAACTTAACTGCATGTGTAGAACATACTCATTTAAATGCAACTGCATGTGTGACATAGCTTTGGAAACTCTGCCTTAAATTAACAATATTTTTTGTACTTTCATTTTTCTTGCCATTAATTTACAAAGGACTATCAAAACCCTTTGATTTAATAGTTTAATAGCAGCCTGTTTTGCTGTTAACAGGATCTGAAATATGTACTCAGGCAAGGATTCAGCACCTTCCAAACCTCATTTTGTGAACTAGAAAACTTTTAAACTGAAACCCATTTCTCCCTCTTTACAAGGCAGTCAGCTCACATAACAACATGTTGATAACCACATTGAATTAGAACTCAGAGCTTATTAGGTTAACAGAGAAGAAACACCCATCATCAAAGCAGCAAATTTAAACTTATTTTTATCTAGTGATTTGCTACAAAAGGATGTACTACCAGCTACACCACTTGGTGTGGCAGACCTGCCTGTAACTCATATTTGATGCAGACTTTTACTTTTTTAAGACATTAGCCCAAACCAGTGAAGTCAATGGAGAAGAAGGATCCTCCAAGAAGGATATGCCCACATCTCCACCGACCTTCCACAGAAACACTCAGTCCCACAGCCTCAGCATAGCAGTTCTTTGCTATAGACCCAATTTTTTCTCCACATCTATCTTTCCAAACCTGGCTCTAGACATGAAGACTTGTGGTTTTGGCACAAAGACGCATTGGTGTAAGTATTTAACACATCACTTTCATTTTTAATAAAATTAAAACTGTACTGCTTGAAACAGTACGTCAACAAACACTTATTTTCCATCTTACATCTGCATATACAGTTACTTCAAAGGCATATTTAGGTACTTCGTCCATTTCAGATGATTCCCTTTGAAAATGCATTTGAATGAACGTTACCCTTTTCTACATAGATTTGGCTAAACATTTTGTTACAGCAATTTTGTTTAGCATGGTAATGCAATCAGTATCCCAGGAGGCTCATCCTTCACAAGATGCCTGCCTGCAGCTCTACCTGCAAAGTTCTATTATGGCAGTCTGCACAGATAACAAAGTACAGAAACTGTAATGCATAAAGCAGCACAACTGTCTGTCAGAGGCTGCCTAAAAAAACAACAAAAAACCCCAAGCAATGCCCCCACCCCTCCCAATTTTCAACAGAAATATTCATGCTATGACAGTGCTTCATTTCGGGAACCAGTGGGCATAAGCTGTATTGCTCATTCACTTAAAACAAATAGTGAGGAGATTCCATGAACAATTTCTATTTCCTGGACAAAGCAAAGTGCATTTCTGCTTTTCAGAGGAAAGGTGAAACAGTAGTGATCAAGCTGTGAACTGAATAAATATAAAGACTATGAAGTGATTTACTATTCTTACTGCAGCCAGCTAGCAACAAAGTCAATCTCTTTTGCTGAGGCAGTGATTAGTGAGTGCAGTTGACCTGTGATACCCACTACTTTTAATCCAATGGTTTGCACATTACATTAAAGGCTGACCTCACAGAACAGTATTTATTCCTTTCGAAACCGTTCAATTTTTTTTCAAAGATCTTATTTTTACAAAGTGTTTAAGTAAAGGACTATGTAAAATTAAATAATAACTGAAAATAATTACCAGCAAAATCATAATATGGGTTACATTTGCATGTGTTTACATACATGTGGCACTGATAAAGATCCATGAGTCTAAATTAGAGTCTTGCTAAAGTGGACTTGTAAACAGGTTTTATTCCCTTTTTTTTTTCCATATCCTTGAAATAATTTGGAAAATAGGCACCTATTCTTTTTAATAGCCAGGCATTTATTTCCATTTTGCAGCTATCACATGAAGCTCTTTTATGTTCGTTTTACAGTCCAGCTCTTCTATTTAAAGATAACTGACAGGTTTAGAGGAAGTGGGAATCTACAGGCTTCATGTTTACTATCACATCAGTTCAGTTCTGGGCCTGATTATCATCATTATGTTACACCTTGTAGTGTCCCATATGTGACAGGTGCCTTCTGAGCACCATTAAAGGTATCATATCTTAAATGAACCGTGTCAGAAACAGATTAAAAAAACAACAGATAGATGCTGGGAAGGCAGGAGGAAAAAGGACACAGAGCATCATCAGATTAGCAGTGGATATTTCCCCCAGTAAGAAAACTTTAATGGTAGTGATACTGTATTTTTACATGTATAGTTTCTAGAATCTTTTTCCCCATGTATAAATATGAAGATGTATTTACACTGCCAAATAAAACCACAACGGGTTTTGAGTAAGAATCAAGTGTCTTTAATAATCCCTTTATGAAAATAAACCATGGGAGGAGTCTGGGATATCTCACAATTTCCTGCTCACAGGACACCTTGGCTCTCCACCATTTTTGCAGAGGAATGAAGGCACTGCAGTGTGGTTCAAACTCTTTCAGGAGAAGCTCATACTGAAAACAAGGGCCCAAAACTTCAACATACACCGTTAACCTGTCATCTTAATCATCCCAGGATGAAGATGTTACACTGAAATCATTAATAAAATTTTCAGTCTCTTAAATCTTTATTCACAGCAGACAGTCAAATATAATTTTTAGTTCAACAATTTCAAACATGTTTGTTTATTGTTGTGGCTTCAAGAGTGCTGAAAGCTATTTACTTATGTAAATCTTGAGATTTACTACACAAAGAAACAGATGCATGTGACATTTGCAAGGCAGTGAAAATGAAGTGTCACATGTTGGACTGGGAAACAAAGCTTGGGGGGAAAAGAAAGGTGTGCCCTATTTCACCCAGCCCTCATCCCTGAAGGGCTGAAGGATGAACTGAAAAGGAAATCTTGGCAGCTACTGCAAATCATAAAGTGAAAGCAGCACTATGGATTTGGACAAACCTCACAACTATATTTGTCATCAGAGTACTTTCTGCACAGGAGCACTCTCACATATATTAAAGAATTAGATTTTTTTCCCCCTTTAAGATGAGGAATCAATAAATTGTTAAGAAACCCTAACTTATCAAGAATCACAAAAGAAAACAAGAGAAATGTTTTGAGGACTGGAGAGAAGGTTTTTAGGCCTCCGCTATTCCAAGAGCTTTATCTGTTAACTGTATGCAAAAGAAGATTGGTGACCATAACTGAGAAAATACTTGTTACAAAGAGGTTCTTTAATACCAAGAAGAAAGGGATAATAAGATCTAGTTGCTAGAAGCTGAAACAAAGCAAATTAGAGTTACAAATACAACTCCCCTTTTCTTAAATTAACCATTAGAAACTCTAAGGAGGAGTGGTGCATTCACTAGTAAATTGGATTGGGTATGGCTTAGCAACTTGTTTTAGTCAAAGAAACCTATTAAAACTCATGTTGCTGTAACCAAGTGGAAGGCTATGATTTATGATCTACAAGGAGATCCGACCTAGCCTTTAATGAAACTGCTACAAGCTGCAGGCTGTGGATGCCACGGGGCTGAGCATTTTGCCTTTACTACATGATAAGTGCACATGAACCTGTTAATGCTGGAAGTGGTGCTGCCTGGTACCCCTTCCACATACATTTAGTAAAAACAGGAAATGCTGTGCAGGAAATGCTTCCCAAAGGACATGCTCAGAACTCGTTTCAGGGGGCATCAGCTCGTACTCAGGCTTTGACCATTAATATATATCTGATTCCATTATCCTTTCTCATTAAGTAGTACTAGAAGCTCTCTTTGCTAATGCAAATAATACATGGCAGACGGGACAACCCTATCAGGTCCTTTTGGGAGGAGAGAAGCTCTTTCCTGATTAGATTAAGTATCCTTTGAGAGACATTAGTAATCTAATTCAACCATTTTAAATAGAGGAACAGGAAAAGCCTTGCATTACCAAAATAAAAGGTACTTCTAGAATCCACTGACTTCTAACACCACCTACTCCACTTCTTTTTTGAAAATTAACATTATTTTAAAAGAGTAACATAATCAAATGTAGGTGATAATATTTTCTGCCCATTAATTTCACTAAAATATGTAAAGATATACTTAATAAATCAACTTCATTATATGACTCAAAGTTCTATACTGAAAATTTTAATCAAGTCTCCCTAACAAGAAAACAAATTAAGACATTTGAGGTGCTAGCCTGAATGGCATATGTTAAGTATTTCTGCAAGATTTCTCTCTAATCCTTATGATTTTTCCATGCAAATCAAACATGCAAAGAAGCACAGGCAGATTAGGCATTCACCCCTTACATGGATCAAAATTAATATTTAATATCTACAACACAGAAGCTCTAATACTGATGTGAAATTGGGGCCTAATTGAGGAAGATCTGCTGATCTAAGTAGCTGTCCTATCCCTAGGGAGCTATTAGAAGCCTGTAAGTGACAACATTGTAATAATCTTCAAAATATTTATTAATTAGCTATGGGGTTATGTTATTGAGTCATCAAGAAGTTGTATTTCAGGTAAATAGCAACACTATTAACTATTTTTTTATACAATAGCCATGCCCATAAGTTGTAATTCCTTCATTTCTAACCATTTCATTTCCCTAGAAAAACTGCGTGGTCTGAAAAAAAATCAAAGAAGTTTGGCATCATCTGTGAAGCTGTTATTCTTCCAGGGTAAAGTTCAGCTCTGTGAAGAAAGGTCTACAAATTCCACTTGGTGTTGCACAAGGGTGAATTTCATCCTTGTGATTTAAGTCACCTCTGGGTTTCTGCAACGAGGTATTGCACTGGAGGGTGACCGATGCTCTCACTTGGACTAGGGAGGGAAGAGGGCTGGAGGAACCATTACCACATCTCACAGGCCTCCCTCAGCACCAAGCCACAAAGATATGTTGTTAGTGCACCTGAGTGTGGCTTGTCAGATGCAAAAGCTTTGGCTTTTATCTCTGGAGTCCCTGACTCCATTTCAAACCACCCGACAAAGGCGAGCTCTGCCTGTACCGCGTGTCTGGCGGTGCTGATCCCACACACTCCGTGCTTCCAGCCCTCTGAGAGCAGCCCCAGCCCCAAACACGGCAATTCCCAACAGATGTGGGAATGTGACAGATGCCTGCCCTGTGCCCTGCACTGCTCCGGTCTGGTGACAGCCCCTCCGTGTTCTCTCACCCCAGGGCTGCTCTGCAGCACAAGAACTTCTCAGCTGCTCTTGTTTTCCTCTTGTCTTACTTCGAATGGAGTCATAAACCCCAAACACTCCTTCTGCTGCAAGCAGAAACCATGGACACATTTTGATGCAACACCAAAATGTTTCAGAACCCTATGATAAGGGGGCTGTGGTGAGTGACCCACTTGGCCACCAGCCACTCAATGCCACCCCTCACTCCCCTCTTCAACAAGGCAGAGGGGGAAATGAGACTGAAAAGCTCATGGCATGAGGTAAAGCCAGGGAGATCACTCATGAAATGCCATCAAAGGCACACTTTGACTCGACATGGGGAAAATTACTTTATTGCTAATTAGAAGCGTTTGATGGTGAGAAACAAAGACTCAAATACCTTTATCACACCTGTTTTTCTCTGTTGAGTGCTGCCAGGGCTGTTCCTCACACTTTTTCCCTCACACCTGCCACCTGTGGGGCTCTGTTTGCTCTTCCACACATTCCACAGAACTTCTCTGAGGGGCTTGGCCGTGCCCCAGGTGGGAACTGGCTGGGGCACTCACTGGCCCCACACTCCCCTCACGGGGTCCCTACACCCCACCCCGGCAGGGCAAAATGACAATTCTTTCAGTGACTCAAGCCACAGCTAACACAGATGCTGCTGCACAAGGACCACCACCTCAAACCATTGTGCTCTTTTCCCTGCTCGAAGAAAAGCTTTACCATGACAAGCCCTCAAGCTACATCCATGCGGTCAATACCTCTTGCAGAAATTACAAGTTATCATCCATAAACTGGGCTCTAATTCTGGAGTAAGTATTCACACACATATTCTAGTGTTGTTATTTTGAAATATAAAGGTTAATAAAGGTTAATTTGAAAGGAGCACTTCTCCAGCAAACAACAACAGCTTTAGAGGCTTCATCACCTCTCCCAAGAGCCAGAGATACATACAGCATCTGCTTTGAATTTGTACAGATGTTCTGAAAGGACAAGGCTCGTGGCCTTGATAACACTATCACAGATCTAACAACATTTACAAAGGAAAAAAGGAATGCATTAGAGAAGTTCCATGGCAGAGCAGTGAACCTGTTGGAGTCCTGACACAGGCAGTAAAAAGCCTGGACAAGGAGGGGGGTGAGAGCTGCCAGCACACAGGAGGCACCCTTGGTGTTCCCCATTTCCTGGATGATTCCTCTCAGGGATACTGCTGGCAACTACACAAGAGAAAAAACCATCCAAACTATGCACTAGTAGAGGTACAGGAATAAAGGAACTGCTTGAAGCAGCAACATGGTGCTAAACTGATAGCTCATAAGTCTTTATTTTCTATGTTTGCTAATACATTAGCTTCATAATAAATATCCAAATCCTATGTGATCTTTGGCAATGAAAACATTGACATTTTATGATAATTTTGTGTTGTTTCTAGTAATATTTACTAGCTAATTTAAAAATCCTTCAGTCATCAGTACAAAATAACAAAACTCTTGTTTGGGCATTAGGGTTTAAAAGTTGTAATTAGCTGTTACTTACCTTCAGTTTGAGATTAATTCTGACATTAAGGTAAGTAAAACTCAAACAAATTCATCATCTAGTCTGTATTAGCAAAAAAATCAGTTTTCTAGAAATAAACTAGAATAAATTTTTGTTGGCTACAAAAAGTTTTGAGTATTTCCTCTTCCTACAAACTTCAAAACCAATCTTTTATCATAAAATCCAAAGTATAATCAGAAAATAATTATATTCTAGCTGAGTTGTAAATTAAATCAGAATTGCTAAACATGAGTTCCTGTCTCAGACTGGATCATTACTGTGCTAAAGAAAATTAAGATGCACAGGCCCTCTCCTGAGCTGAGTATTGTCATGCAGGACCTTATGTGTTCTGCCATTACAAAAGGAAATATGGACATTTTGCAGGATGCAACAACTCTGTAACCTTCTCAATAAAAGCCTCCACAGGCAACAGCTTTTTCAAACCATGGGTAAAATGGGTGGACTCACGTTAATCTGTGAATGATTCACAAATGTCTAATATTTTCTGTACCACTGCTCCAGCTCTTCCTCTCCTCACGCCACAAAACCCCAACCAGCCACAAAGCCCCACCTCTTTCTGGAGTCAATATTTCTTAACTTTTTTGTGGTGCTAAAATTGCAATTTGCTTTTCCATCTCCCAGGCACAGCACTGCTGTTATAGTTTTGGTATACCTGCTGCTCAATTGTTTATTTCTTTAGGTGTTCCCCAAATTCTCCTGTTTACTGAGCAGCCTTTACACTCTCTCATGCTATGAGTACAACACTTCAGAGGGCTATGCATTCCTCATGACACCATCCTCTCAATCCCTCTTTCCTCCCCAGATACAAGCTCCCAAGGAGAAGGAAAAAAACAAACTGAACCAAACCCTCCTGCCCTACCCATCCCAGACGTTTTCCCAGTGTCTCTGTAAATACAATTCCCCAGACTCTTGGCCTATATTTTCCTTCTATTTTGTGGGTTAAGCATGAAATCATTGAGCTCAATGGGATGGAGAGTATCTTCTTTGCCACTTTGCCAGAAGAACTAGAATCCACTCAGAGATTCTTTTGTTTCCAAACCTTTTAGTGCAAATGCCTCAAAAATTTAATTTGGAGTTGAAAATAAAAAAACAAAAACAAAACCAAAAAAAACCCTGCAAAAATATATTTGTATGTATATTGATTTGTCAAAAAAAATCGTCACTTTGGATCATTTCATGTGTTTGAACTCAAAAATTAGTTTTAGTTGCACAATTTGAAGTCCTTTCCTGTGATCTGTAGAAACCACCAGAATACTGGAGAGAGGCAGAGAGAGACAGCATATCTAAATAGAAAAGCCATGCATGTTTATACACAGTGGTAAACAAGAGTTACTTGGAACACAGCTGTATTTCTGTGGTTTTCTCATTTTCTCATTGCTGGGTGCACAGCACAGCAGTGTTGGATGATCTGAGCTGCTGACAGCAGCAAAAAGCCCGATTACTACTGCTCCAGATATGTCAATACTTACCATTTGAAAGATGGGCAGGGCTGCTTGTCTGAAAGAAACAAGGCACAGCAAAAGGAGACTACTGCAAATCTGGCTCTGCAGAGTCTGAGCAGTGAAGTAGGACGTGGCACAATCACAACAACTGCAGAGGAATGTCACATACTGAGCACAGCTAGCCAGCACAAGAGGAGCAACTTGACCAAATCTTTCCATAGAGTTTAGGGGGAAAAAAAAGCAAAGACTCAGTGATCAGCAGTGCAAGCTGGTCTCTACATTAAAGCTAAGCTGGACCAGTTAATAAGAGGGGAGGGAAGCAGTATGATCAGAGTGTAGCAATGTGCATGAGGGAAGGCAGAGCAATGTAAAAAATTCATGGCTAGGACAACCACAGGAAATGATGTGCTGCTGGCAGATGTTTGTTTTAAAATTTTCCACAACTCTGACTATGCACAAGAGCAGCAGTGCTCTCAGTATGCTCAGAACCACAGCCAGAGGAGAGCAGGAACAGCCCTGAGGAACAGCCACTAAGAGAAAAGCTTCTGAAGAACACCCTGGAAAAGCCAGCTGCTTTCTGTCCTTGCAGTGCCAGCTGGGCATGACCCTTCAGCTGCCATCCCCAGCCCCTGGGCCAGCCTCACCTCCTGCCTCCCTTCAGCAGAGAGACATCTTGGCTTTTGCCCACTGTCTTTTAGGGACCAAAACAGATTTTCAACTTCCTTTCCCGTCTCCAAGAATAATAAATTGCAATGTTCTAAGTCAGAGGCATTTCTAAGACCTTGTATACCACAGGTCATTAGTTGCTCCAGTATTGAGCTTAAAATCTTGTGTGTGACCTTCCAAAAAGGCACCTCGTCCTGACCACAGCTTGTCAAGCACTGGAAAACCTCTGCACTCCCTTAGGTTTGTTCAAGGTTAGTCAGCACCACTGTTCACCTTCTGTTTGATTTCTCGTTTGAATTTATTATGTTTCAGTTTCCAACTGATGATTCTTGCTATGATTTTACTTCCTGGATGAGATAACTGCATGGAATAAAAAGAGCCTTTCTTGTGGAGAGGAAACACTACAACCATCCTATCTTTCTTTTCAGCACCTCTCTTGATTTGTCACAGCACATAAATTTTAGCTTCTGAACTAGACGGAGCATTCAAATAGCAGAACCATGGACGTTGTATAAATTGTTTAGACCTAAATTATAGGGATGTTATAGGTCAATATTTTCATTTGTTACTAAATGACTTCAAACTATTTGCTTTCTTAATGTAGTGAGTAAATTGTCCTGCATCCTTTCCAGGACAGAAAATAAATAGTAAAAGTACACTGCATTCTTAATACTTCATTGGTGATCTCACAACTCCTGTTGACTAACAGGCAAAACTACAGCTAGGACGTAACCTTTTCCTAACTGACCCATTTTTGTAGCCAAATCAACTGTATCTTTTCTCCTGATAACTCCACCTTTCAATTTCAATTTTCACTTTCATGAATTCTTTATATGGATTACTCTAATTTTTTTCCTTTATTACAAGGTTTGTTATTAATTTCTTATCAGTTCCAGCTGTCAGTTCAGACCCGAGTTAGAGCAGCCTTTAAGCCAAATCTTTGCTCATTCTTGAAAGAACACTTGGAACTTCCTGGACACTAAATGCATTCTTCCTGAGCAAATCCAGATTTAAACTTCTGTTTTTGTCCTGTGTCATCCTACCACCCCCACACCCTCTAAAATTTCACATCGACAAATTCTTAGCAAAACAGACTTTTGGAAAGACATTTTCCAATGACCAAGGCTGCCTCCTTTAGTGATGTGGTATCACAAACTGCCAAGATTTGCGATTAATATTTCTAATATAAAATAGCAGTTTGACATTTTGGATACACAGCAATATGCCTCAATTAAAGGATCATAAATACAGAGGGAATCGCATTACACGAATGAGTACATTTGCTTCTGGAATTCTCCTTCCATTTTTGCTGAATAGCACATACAAAGGGTAAAGTTAAAAAATTACTTTCTTGTCTATAAGCAGTACAAAAATCTGTATCTGAACTTGCATATAAAGCCACAAGTGCATTGTCCATGGAGCTTTTGAAAACTCTGATTGTATTTCTATGCACAAGCACATTATTGCACACATGCTCCTATAGAAATGGGCTTTAAGGCTGAAAGGCTTTCAGACAAAGTATATAAATATAATAAAGTATAATCTTTAATTCTTTGCACACATTATAGCAATATGTTCTATTACTTCACGCCTAAATTTTAGAACCATTGCATTTGTTCAAACTTTAAGTGACAGTGGCCAATACTATATTGAATTCAGCTTTTGTGTTTCACATTGAACACATGCTATGTTCTAATTCAGTGTTTTGAAATAAATCATTTACTTTCTTACTTTCCTTCCTTCTATCATCAGAGTAATTTAACACATGTCGTTTCCTGCAATGCTATCCAATTCACACATCAGCAGGTGGTATACAATTTTTCCTTATTTCCCCCCTTTTTTTACTGTATAGCTTTTTGTGTCTTTAGATAGGACCCATCTTATTTAAAAAGCAGAGTGGCACTGTAGAACAATGACAGTTTCTACAACATGCATCTCAGAGTTTTTAATTACTCTTGTCACTGGACCATTCAGTACCTGTTTTATTTAGAGATTATGACTTTAAGATAGTGACAGATTTAGCATATGGCCCATATTAATACATTCAAAGACCAGTTGCCAATATCAATCAGGCTAAAGCTATATGGACCAATTCATGTGCATTTGCTTAATGCAAACAACAACAAAAAACCCATAATTCATCACTTGCATGATCCCATATGCCAGACACAAGCATGTACTTCTGCACATTCTTCCACTGCCCTTTAGAGAGACCTTTTATAGCTGTTCTTGGCTACTTTGCCTGCTGCAAATCATTACTTTTGTCAATAGAGTGAGGATTTTTCTCAGATTATTTTTTTCCATTTCTTCTGAACTAATCTTCTCTACATTTTTAAACAAGTGAAAATACAATAGAAAAAAACCGCAGTAGACAGAAGGATAGAAAGTTTTGGAGTAGAACCAACAATTAAGAGAAGACACTCACAAAATACCAAGTACATGGACTACTTCTTTCAATCCCCATCAAAATACTAAAAACCAGAAAGGCCCTAAAAGGAGTCAAGAACACCAGAGCCATATTGTCAACCATCACTGAAGTTGAAAGAAAATCTGTGGTGAGTCAATCTTGTACTTCTGTGTTCTTTAAACACATAAGTTTATCGTCCTTTAGAAAACTACACATAAAGCAGAATAATAGCTCTGCACAGCTTAAATGAAGAGTTTGGTTTTTCAGACGAACATTTTTGTTTCCTACAGTAGCAATTATAGGAGACACTAGGAGTTGGCTAGAAAGCTCAGTGCAATCTATAAACACTTATTCATAGAACCACTGGGTGGACACTGTATTGGAGCCAAGTCTTGCATTCAACATTCCCGTTGTGAAACAAGTCTGACATTTCTGTCTGTCTCCCTTTTTTTAAAGGACAAATCAATTTGTAACAGAGAGACAGCAGTTTGCAACCAACTGTGCTCAAGATCAAAATGAATTAATGATATTGAAATAAAGGTAACAGTGCAGTAAAGAGCAAAAAATTGGAAATAAAGAGGAATATAAAATGGAGATCTGAATTAGAAAGGTGCACAAAAAGAACATGTATTAGCTCCTCTACTTTTCCAAATTTCCTCCTACTAATTCTTTGTATTGTAGCAAATTGATCAGCTGTTAAACACATGGTCACCCCTTTTGAAAAAGATTCCTATCTTTTGTGTTTGGCTTGAAGCTAATGTTATCTAGTCTTTTAGAAAATGATACTGGATATCCCTTTCAAACAACGTCAAATCTTTATCTCTGCTGCACTTTGTTGTTATCCTGCTCAGATGTATCTCACATTTCTTGCGGGCAGACATTATCTAGGGATCTGGCATCACTTCTGAAACCACAGGGTTACTGCATCTCTCACATCCTCAGAAGGAAATAAAAAAAGTTTGCTTGCAACCTAAACACATTCATCTGAGGTCTTTATCAGCTTACATTTCTACATTAGAAACTTACAGTTATGTTCATGAATTAAACAAAGATATCCATAATAAATATTGGCAACATTAGAAACAATAAATATTAGTAAGAAGGAGAGACACCAGCTGAGTTTCAACATGAATACTCACGTGCCCTTCCAAACAGAGCGCTGCAGCTGGGCTGAGCAGGCACGGCAGAAGGTCTGCACAGCTCCGAGCTGTGAACATGCCATCAGCTCTCAGCGTCCCACAGGCAGCCAGCAGCCCTGGCAGTCTGCAATTCCAGCAGCAAAAGCAAGCTCAGAGCAACTAATGCGGCCTGCAGAGGTTCCACTTGTGCTGGGATTGTCCCAGGGCAGATCAGTCCGGAGAACTGAACACACAACTCTGGCAATGGTGCAAAATGTCTTTGCACTGCTTATGGGGCAGAGTGGGACTTCCCAAGCCAGCTTTTTTAGCCTCTCATGACAGTTGAGGTGCCTTTCATAATATTGGATGCATTATTGTTTTAAGCTGATGCTCACGTCAATCATGCTTGATGGAGAAAACCCATCTGAAAAATCCCTTCTTTCCTAACTTGGGACAGAGTCTAGAGACAAGCTGAAACAACATGTTAGGATAATACAGAGGAATGAACTTTTTCCCCCTCCAGCTGTTCTCTGAAAGGCACTTGTTTCTTGTACAAAACACTTAAACAGTCATACAATTAGATGCTGGAGTCCTGATGTTCTGCAAAATTTCTGTCTTCTAAGCTACAAGGCTAATCTTTCTCTTCTGCAGAGCATAAAAGATGGTACCACTGTCTCCTCCTCTTCCCTAAATGATACCTATAGTCTAATACTACTCTTTCAGAGATGTCCTAAGTTAACCAAAATGTTTAGATTGCAATCAGCATTCAGAAATTGTTGTTATTGAGTAACTCCCTGCAGAGCCAAAGCCTCCAGAAACAGACAGACACAAATACCACAGAACGCTTCTAAAATTAGCAGACCTAAGTTGGTTAGAAACCAACTTGGGATCACAAAAATTCTTTCTTAGCAGCAACTTGTTTACTCTC
Organism: Dicaeum eximium; assembly: GCA_013396995.1. Classification (NCBI taxonomy): domain Eukaryota; kingdom Metazoa; phylum Chordata; class Aves; order Passeriformes; family Dicaeidae; genus Dicaeum; species Dicaeum eximium. The sequence goes on along the minus strand of VWZP01002292.1, from coordinate 1,038,313 downwards.
AAAATTTTTCACTCAGGTCCATGTTAGATGAAAATCTGTACCTGTAAAGAGGCTGCAGGAAAGATTGTATCTTCTTTCTAGGCACTTCCAGAATACCTGTTAATGATACTTCAACTGAACTAGAAACAGCAGCCTACGTAATTATGGATGGCCACAGATGTAATAGCAGAGTGCCTCTACAGGAGGCAGGAGAGAAGGCTGAAGTAATATATTCATAAATTGATTCTGACCTGACTGAGGAAGACACATACACCATGATGTGATGCCTATTGCAGCCAGGCTGGAAATGTTGCACTGCTATGAGCACTAAAAGTTTTGATTGAGAGAATAGAAAGAACACTACAAGGGACTGACACATCAACCTGATATATAAACAGATCTTTCCCCAATATTTAGCAAACTTGTGGTATCAGTACTGCAACATGTATTTTTTGCAGCAGGTTCTTTCTAGCATTCTGTATTCCCCTGAATTGTGCAATTTCTTTGATGTAAAACACATAATTTTTAAATTTAAAACCCATAAAATCAGAGTTATATTAAAACTATGGCATGGAGTAGATGCTCTGGAAATTTTACAGCATCCTATGTGTGGCTGAGCTAACTCAATTGCCAAGGAAAAAAGAACAAGATTAGAACTCAGCCCTCGAACAGTAACTTCTGTTCTCTTTAGAATTTAATTGCAAATAACAGCAGAGGATAAAAATAAATAATTTGAACACAATTATATGACGATGAAGCCTTTCTTGACAAACACTTAAAACAGAAATGGTGGAGGTGTTAATGATAATTTAGACAGTTGTCTGGTAGAAGCTTCTCCAGAGTCCATGCTTTTATTGCCTCCTTAGTTACATACATTTTCCCTATTAATATTACTTCTGTTAGTGAGTAAAATAGTTCTTTGGGATATTCACTTAACTAGATTAAGACAGAAACTGGAAAAAGTGAATGCAGGAACACAAGTTGGGCATTAAGAGACTCCTGGGTTATTTTACTGAGCAGTTCCAATTTACGGGTCTCTAAATTATGTTACACATACTTTCCTGGAAAATATTCATTCGACTCCAGTGCACTTCAGCATGGTGGTGAGATTTTGTCCCAGTACAGAACTCAGAAATGTTTAATATATCCTCATGACTGGAATCTTTTCCCTCTGTAGGAACATGAAACAGTGGCCCTGTTCTAGAAGTCTATATATTCTTTAAAACAGGGGCTGCAGAACAGGTCACTTTGGGTGGATTACCTGGCTTTTGAGTAATTTTTCAAGGTGAGTCCATATTCCTTTTTCCTCTTTGTTGCATGCTACATGTTTCCATGTTTCTCTTCTTAGAGTTCTCATGAACTCCACAGGATGAAACTTCCACTCCCCTCCTTAGATACAACATACAGCTTGTGCCCTGGCCACTTTCCCAGGAAAAGGGAGAGTTGGACCTGCATCATCTGAAATACACCTTTGCCCAGCTTTCTTTTCAGCTACTTCATAAGGATCTGGCTGAAATAAGAAGTCTATAATACACATGTACAGCTTAAAAATGAAGAGAAGTTTTGAGCATTTCAGCTAGGGCAATCTGGTTTTCTGCAGATTTGTGTCTTCAGTTTTTATCTGCCTGGTTGATTGATCTCTCCCCTAAGTCAGGGCACAAATGCTATGAAACAGACCTGTCTTTTGAGTAGGAATTCCTTCCACAGCTTTTCACTTTGTGTCACAGAGCATCTCTTTTATCTGAAGAACTAATTTATCCCAGAGTGCTCCACTTCTTTTGCTTCTTGTCCCTGCAATTGGCCCACTGGTTCACAGGTCATGAGGGTGGAAGGACAGACAGAGAAATGCAGACAGATGCTTTCACAAGGCTGCTGAAAGAGCTGTGGGTACACAGCACAAGCCAAGGCTGTGTAGCCTGCACTGAGTGCAAAGAGCAGCCTGCCCACAGCACTGCACTGCTGTATTACAGGAACCCAAAATCCTATTACTGGACACTTCATATGCTTCCAACATACCTGTGAACAATTCATATGGATGTCTCTGTGTCCTGCCTATATTTACAACTCCTTTACCTTCCATGGGATTATGAATAAGGGTTGTATTTTACTACAATCTCACACAGTTATCAGGGTAATTTGGATACTTCCGTGAGCTGCTGTAATATAAATAGTTAAAACCAGTCCTAAGCATGCCTTTATTAAGTAGCTAATAGCTGATGGGGAATGAATAATTTTTTTCATGCGCTGTAAATTACCAACCTGCACAACAATCCCTGTGTACAGTAAATCCCCTTCACACACAGCAGCTCAGCAGGCACAAGAGCATTCAGCTGGGAAATGGCTGTGCCCTGACCTATTCCACAGAGCCCTCCCTGGCAGACAAGTCCTTGGCATTAGAACAGGTAAGACTATAATGATATTCAGTGTAGAAAATAAATACCATAGAGTGAATAAGGAAAACCCTGTACTTTTGTTTCATCACTGCACTGATGTATCACAAACCCCTCAGGTGTGATATATATCTTACATATATCCAGGTCGATGTATACAATAAATATTTGAGACTTCTACTACCTCTAACAAGAACAAACTTAAAAATGTAAACTGCCCATCCCAAAAACCCCAAAGATTTAGTATGTTTAAGACATAAGTAAAAAAAAAAAGGTTCTAATATGCTTACTTTATGCTCGCATTAAAATGCAGCGTGATCTCTGTAATCATCAGCAAGATGCAGTCTGAACCTCATTTCAAGATAATTGCCATCTTTTAGTATTAAAGAAAAATCTACCTTTCCCACTGCAATTGAAAAGAATTTAAAATCACAACAGCAGTTTTTGATTTGCTCTTTAAGTAGTGTGGGTGCACCATCATGGAAAATTAAAACATAAGGCAAGGAAATTTGCTAAGAAGGTATTACACCTATTACAAATTATTCCATTTTTCCTTAGCAAATCTTTAATATCTTGGAAAGGTATCAAATAATTTGAAAGAAGTTATATAAAATTCCTTATCATTTCAAAAGATCCTATATATTCTAGGAATAATGGTGGCTAGCTTTAACCAAGCAAGGCACTTTGCTTATGTCTCACTTTGTACCACGGTAGCATCACTCTGCAAAGAGGAGCACAGGTTCTGCTGAGATTCTCTGTCATCTGCCCATTCCACTGAATTATGCCCAAGCAGTGGCTGGCAGGCAGCAAACACACTAGTGCAGGAAAGGTGGATGTCAAGCTTCCCAAGATTCCTGTTCCTGGAAGTACTAGGTCTCGTTTTGTAAAATGGAAGTGGTAACGAGCCAAAAGTTTGTCATCGGCCATGAGACAAAGGCACAGGACTGCTTTAACTTATTTAATTGAAATGTTTGATACATATTAGTGCTGTCAACACAAAACTGGGAAACACATTCCTCCTCCCCTGAAGACAGTGAAACATTAACATGGGAAAGTGATAGATCCCAGCTTCAGATCCCGCTGACAAAAAGGGAAGGCACTGAAGAACTGTACAAATGCCTGCTGAGAGCTTCTAATCTCCTTTCACTCCAAGCACACAATCATTAAAGCAGCCAGCACTGCACAGGCACAAACACTGAGAGGGCCTGATTCCAGAGGAATCTGCTTTAAAAACAGAAGTAATAATTGATCATAGCCTCTGGAGCTCCAGCAAACTCAAAGCAAATGCTTATCTAATACTGTACTTTTGCCATATTTAACATGGAAAATGGTGACTTCTGCAAGAAGAGGAGCTGCCTTGTGTTATCAGAGTGAGTTACAGTATTTCACCCTCTTTGCTACAATAGCAGCAGAAGTGGGTTGAAAATCAACAGTGGAAATAGCACAACCTGTCCAACAGTGGCCTGTCTGCAAGCAAAGAATGGGAATTTAAATACATGTACCAGTTAAACCTGAATTTAAATACATGTACCAGTTAAAGCTGGTGAATGTCATCCCGAAGAGCAAGAAAAATGTACCAAGGAGCAAATGCCTGCATTGCACTCAAGCCAGGGCTGTGGAGCTCAGCTTTGTAGAGATATGAGTACAAAGGGTACTTGAAGGTTGGTTTGTTTGAGGTTGGTTTGTTTTGATTTTTTTTTCCTAAACTGAATTGCCCCTTTTTTAAAAAAAAAAGAATTATTTAAATCATGGCATACTTAATGGATTTGTTGTATCATATTCTTAGGCTATATTAGCTTAACTATATCTCATTTGCAAGTATATTTTCCTTGATCAGATACAAGGCAATGCTACTCTGAGGTACAAAATACCTTTTTACAGATGAAATATATTATCTAGATATAGATAATAGTTACAGATAGAAGTTTTTGTATAACTAACATATCTAGCTATTACTTTATATCTTGGGATTAAGAAATTATTCTTTAAATTACTTTCATGGTACGTTGCCCCACTGCCACATAATTAATATTTAAGTAATATCCCAAACATTAGCTATTATTTTATGACATCAGAAACTGTCACGACAAGTCACTCTTGTATTGACATGATGTTAATGATAATACAGCAAACCTCAGCTTTTTGCAATATCTTTATGATAACCAAAAGACAGAAATAAGAGAGTAAAAGCATTTGTCCAGCCCCAGGGTATACTTCCTTTGGGTTTTTAACTGAGACACAAAAAATTACTAAAGATGTGAACAAATGATCTCTGAAGGTCAGGCTTTTTGTTTAAAAAAAGAAAAAAAAAATTAAAATTAAAAATAAATATAAATAAAATTTTCATTAAAAAAACTCTCAGTTCATAGAAGTCATAGACTTTAAAAAATATATTCTCCATGTATTATTTTATCTTTTTCATTTTCTGCTCTTAAGTATATCATCATCAAGTAAGGGTGTGGAATGTTCACTTTCTGTGAATTCTGACTGAGGGCCTGACTTGAGGAAGCTCCCAAGCTCCCTATTTATTTCAGGCTTTGAAGCAGCAGTGTTTTTCATTGCTACTCATGGCTGTCAAAACTGCCAAAGTATTAATGACATGATGTGGCACTTTAATTCTCTCCATTTTTCTTTCATTGTCTCCTTCCCTTCCATCTGTAAGAGGTTAGTGTTTGATGGATACAAGAAACATAAAGAAAAGGTTAATTTCTTGCCAGGAATGTTTTTCTCTTTATCTTTTGTAGTTTTATTTTTTGTACTTCAGAGTGAAATATTCCTACTGTGCAGCCAGATGTTCTATAATCCTATTTTTATAAAGCCCAAAGGACTCAAATCCTAGGTAAAGTCGCTTCCATGATGACTTGAATGATGGCTAAATTCAGGCTTTAAAGTCAGATAAGAGTTTAAGGCAAAACTGAAATGTGCTTTTGCTAAAACAAAACCACTCAATCTAATACCACACATATATAAATACACTAATATTCCTTTACTAGGAAACGATGGCATATGTTTGTTACCACACTGCTATGAAGAAGAAATGACATCTGTTAAATTTTCTGCTGCAATACAAAAAGGCAAAATATTTAAAAGTTGAAAGTTTGTATATAGGTAATTCCCAATAAGCAAGAACCAAACTAAGAGCAACCTAGTTCTATGAAAGGCCGTAGAAGTGCAGCTCTACCATAATCAGTGGGAATTTGCTGGCCTAAGAATTCCAGGACCTTGTGGGGCTGAATGAGTCATGTAATGACAGCAAGATAGGAAGAGCAGGTTCAAAATTACTCATCAGAAATTTGCATCCTAACCAAGAGTCAAGGTGAAGGTGGCCTTTGCCCAGACACTTTGGGTTGCACCCCAAGCCTGTTCCCAGGAGCAGGGAGCACCTGCCCCAGAGGCAGCTCCACTCCATGCATGGCTGCTCTGCAGGTCATGCAGGGAATGCAAAGCACACCAGATGCACTTGCAAAGCCACTGGGTTTGCTGGCCCTGATGTCTGCACACAACAGCTCCCCAAAACTCCATCAATAAAACCAGCAGGAGGCCAGCCACAACATATGCTGCCCTTTCTAGTGTGAAAAAGTTGTTGTTTCACTCTGTAAACAGCTGATTCCACTATTTACTCTTGAATGATGGGGTTAAATTTCCCACAAGGAAAATCAATACCAAGACCCATAAGGCAGAAGTACTACTGCAGTTAAAACACTAAAGAGCTGCTATATGGCAGTAGGGCTTCTAATGACTAGAGAGATGTGTTTTTAGCAGAAATCTCTTCCCACCACGGTAGAGACTGAAAGGAAAACTAGGTATCAAGTCAGAGAGGAGAGTGGATAATTACATGCTTTTAAACAAGAAAGAAAAAGAGATGAACATAAGAGAAGTAGGTCACAGAGATTCAGGCACCTGAACTGTGCTGGCTGTGTTCAGCTCCAGCGTTCACCACCTTCAGTTTTCACCCCTTCCTGAAATGGAATGTGGACATCAACTATCCAAACATTGCCCAAGAGCAACCACTCAGTCCCAGGGGTGACACAATCCAACTGTACACACCTGAATTAGCTACAGGTTAAAGAACTTTATGTTCAAAGGAATATATACCCCACTTTTGATCTAATACCATTGCCTCATATATCACATTACATTAGGCCAGCCCTGGAATCCTGGTGTTTCATCCTGTTCCAGAATACTTCTTCACATATTTTGGGATAACTGGACTTCAAATTGTTAAATTCTAGTTTCTGACTGCCTAGTCTGAGTACTTGGTTCTTTCCTGAAATAGCAATATCCTGGAAACAACTGACTAAATGAGAACTTCTGCTTTCTTAAAAATAAAGTCCTAAACTGCTCAAGAAAAAATCCAACCATGCAATTATGAGCTCTTGTAGTTTTGATACAAGAGCTTAAAAATAGAGTATACCCTAAAAGCTCAAATGCTGGAATGCAAACAATTCATATCTTGAGGTAAAGAACAGAAAAATTCTGATAAGTTGGGGAATAATGTATATTAGAACTGTAAGAAAACAAGCCTTTTCCAACTTTCTCTTCTGGAAATACTGCAGAATACTAACCTTTAGTCATGGCTGAGTTATCCCCCACACTCTGGTGACCCTCCCTTGCAAAAATTAAAAATGCTAACAACCAAATATATTCCTATCCAGTTTTCCCTGTTATATCAATTTTGTTTATTTTACCTATAAATTGCTCTTAGTCTTCATCACATGGTAAAATCAAATACAGAGTATCTTATGTGAGATGTTGTCACAGTAAGACTTGGAGCTGTATGGAGAACATAAGAGCTGCTCCTAAAACCAGCGAGCCCTCACGAAAGCATTGGAAATGACACTTCTGCCTCTCCAATTACTCAAGATCAGTATTTCTGGGCAGAGAGCAATGATATCTGCATCTCAGCTTAAAATTTAAATAAATTAAATCAATTTCAGATTAAAATAACATGAGGTTTAAACTATTTAAATATCAATGGACTTTTAATGGGACTGATAGAGAAGGTATAGACATCTGAAGATACCTCTAAAATTTTAAGTTTTGTCTTTAAGACAACCATATTTTTTCTGAGTTTGTTTTAAATTGTTCTTCAATTTAAATTGTTCTTCAGCCTTTTTGTGAATTTCTTTTCAGCCATCAAAGGGAAGTTTCCTTTGCTGGTTGAAGATCCACTCAGACCTTTGGGGGAACAAAAAGCCACTGTCACAGGTGTTGAGCACACTGGTGTGCTCTGAGCTTTAACGGAGTAGAAGCAGCTGAAAACTGTCACCTGCACTATCTGTGCCATTCTCCTCAACTCTTTTGATTAATCTCAGCGGAAACTCCATTTGAACAGCAAAATTAGCACTTGTTTTTAGTAAGTTTGGATTTTTTTAAAATAATCAAAATAATGAAACAGAGGTGAGACATTTAAACACTCCATGTCACTCTATTGTACAGCATGGCTTCACTTCTAGGCAGGCTTAATCCTTAACTGGTGCCCCATGTCAAGTCAGCAGCTGGCACCTCTCATCAGAAACAACATTTTAATGAATCTTATTTCACATACTCAAGATTGCACTTCTCATGTTTTATAAACAAATTAACTTTTCCTTACAAACTAAAGATTGGCTCAGCCGCTGCAGACTTCAGAATAAATGGATGTCTAATCAGCTACAAGAGCCCGGTTTCTCCATGCACTTCCTCAATTTCTTCTCTCCACATTATATGGGATATCCATTGTCACCATTCCCACTGATCTAAAGCACACAGTTCTGTAATTTCCACTTCCTTTCAGCCTAAAGATGCAAGAGCAACAACAAAGTGGCACATACAAATGGTGTTCAGCAAACGTGTTCAGCAAGTGTGGGCAAATAGGTAAATTACATCTATCTATTGCAATCTCTCTTCTGCTTGCACAGATCTATTTTTTACATTTGTGGTCTGCTGAAAATCTGCATCATGCTGCTCACTCACTTTCTGGGTTACATTTCCATCAGTGATTATCTAAAATACAGTCATCTCAAATGGGTAACCAAGCAACCAAATATGCCCCCATTATGAAAGCCAGGGAACTGCCTAAATCAGGGCAATTCATTCAAATCACTGTCTTCCTAGTAAGGCTCAGATTGTTAAAGGAAACACTGTGCAAGTTCCAGTCTTCCTTTAATTGTGGGAGCAATCAGTATGAAACTACAGTACGTGACTATCATTTACCTTGGCATGTAATTGGATGGATTGGATGCTACAAAAGGTCCAGCAAAACTGTTTATTATGACTAAGCTGAATTTTCATCCAAACCAAATTTGTTTACTTTAAAAGCTTTCTTTCTGCTTTTTTATTTCCTAAGCTGTAGAGAAACACGAAACCTCAAGTATTCAATTCACAGGCACAACCATGGGGATTTACACCTGTTGTTCTTTCATTGTGTCTGCGTGTTCCAAGGAGGAGACAGCCACGGAACAAACTTGGAGCACACCCAGAGTCATGGAAGTGAAATCAGGGAAAGCACAGTCTAACCATGGAAACCAGAGCCCTGGACACTGAAGTTTGGGGTGAGAACCAAATATCTACAAATCATTTATTTTGTGTTGTTTCACTTGAGTTGTCCCAGGCTGGTCCCACGGACCACAGAGCAGGCAGCAGCTGGAAGGCACAAGGTCTCCACCTGCAGTGCATCCTCTGAGTAGTTTCAGGCAAAAGGTGTTCAAGTGTTTGCACTTGACAGCTGCTCTGTCAGCAAATCAAAGCACACGGAGAAGGGCTGGCAGAGCCACTTCCAAAGTGTGCTCTGGGCTGGAAAGCTAAAGTAGGGCATCCTGAGATACCAAACTGCTACACAAATACACCGCCAGAACCAGAACTTACGGGTCAAAAAAAAATCACCAGAAATAAATGTCAGCATTTAGACAAATAGTACCTTGTGATACAAGCAATTTTTTAAGCTTATGACTTTTATTCCTCATTCTCAAATAATATTGCAGTGTCTGGACATTGTAATGTCTGGATATTTCAACAGCAGGCATACTTCAGGTCATTGCTTTTTTTTTTAGTCTGTGCAACAAAACCCTTTGGATCATTTCTTAGAGTGGCCTGCATTTACAGCCAGGGGAAGATCAGCCTAAGCTTTGACTTTCCATTGATTACTTCCATTTCCACAGTTCCCCTGCCTGCAGAAATGGGATTAATTTTTGCAAGCACAATCATACAGTGAATTTGTTGCTCATGGACTGGGCTGTCTATGATCAATGGACCAGTGATTAAGTCATACTTCTTTAACTGATTAGAATAAGTATAAAAAGAGATTTTTTTTTCCAGACTTGCTCACACTGCATATTTTTTAGCCTAGATTCTAATTTCAATATGACAATTTCACAGAGTGAGATACTGTTCAATGTGGGAAAACAATCGCTGACAAAAAAAATTATTTTCCTTTTGTTCCAGAAGAACTAGGGAAGGGAAAAGAGAGTGCACTAAATCTTAAAAGTAATAGATATTGCAAAGGAAACTTAATTCTTTACTCATATTAATACAAGAAATCTCGAGATTTTGTTCTCTCCAAATGTCTGCCTTATCACAAACTCACTCTTATCACATCTTACACATATTTGAGATTATTTCTGCATGAAAGAAGAGTACTCAGGTACTCTACATGGGAAAATCTAAACCTTTGCCATCTTTAATCAGTTCAAACTTTGCTTTCATTCCTGCTATTTCTTACCTTAAATAGGTTTTAAGGGATGTGCAGAATCTTGATGATAAACTGGGAATGAATTCAGAACTTGCTTTCTGAGCCTTTTCATTCCAAGGGGATGGACAATTGGACACACACATTTCAGGCAGATTAAACTCTTAAATAAACCTACTTGATTTCTCTTTCCTACACTCTTGCTGCCAGCCTTAGAGGCTTGTTCAATGTGGATTTTAAGCCCTTTAGAAAAATCACCCAAGTTCTTTTAAGCAGAATGGCAGGCAGCCATTTCCAACTATAACTGCTATGGGCCTTTATATCAGATGACAACCATACAAGATACCTCCTGGGTAAATAACATTATGTTAATAGTCAACACTTAGGCACAAAATAACATATTTGGGGCAAATCTTTCTGTGTCCATTTTGTAGAAGTTAAGAAAAAAATGCAGGGGACATCTTTAGAAAGCATAATTTTTAGATCTGTGTTCTTTTGCACATTTTATGTTCAAGATATAATTGCATATTAGATGTGTTCTTTACATTAAAAAGATTGTATAAGAGAAGATAAAAAAATCACTTCAGAGAGATCATGGAGTGCTATGAATCATTATTTACATGCTGCTGGACTAAACCTATAATTTTCCTCAAATGTAACTTTCCTATTCAGTTGGTTACAAAACTACAGAAATACCTCAGACTTCCAGAACAAGTTCCTCTTGCAGAAATGAGCTCCCAGGCTCAGATATAGTTCCCAAAAAATGCCATTTCTGTCATTTGTCTATAGCTCCATTTAGGTTCTAGCTTTGCTAACATTAATGATGTGCACTGCTGTCTGTTTTAGACAAAACAAACCCCACAGTTATTTACCTCCTTTAAGATTTTAGTGTCATGTGAAAGAAATGAGCAGTAGAGCAGATAATATTTTTTTCTAAGTGTGATGAATCAAAAGAGTGAATATTGGCAAATGCTCCACCACTTTTTAGTTCTGCTGTACAATCTCATTTCCTGCTTCACACCAATCACTGTACTGTCGTTGTACTGAATACTATTTGAAGTTTTCAATAATCTGCTCAACAATTTGTGCAAAACAAAGGTTATCATGCAATAGCCATCATTTAAAAAAAAAAAGTAATTCAAAATAATCAGGATTGGTTTTTTTTTTTTTAAGGTCAGAAGTCAGTGTATGCTGAGAGATGCAAACCTTCCCTGCAGGGAACTGCAGGGGAAATGGGACAGGACTTATTTAAAAATACAAGCACAGAAGACTGTGGAAGAACTCCAAGAGAGAGAAAACTGTCTTAGAAACTGCAAACAAAGAATGGTTATCACTGGGAAATACTTCAAGAACCCCATAGAAACAGAGCAAATAATATTTTATGATTTGGCTCCTTTAAAAGATTTTGTGGACATTCAGATAGCCTTTGGAACACACGTTCTTGAGACCTGCTATTCATAATAGTCACCTTAACCTTTCTTACTGTGCTAATGGCCTAAATTAAAAGAAGTAAATGTGAGTGCAATGGTTTAGAGATGAAATGAGTGTCACACATCACTTGCATATGTTTGGTTTCACAGGTCTTACAGTCATCAACCCAAGGATCCAATTTATTTGCTTTGCCCAGTTCCCAAACTTTGCAGAAGCTCACAGAACTGAGCAGCCACTTCTTCCTTCACATCCTAGAGATACTGAAAGATTTTTTTTGTTTGAAAAAAGAAACACAAAACTGCTTTTTGTGACTATGTAGAACAACAAAACACAACTAAAGCCCATTCCACAGGGAACAGTCCAGGCACAGGCTGGGCAAGTGGTGCTTCCTTTGGAGGTGTTACTGCAGCCCTGGGTCACTTGTCCCGTGGTGGCTGCAGGGTGGGCACTGCAGCCACTGCTGCTGCCTTCAGGGTCACAGACACTGCACCCTTCCTGGCCCTCTTGTGAAATGCTCAGCTTTCATCCAAAAACAAGCATAACTTTGCTTTTTGACTACATTTTGTATTGTGACACATCATTACAAACAAATATTTTCTAGTATCACATATAATTCATAGGAAAGAGGGAGCTTAACTTCACTGGAAGAGATTCTCAAGACATGCATATTTTAAAAATATGATGGTGGCCTTCACTGAAGGCTTCCTGCACAAGAGCCAGCAGGTAAGGACACATTAAGAATGCAGAAATACTGCATAGCTGAAAAAAATTAATCCTTTGTAAAGATTGTGTGGTTTCTAGAAGTTCAGGAAATTTACTTGCCTTTGGGGTTTGATAAAGGCAACGTGCCAAGTGCATGCAGCCCAAGCTAACAAGCACTGAAGTGAATGGGAAAACTTCAGTTGCCTTGAAGGTTTTTTTCTGACTGCATCTTTAGTTATAGAATGGTCTGAGCTGCCTCCTTTGAATAACTACATTTTCTAAAAGTAAGATCCTAGGCAAGATTGGGCCAAGCTATTAAGAACCACTCCTGTCCTGGCTGCTTGGGCACTTGGATTTGCAGAGGAGGATTCTGGCCTGAAAAACTAAAGGAAAAAACCTGACACATTTTTCACTTTACGGTCTGAAATTCTCTGTAGATACGAAACTTTGCTGCATGTACTTTTTACTGCAATGTGTATGTATGTCCTTATCAATTACTGTTTTTATACTTTTTTTATACCCTGTTCTTCACAGGAGGACAAAAAAGGAACTGCTGTGTGTGCAGTCAAGCAAATTGCTTACAAGAGCTGCTACCAACATCATCTTCTCAACTGTGGTGTTGTCACAGAAGCCTCTTTAAGAAAATCCCTGTCCCTCAAATTAAACATAGCAGTCCAAACTAAGTTTTTTAGCAATCCTGTTTTACGGCCACTTGCTTATTTCAGTAGAATAACATTCATTTAAGAAACAACAGGGAGATGAGCTGGAATGGGTTCCATTGTTTTCAAAAGCAACTGCCAGGAAACAAGAACAGAAGCATTTATGATTTTTTTTTCCTACTATGCTGCTTCTGAGGAACAGAAAGTTTGTTTTGATAGCAAGCAAATTCATGGATGTGTAACCTAATTTCTAGAGTTGCTGCAGAAATACATTTTACCAAAAACTGAAATTTGATGAAATTCAAGTCCAGACATAATCACATCTATTCTAAACCACAAAGATTTCCCATTTCTGCTGACCTAGAATGGATTTAAAGCCTCCTCTCTTTTGATGACAGGGCCATGATGACTATATTTCTCTGTTAAAAAAACCCCAGTATGATCCCACTTAAAATATTCTGCAAGTTTGGTGGGTTTGAGTTTTTCGTTTATGTTTTCCAAGGTTTATTGTTTGCTTGGTTTTAGTTTCACTAAGTACACTGTGGGAATTTACTCTGCCCATTTTCTTTTGCAGGTTCCTCAGGTGAAACAGCCCCACAGAGCAGGGGCAGTGAGCAGGAGCTGCTGTCAGAGCTCTGGCAGCAAAGGAAACAACAAAGCAAACCCAAACAAAACAGCTCCAGAACGAGCAAGAGGGAAAGCCCTGGTGTTCAAATGGTTCATCAGAAGAATTATGCTGGACAAGACTGTGTCCACAGTCTCCTATATGCACCAAGGAAAACCTCCACCAGTACTTCAACTCCCCAAAATACTGTCAAATGCAAGAACTGGTAAATTCTTCAAGGTTGTAGCCAAAAATTACAGGACAAGAATAATGATCCGAGCCTTTTTCTTATCAAGTACAGAAGCAATGTGTGAAAATTCCTGGTTTTTTTCTCTGAGGGACTCAAGCCACCGGTGTTGTCACAAGTATTACCAGCTTTCTTTGCTACTAGGAGTCCTTGTTTTCCCAACTTTTCAATCTGATGATTCACAGAGGCACTGAGTGTTGCCCACTCCCACAGACCCACAGCAAACCACACCTGCACAGGTTTGCCTGTCAGCCAGCATGACGAGAATTTAAACAGGCACACTATTTAAATAAAGACATATTTTTAAAATATATAAATATAACAACCAAAAGTAATAATGTGCTACTATTTAAGTCACTAATGACAGCTACAGCAACATTTGACCATTTTAATAAAAATCAGATCTTATAAAAATTCTATGTTCATAAAAACACTTGTCAGAAATATGCTGTGGTTAATTCCAAGGTTGACAATTAAATTTCTCCTCCCCAATTATGTTGTACCTTTGCATTATGTCGTGGCCTAACCTGAGTTTGGTGTTAGAAAAATGGAGGAACTGAACACTCTAACAGTTAATCTGGCTTTTCATCTTTTCTTTCTTAGCAAAAAACCACCCAGCACAACATTTGAGTTGTGTAAAGTCTCTTAAGCACGCCCCTGTACCTTGTGTGTTAATACCACATCTAAATGAAACATATAATTGTCTTAATAGACTATCTATTATCAAATAAGGTCCAGTAAATAAAATGCATTCTTAAACTCATTTGCAATGACACACATGAATTGACTAAATAACCACGTTAAGGACAAAATGAAAGTGTGATACACTACACAAACACTGATAGAGAAAATGGAGTCTTTTCTCCAGCAAAGCTCTTCAACTATCAGGACTGGTTTTCAAGCAGAGCTTCTCAGTTAAAGCTCTTAAAGGAAGTCGTTTTGGAGGAAAACTGCTCTCTCAGTTATTACAAATAACAATAGATAAGCACAGACTGCAGTGAATTTATAGCTGTGTCTCACTCTTGGGACTCTGCTTCTGCTCATAAACAACTCAGATACACTCTCATGGTTTGTGCTGTTAGCAGAGCCCCTAGAGGCACTTAAAACTTGGTATCCATGCAGCAACTATCCATTATGCTATATATTTTAGATGATGAAATTAACACCCAGGAGATACATTCATGAAACATTACATGGGGTTTTAGCTCCATGACTCCCTTGATTTGAATGGCATGTGTGGTTAAACCCTTTGCAAACCTTTGAGAATTTAGCCTAAGATACTTATCTCAGTGCAATAACACAAATATTAAGGTCTAATGCTCCTCCCTAAAGCAGCACCGCTCAATCCTTGTTCTTGATGCTGCTTAGTCCTTCTGAAGAAAGCTCTTTCTCTCCCATATTCATCAAACTATTCAAAGAAAAGCAGCAGGGCTATGTGCATAAAATGCCACTGTTCAGCAGAAGAACAGTGCCAGCACCAGCACACACACTCATACAGTCACCAGGGCTGTCTTGCAGAAGATTATCAGCTGCAGTCCTTAACACAGTATGTGCCAATTCTACAGAAGATGTGTTTTGATTTAAATTATGCATCTCAGTTTGCAAAGGACTATTATTTGCCAGCTCATGGAAATTATGGGATTGAAACCCATATTCAACCATGGTATATTGTTCCATTTTATTCAATTTTTCTGGGAGCAGCCCTATTCCAAGAAAACAATGTCTATAAAGCAATCAGAGATATCAAGACCAGCGTTAGAATAAGAGTAAAGACCAAGGTGATGGACTCCTTTAATCTCATGACACTGTGGTACAACAAATGCAGTGGCAAGACAAATGTCACAAGGCCAAAAGAAAAAGACATTGCCCTTTCAGATAAATACAAACCCAGTTTCAATTCTACAATTCCCAGTGGAAAAGGCCAATGTTGGCTAGAAAAGAGCCCCCACTATCACTAAAGTACAAAGCCATAAAGCTTAAAATAATTATAGGAATTCTTGGAAATAATGCCATCATCCTCTTTTGTCAGTGCTTAGCTACAGTAAGAAAACACTCCTTCCTTACTAGAAAGTTGATTACCGGTTTCCTTCTTTCTAATCACTCATTTTGTTAATGAACTGCAGTCTTTACTGCATTCTGACCCAGTGCCAAGCACTGTGACACCTGTCAATCCTCAGAGCTGCTCTGGCTTCTGCTGGCCAGGGCCAGTAAATCCCCTTTTGACTCCCCAGGGTTGAGGGGGTGAGAGGAGGGGAAAGAGAGACAGAGAGAGAGATTGCCATTGACAGAAAAGGTGTCTGCAAAGAACATGAACTCCATTCTCAGCTTTAAATAACTTTAGAGTGAATCTGGCCCTCTGTGTATCCTGTTCTCCCTGTTCTTGCACCACAGCCTTGCCCTTGGTGGCAATCCTGGCCTGAACCCCCTCTCTCACAGCTAATGTTGTCTGAAGAGAGGTGCACGAAAAGCAACCTTGGAAATGGTCACAGCAAAGACTAAAAGCAATTTCAGTAGGAAGCCACTCCTGAGTTCAGCAACACCTCAGTTCAACACCACTTCTCACCTTTTCCTGCTCTCTTCCATACAAGTCTTTTGGCCCACTGGACAAGACACTTCCCCTCTTGTCTCTTATCACACAGCTATGAGAGGATGTACTCTGCCCATCCAGCCAAGAACAAGGGTGCTCTGACCACATCCATTTAAAATCAGGTCGAATGAACTTCGGCAGTGTCAGTGGATACTCTTCAAAATTAAAACAAAAAAAACCCAAAAAACAAAGAAACAAACAACCCCCCAAAAAACCAAACCAAACAAACAAAAAAACCCCAACAAACAAACAAACAAACCAAAACCAAAAACAAACACACAACAAAAAAACCACCCACAAAACAAAAAACAACCCAACAACCAATAAATCAAACCAACCAACCAATCAACACCCCACCAACAAAATTAAAAAAAAAAAAAAGAAAAAGAAAATTTAAAAACCACCAACAAACAAAAAAACCCATCCGAAACCAACCAGGCAAACAAACAAAAAATACCCCACAAAATACACCAAGACCCAACCAACAACATTTTGGTTTAGATATCTCAGTCTATATACAGAAGAGTCAGAGATTTATAGAGGTCAACAGCAAAACCATTTCAATAATTAGAGAAACATGGTGAATCTTCACAAGCCAGTAACTAAACAGTGTTTCCTTCCTCTTCACAGACAGTGAAATGCACAGCATTTCCTATTAATCCACGTACATTTTCTTTGGTCAAAAATCAGAATAGCATTTACTATTAAATTCTCTGAACTAATAAGACCAGTGGCTGCTGGCTTAAGAATTTAAGTATGATCACATAAAAATTTAGTTCCAGTGATTTTTCTGCCCACTAGCTAAGAAATTAGTAGCAATTGCATTTGAAAGTCTGTTCCCCTTAATGTTTTTTCACAATGCAGCCCCCCTCTGATGCTACACTGCTTTATAGAGGCTTTTCATAATGGCAAATGGTCAGCTGGAAAATGGTTGCTTGTATCCCTAATGTTCAAAGTAATTTAATGCCAGCTATAGTTCCTGAAAACCTTCTAAATTTCCTGCAAATCCAAATTCAATTATACCGGTAGAGACTAATCAGAGACTACATCAGTACTCTCTTGGTATCTAGGACACCATTTAATGCCACAAATGTAGCACTTTTGAGTCTTTTCCTTCAGCAGGGATGCTAAACAAAGTAGAAGAACCACAGCAGATACACTTCCTCACTGTAACTGCCCTCCTCCACATTTACTTTGCCAGCTACAGACACTGAGCAATGGCAGACAAAGCACAGGTTCAAACACAGGAAGGGGAAGAAATGCAAGGGCAACTTTTGGATGCCAAGGGGACATCAGGACTCTACAAAGGCCCAGGGTTCATGACTTGGATTTCAGTGATGGGAAGTGGAAGTCAAGGAAATGAAGCCCATGCTGCAGCAGAAGGGCAATACCAAGATATCTGTGTAGCAAGCAAACAAAGAGGAAAGAATGAGGAAAAACCCCCAAACTCCTGGCTTCTGCAAAGTAATGGTTTGGGGGAAACCACGGCCATGTAAGCCACAAGCACACGTGTACCTTCAGCTGCAGTGGGCACTGCCTCCAGCTCCTGTCCCTCCTCCCCTGGTGGCTTGCAGCTCTCTGCACCTGCTGGTGCTCTGACCATCCATCACACACCTGCACTGCTGTTCTATGCAGGATAATGAACTTAGAACAGCCTAACAAAGAATATTACATTATCCAAACCAGTAAGGGAACTGGAGGCAGGAGACAACCATCAGGCACAATCTGGCATTTGTCACTGCCTACAATCATCAGTGACACAGGATTATAGAAGAGAATTATTGGAAGACATTAGGGTTTTACTCAAACATCTGAGAATTATATTAAAGTCATATTTGGAGCAACACACTTACAGAAAATTAATGTTCTCTCTGTCACTGCAGGGAAAGGATAGGAGAAGCTGTAGGCACTTCAGACAGAATCATCTATCACTCAGTTTGGAGGCTAATTCTGGGCTCCCTCAGTTCCCAATAAAAAGCCAAGGGTCCTTATCCATTTAAGGCCAAATCTATCACAAACCTGGCAGCAGCTCTTCTTTACCCAAGGTGTGAGAAACTATTCTGATTTTTCTAGAAAAAACCCAAAGCACCTATTATTCTTCTTCTCCTCCAAGGAAACAGAAAGAGACGATTGATCTATGGAAAGAGTAAATTTCCCTGTGCAAGAGTAAACAATGCAGTCATTACATATAAACTATTTAAAAAAAATCTTATTCACTCTAATAATTTTACAAGATTTAAATTAAGAATTTTTCAACAGCCTGGACTTCTAGAAATTGCAACTTACTTGATATTGCAAATTTAAACCTGGAAAAGGCATTAGCTTTGTAAGAAGGGCAGAAAATGAAAGCCTCAGATTTTTGTTCATCAAAAGATGCTCCTTGTTTCCTCTGATTTCATAGACAGGCCAGAGAGCCTATGGGTGCTTCCCAAGGAGTGTGGCCAGCAAGCTGGGGGACTTTAAACTGGCAGAGGGCAGGTCTAGATTGGATATTAGGAATTCAAATTTACTGTGAGGGTGGTAAGGCACTGGAACAAGTCGCCCAGAGGAATTGTGGCTGTCACATCCCTGGAAATGCTGAAGACCAGGTGGGATGGGGCTTTCAGGAACCTGTTCCAGTGAAGGGTATCTCTGCCCATGGCAGGGCATTGAACTGGCAATCTGTAAGGTCTCTTCAACCCAAACCATTCTGTGATTACAACAACATCTTGGCTGATTTATTCCCAAAAAATTCAGTCTTGTCAGCTCCAGCTGAAAATGAAATCAAACCCTTCTGGTTTCTGAGAACAGAGGAAATGTGGAGAAGGCTCTGTCTCTCAGTTACTGTATCAGTGGCCTCTGCCTGCAGCAAACTGTGATAAGCACATTTCTGCCTTCCTCGGAGAGGCTTCAGCACCATCCTGAGTGTGCCACAAGGAGGGCCCTGTCCCTGCTCCTGGCAGGATCTCCTGATCTCCCTTCCACCCTGGCAATTCTTGGTTTGGGCTCCCTTCAGCTGCTTTCTTGATTGGAGCCCCATGCCAACACTGAGCAGCACTTCAAACTCTTTGAGCACCAATGGCACAGAGATAAAATACGACTGATAAAATACTGTACTGTGGGTTGATGTCTGAGGGCAATTTGAGGGCAACACAAAAACATGGGCATGGGGTTTTAAAGGTAAAGAGGTAAAAGTTGGCACAAAGCACTAAGAAATTTGTATAATCAGGGTCTTACCTGTCTCTTTGAAAGAAGATAAGCATGGCTACAATACTGAATAATTTAGATGCAATTTTCTAGCAGGGCTCCATACAGCTGTCCTTATTTAATATCACATTGAGCATAATCTTGGTCTTAAGGGATTAAAAATGTGCAATTATGCACAGGTCAATGAGTTCTCCAACAGTGTGAGTTTTTAGATTCTACAAGGACAAATGGCTGGTTTTACTTGTTTGGTTTTTTTCTTAACTATTATTATTAATGTAAAATTGGTGGCAGATAGGGAAGTTTTTTCTGTGTTATGCTCTATATTTAGAAGCAATTCCTGGGAACTGGATATTGGGAATACAGGAGTGTCTGTGTAGCATTTGAAGCTGCCTCTTTTTCCATGGCTTGTGTATTTGCATGTAATAAAATAAGTTACAAAAATTCTGCATCATTGATTTCTGGTAGGGCATCAACCTGTGATGTTATCAGGATGCTGACAGACTTCCAGAAAAATGACAATATTGTTAATAGAAAAAAGCAGCAACACAAATCCATAACAGCTTTCTACAGGAAATGGGAAACTTCAACTTCAAAGATTTGTACAAGGTAAGAGTAAATTGAAGAGAAAAAAATTAAATTTACTCTCTCCATTCCTATCTTATTTCTCTTATGCTTTCAAGCATTACCATCCTTGGTGTTCACCCTTCAGGTTCCCAAAACCACCAAAAGAATTTTCATAAAATGTTCTTATTGAGTTGTTGTTTTTTCTTTTTTTTTTTTTAAATGATTCCTACAGGCTCCAGTTCCAAGTGTTGCTTAATCAGCATTACTGGAAATACCTCCTGCCAGGTGATTGACAGGAAATATTACTTATTGTTTCCAGGAAAGCTAATTCAGCAAAAACAGGGTTTCATTGAATTAGAATGAATATGATGAACAAAACCACTATAAAATATGATTTGGGCAATCACACTCTTTCATACACAATGCTAAGTGATAAAATCTTTACTACAGGTAGTTTGTCACAGAAAGAAAACAGGAGAAGTGTAAGCAAATAAAGTAGCTCCACTTTCTCTTGGAGGCTCAGTTATTAATGAGTGCACAGAGTCTCAACCAGAAATAGTCTGTTCACTGGTGCCATTTTTTCCCTACCTTTAGTAGCCACATGCAGCTAAAGTTTTGCTGCTGAACTAAAAATCCCACATATTGTATAAGTATAAACACTTAAATATCGCAAAAAATAAAAATAGTGGCAAAATACAGAAACAAGGGGAAAGATTTTTCTGGAAAACTTTACAGAAATGAAAGATGCAATTAAAAAAAAATCTCACTAGGATCTGGGCTGTGTGATTTCATGATGACACTATTTTTTTGTTGAATTTTATTTGCTGAAGTTTATGTCCAGCTATAATGCTTGTAACACTGATACCCTCAGCAAGAGACCTCAAAACACACTGGGAGATGTGAGTTCCTTCATGAGTTCCTTGGATTGGGTTGATAATCTCTTCCATGAAGGAGTCAAGCTTCCATTTGGCTGTTTTCAAAACGTAAACATGTAATATCTGCAGTCGGGGCAGTGCATTTTTTGTCACAATGAATTCAGTCACACGTGTACATCTCTCATACACTGGAGAGAGCGACAGAGCCCCTGTGCTATGCTAAAAAACACTTATATTCTGTGCACAGTGCTACTTCCCAGCACTGCAGCTCCAGCCAAGGCAAGGGAAACCCTACAGCAGGGAATCTGTCCTCACAGAAATTGCTTTCAGTTCACCTCCAGCCAGTGTCTGACTTCTCAGCCCTTCAGCTGCAGGGCGTATTTCTAACAAATTTTTTATCCTACTTTTCATAAACATGGGTGTTCTCATTTTTAGAGGAAATGTTTAATCCTTTTTTGAATCCTGCTAAGCTTTTTGATACAGTGCTATGCTATGGCAGTGAATACCAATCCACCAATCCTTATCTTCTTTGCAGCATCATTTTTAGAATAGCTCATCAGACCTGGATACAAGACTTAAAACTGTGGTAGACAATTGATTCCAAACACAGAACTGCGGTATTTTCAGATTTATTTTCCAAAACCCCACTCTCTAGATTTATCCACTGTTATGAACTTTCCTGACCACCATGTTCTCCTTCAAAGATACATCTATTTAACCTTTCCATTAGACTTTTTTTCTCCCCTGAGTGATTACATGCCTGTAATCTCTGTGAGCAGTCGAAACTACTTTAAAGTGCAAAACTTTGCCTTGGTCAATAACACATTTCACCTTCTATTATGCTGACCACTAGCTGAGCTTTAAGCCATGCAATCTCTATGAATCTTCACATTCCCAAATAAATGCATAATCTGAAAATTAATTACTTTTGGCCCATTTTCCCCACAATACAAGAAACTTTGACCCACCTAGGAAAATATTATGCATGAGCATCAAAGCAGGCTAAAGAGCAAGGAATTGGAAAATAATTTGGTTGCTAAACTTCTGAGGTCATATTTGACTTGAACAACATTGCACAATAATCAGAAGACCTAATTCTTTCCCAAAACAATTTAGTGTTCATTATATGCATATAGACAGAAGTCCTCCTTTTACATTGTGCCTCCCAAAACATGAGATGAGAGCCCAGCTGAAGTCCTGATCCATGGCATCTCTATGGTCACCTACGTCACAATTACTTCTTAGGCTTTTCTTTTATTAAAAGGCAGTCATATATTTAGAAAAGCACTAATATAACCCTTGCATGGTGTGTGGGAATATCCAGCCGTAGAATTTAGTCAATACCCCAATTTTACCACATTGAGTTTTCTGAAGTGTCCTTGCCTAGTAACCTAAAGCCGTAGGAATAATGGGATCTGAACCAACACTGAAGCACAGGTGAACCTTTCCAGCTGCTTGGTCAGCAACTGAAGCATTTTTGTAGTTTCATAAATTTGCTTGAAATGCCTGTTCAAAAAACCTGCCCTGCAAGGAAGTTTTAATATTTGATATTATATTTTCAGAAAACATCAGTCAAGAATTTGGGGTTTTTTTGAAGTCATTCCCTGTGTTAGCAGTAACACATACTTTGAGCAGGGAATCTCACCTAATAGAACAGCTTGGCATATCCTGTCTCATCCCAAGAAAAAGCTTAAATGTTGTCTAGGACAAGGCTGCATTATCATAACCTCCACATTTTGAAAGTAGAATATGTTATGGTAGATGACTCAATTGCTTTCCTCTTCATTACAAGCCCTTCTGCTATAACAGTTTTACCACATGAAGCCACCAGATTTTCTGTACTGAACCACATTCCCATTACTATTTTAGAGGCAAATGCAAAAGCCACAAGTAGCAAAGCTCCTGGATGATTCTATAATCAGTTTTAAATGTATATTAAACCCCTCTATGTTGATACTTCATACTTTTAGTAGTGTATATAGAGATGTAGTAAGCCAAATGGGATTGGAATACATTCTCAATTTTCCTGTGAGACTTCTGAAGAGTGAAGAAAAACCAGCTTTTGAAGATTGTGTTTTTAGTACTGCAGTGCAAAGCAAGAACTGCACCTCAGAAATGTTATAGGGATTTTAGTTTGGGAGCTTAGAAAATTACTTAGAAAACATTTTCCACTGAAAGCATTCTATCTGTGACAGAAGTCTTGTGAAACAGGCTGCTAATTTAAACCATCAGCCATATTGTCATGCTCCTGTGGGCTTTTCAGGATGGATTCAAGCTCACTGAATCATGACTCTCATTACTCTGTTATCTTGCAATATCAGTTTACTATGCATGTTGTCTATGTGTCAATGGCCAATTTTCCAAAATAACAATGCAGAACAAAGTTGACATTAATCTTGGATAGGACTGCAAAACTCCAAATGGACATAAGCAAATTACTGCCATATCTCGCCCCACCACTCATTTTCAGCTGGTCTGATAACTCAATCTGATAAATAAGTAGACAAAAGAACCAAATGCTGCCATAGGGCCTTCATAAAAAGAACAAAACCACTGTTGGTTCCCCTACCACCACCCAGAGGATCAAATTTATCTCCCAAGCTTCAGCTATCAAAAGCAGAGGTAGAAAACTTTCAGTGTTATTGCAGATTATCTTGTGTTCATATTTTCTTTATATTTTCCACTTTGAAAAAGAATCGCGTGTTGGTTCACATGAGTGTATCAATCTGCCTGTGGTTCTTGATACTATTTTTAGCTTCCACTCACTCTTTGCTCATTTTTACCTTTTCAGCTAGTGGAAACTGTTGCACACACTGGTGGCAACTGTGATCTCAAATAGTCACAAC
Organism: Dicaeum eximium; assembly: GCA_013396995.1. NCBI lineage: Eukaryota > Metazoa > Chordata > Aves > Passeriformes > Dicaeidae > Dicaeum > Dicaeum eximium. Next base: position 1,014,577 of record VWZP01002292.1, on the reverse strand, counting down.
ACCTGAGAGCAAGTCACAGTAATGAAGAATTTCTTTACTACTTCAGCTGTTCTGAGAGAAAAAAAGTACAATTTTGAAAGCATCTTCAGGCACAAAATCATGCAGAAACTCATTAGAACTTCTCTACTCATCATAAGAATTCTGATTAAGCTGGAAAACATAAAATGCTTCAGGCCAAACAAGCAAGTGTGTCATTGTATATAGATCTCTTATGTAATTCTTGTAAATCATCTTCCAGAAGACGGCTTTAAATGCTGAAACGTAATTAGGATAATTACTGCTTTGCAAGTAGAAGGAAGTTGTATCCAAAAGGGACAAACGAGCCAGTTTGAAAGAGATGGAGGAGGAATATGAAAGAAAACACATCATCCCAAATTCTGGTGTTGAAAAGATTCGGAATTAATTTCAGACTATTTAAAGAGTTTGCTTCATGTTGGAAATATTTCATTTTAGTGACAATATTCCCTACAGGGCTAAGAGATCCTTTTAAAAATATGCTTGGCTCCCTGAGAGTCCTGTTAGATATCTTAAAAATGGAAGCATTCAGTAGAGAGATGAAATAGGGTAAAAAGCTGCAATTCAGTGTGACCCTCTGAGAAGAGCAGGGTTGAAGAAAATTACTGGAAATGGGACATTATCACAAAATAGTTAATTTGCTTCTTATATTAAAAAGACTGATTTACAGTAAGTGCCATATGATGTGAAGCCATAATATAGACACCCTGATATGATATACAGAGAGATTGCTGCATCCTTCCCAGAAAGTGCAAACTTCACAAAGTTAAAAAAAAAAAAACAAACACAACAACAACAAAACCCCAAAAACCAAGGACACCCCCCAACCCCCACCCCAAGCACTGTGCTAAAAAAGCAAATATGGAAATGAAAACACTTAGAAGCCCAAGACTCACTCAGCAACTTGCCTCCTTTCTCAGGTTTGATCCTAACAGATGCATCAGCTGGAAGCAGGACCCCTACAGCTTTATAAATTATTCTGTGAATTTGAAGATTAGTACAAAGTAATAAACAGGGGGAAGGAGCATAGGGACTGCACCCCAGGGGAAAAGAAGGATTTTTGAACTCAGCTAGCCTGGGGGTTTTGACAAAGCTCAGATATATTCTGCAGTACAATTTATGTACCAGGATATCACAATCTTTTGAGATTCTTTAATAGCTGCATCAGTGCTAATTTTATGCTAATCTCTTACTGTGCACATCCATGATCATTAAGACTTCTGGAGACTGGATATTATGCACAGTAGCTGATAATTTGTTAAATAGAGATTTAATGGAAAATATCTGATAAATTTAAACATTAACTTTGTATTTGTTTCCCACACAGCTGTACACAATAAGAAATGACCTGGCTGCATTAATGTACTCTGCTTTTGCATGATTGCTTTTGTTAACTAATATATTGCAATATAAAAGCAGAGCTTTTTTAGAGAATGCACAGTTATCCAGATGAGGAGTCCTGTTTCTTTCCAGGTCTGTATTACAAAAACAAAACTGCTACATAATCTGAGACAGTAAAATACTCTTGCCTCTTTGATTTACCTGAACCTTATTAAATCACAGTTTAACTTGTGTAATTACTCCAGATTAGTCCCACCTCTTGGAATTATTTTTAAATCTGTTGCCCATAACAAAGCTTTCATGCTGATAAAACTGAAAAACCTGTTGTTTCTTGGCTTTGCCAATCAACTTTACTCTTATTGCCAAAGATAAATGACCCAAAGCAATCAAAACTGCATTAAATAAAATTATGGATGTGCATCATTTGTTCTTTAATTAAAGTAAATGCAGCCTTCAAAGATTACATACTCGTGTGGTAGTTAGTTTTATAGAAGTAGCCTTTATGTTTCCACAACACCAGTATATGTCTGCCTTTCTTGGAAGTTAAAATACAGCTCTGCTTCCACAGCAAGATTTTTTTTATCTTTGTTCTAAATTCAGTTCTGCTAGAAGTCTGTGCTCTGGAAGTAAATAATTACATTGAAAAATATTGTTTTGCGAGTTCTGTAATTCCATTCACATGCTGGGGACCTGAGGGATTGCTCTGATTTAGTTTTATCCCTCATGGTTCAAGGCACAGGGCTCTCTTTTCACTGTTCACTGCTCAACCAATTCTGCCCCTGAACCAATTCCAACAGTATTTATCAACATTATTTAGCTGAAAATCTTAATGTAGGATACATTGCAGTGAATTTCTCAGGACAAATATGAGGGCACGAACTAATACAAGTTTCCAGCTGCAGCTAAGTTTGATTGTCTGGTTACACATCACAGAGTGGGTCTGGAGAGTTTGGAGCCTGAACCACACACAGTCCCCACGTGGATCCCAGCCTGAGCCCTGTCCCACTCGCACACAGAGCCCAGGGACGGGCAGGATGTCACCGGGTGTCCCCTGCAGGTCACAGGCAGCTCTGGAAGGGTTTTGTCACCTCGGGAGGGAGCTCCGTGGTGCAGGCTCCTCGCAGGTCCCACCTTGCCCGGTGCGCGCTCACTTGTGCTGGTGAGAGCGGCTTTGGTCAGGCACTGCCACCAGCCAAGGGGGCCCAGGGTCCCCCATCCCCTTCTGTTCCCACAGAGATGGGCAGGATGACAAGCAGCAGTGCCCCACAAGGTTAAAAACCACCCTAAAATTGTGTAGACTGAGACCAGAAGGAAAAAAAAGGTTTCTATCAATGTGTTTGAGATGTTTGCTCATGACTTGTGAACCTCGATTATGTGACTACAGTGTCTCTCATTTCTTACTATTTATTAGATTTTTCATTACTACCCAGGGGAAAAAAACCCCATGTTTTAGTATTTTCAGTTTCCTCCCCTTTTCTCATAGTTCATCTGCTTTATAATTTACTATGTTTATGTGTGTTAATAGAAAAAGGAAGGTGCTAAAAAAACCCCTGTAAGGGTAATTGTCTCTCCCAGGTTTATAGGTTGTACATCATGACAGTTTGTGTAGGTATTTACTCATCTTTTAAACAAAAGAGACTATTTCCTCTCAAAAGTCTTGCATTTTGATAATATAATACCACAGGAATATATTATTCTGTTCTAAAAGAACATTCTCATTAAAATATTGCATACAGCTGGGGATTTCATATGTTGCTGTAAACTGTAGAGACACATAAATGGTTTTATACTTAAAATTTTTCTCTCAGATTATTTCCTATTCACTGTCTCAAGTTCCAATTAATTACACTTAAGTACTACGTGGCTGTGCAGCTGCTGGGCTTTCTGTGCTATAAAACCAGCCCTACCTGGTTCCATGCCCTGTCCCTTGGAAATGCTCTGATATAAACAGGTGACAAGGTGATCTCCCCCTCCTGTGACAACTCCCCAGCCTCCTTCCCCCATCCCCAAATTGCTGGACCTCAAAATGAAACTAAACCAGGGAAATCAAATCTCCTCCAGTCTCATCTCCATCACGTTTTGCAGACCCTCAGTTACCTGAGCTGCTGCTTCATCCCCAGGGATGTAACTGGGCCCCCATTTCTTCAATGCCAACAAAGGCATGAGCTGAGAGGGAAGAGCTTTACAGGTGATCTGAGAGGCACAGCAGGTGCCCACAGCTGCCCAGAGAGAGCAGTCAGGTCTGAGTCTGGTGCACATGCCCAGGACCACCTGGCACAATGACAGCTGTGCATGACAGCCTCCCTCTGCCCAACTCATTGAACAGAGGAGTGCAAAATACCTCTGTGGGAGGGGAGACTTGCTGGACAGGAATCTATCTGCACACATTCCATCCTCAGTTAAACCTTGTCACTGTACATTGGCATTACTGCACTAACCAACACAGTAAACACAAATTTCAGGCTTTTGCATTTGGAGTACCATGAGAGCCAACCAACAACATTGCCCAGAGTTAATTTCATCCTTTGAAACTTTACAACTCCAGAGGCCAGAAGTCCCTGGTGTGCTTGCAAGGACAGTGCTTTTCTGCACAGCTTTAAATAAACGTGTCAGTGTTTCTGAACACTGTAGTCCCAAGCCCAGAACACTTTTTGTTGGTTGTGTCCTTGTTGCTCAGCTAGACACAGCCAGCTGGTAACTGGGGGAGGAGAAAGAGCCCAGTTGTGAGCATACTTGACTATGGGTCTTTGCTGGAATTGAAGTTCACCCCTTTCCCTGCAGAAGGGACCTACATAGAGAGAAAAACAAATCTCATTCCTTTGAAAAAAAACCAAAAACAATCCAAACATTTTTCTTTCATCTCCCTTAGATCAGGCAATTTCCACATGATGGTTCCTTCACTGCCTGCATTTCTAGATGGATTTCTGCTGGGCATTCTCTGAGCTCTCTCACTTTTAATAGGTAATCCATAATTTTTACTATGACGGCTGCATACACATAGAGGCATTATGGTACTAAGGTATACTACAGCTCTATCTTCAAATGTTTTGGTAGAATTTAGTACTTCATCACTCTCCCAGCTGCTCAGTGGCACCCTTTTTCTGCCTCCCTTTCATGACATCTGTTCCTTCCTCACAGGTAGCCTTTCTGAATTATAGGCTATTTGAAGTGCTCACTCAGTCTTAAAATCCCTTTCTTGTTTTAGTTAGTCTTCAGACTTACTTCCTTCAGGAGCTGGAGGAGATTATTCAGTGAGCCTGCCTTTATATTTGCCCCTTGCGTTTTAAGCATCCAGAACAAAAGAGCCAAGTGTACAGAAAACCAAGTTACAAACTATTGAACTTGTCCCATGATAAATCTCTCCCAGGGTGAGAGATGCTCACACATAGCTGGAAAATATTTGCCCTTAAAAATGCAATAATCCAAAACAACTAATGCATGTCTAAGATAGGGTACATACTACATTATATTTTAAAGAATATAGAAATAAAAGTCTTAGATAAAGATAAGAAGATCTGCACAAGTATTCTGTAAAGCTTTTTTTAAGATCCAAGAATCTTTTCTTGATAATATATACACAAATGGGAACACTTACTCAAAAGAACAGTTATTTATAGGCACAAATATTTAAAGGTTCAGGCCATAATGAATAGAACATCACAGAATCAACACAATTTTATTTAAATGTTGTAGCAACATAAGCCTCTGTTAGTTTCAATTTTATCTATTTCATCTTGCAGGCAGCTTTTCAATTTGCCCAAGTATCATGTTTTAGAATTTGTAATACATAAGTGACAAACTGTTGTTTTTAAGCACAGACCAAACTAACTTTGACAAAAATCTCCTCAAGTCACCACCAGCATTTATGTCTCAAGTGTTCAGTGTATTTTCCTCCCTTTTGTAAACAAATTGAGAACTGTATTTCAATTTGAAGATGAATAGATTTTTCTCAAAAAGTTTAACATACTTATTATGAGTAAAGCAATTACAGCAATAACAGAAACTTTCAAAAGACGACACAAAAATAAGAATAAAATTAACAGCAAAGTAGAATAGCATTCCCTTAGTGCATTTGGGAAAAGACTTGGGAACAACCTGGTGGAAGTCAGTAACTCCACACATCACCTTTATGATCACAAAGATTTAGCTTAGCTCCAGCTGAACAATGACCTCTCCACTTGAAGCACTTTTCCAGAAGTTGCACTTTTGAACATCAAAGAAGTTACAAGGCTGCATTTAAAGAAAGCATTCACTTCACAAGACAGATCTGAAGTGCAGCCCACTACGGCAGTCTAAGCCAACACAGGCACTGTACTAAAACACAGACACTGCTACTAAAATCTGAGTCTTTCATAAAAGAGGGGCAAAACCCACCGCAAAACAACAAAAAACCCAGATGAAATACTTCTTTTCAGTCAGAAGGTAAAGGTGGCAAATGAAGCAGAACATGTACCTTACGTGAGGTTTAAGCTAAGACACCAATAAAAGGAAATAATTTGAAATTTTCTGTAGAATCTCATAGGTATACAAAATTAAACTATGCTCAAATAGTAAAAATTTGAAAGAAAAAAGAAGTCAATCTCTAGAAAAAAATTTCTTGAGAATGGAAAATACTTCAATATTCAAAATTCAATAAGGAATTCAGAACTCTACAAAAAAAAAAAAATGGTCTTACATAGGTAGCAATACTGAAAAGTACCCAGCAAGCACCTTGTATCAGGTAATTCCTCTTAAGCCTACTACCTTTGTTCCTCTGAAAACACTGGTCTGTATTTGTAAGGTCTATATATATTTGCTTCATTTTTCCAATGTTACCATCAAGAATGGCAAGTCACCATATGAATATTTTTATTTTCTTAATACTATACCTACTGGAGAGGGTAGCATAATATTTTGCGTACTATATATAGAAAATTGCTTTGCCAATCACTGCAAATGAACAAAACCTGTTTAAATCTTAATTTCTCCATTAAATTAATGGGTGGAAATGACTAATTAGTCCTAAAAAAACAGTTCAGCAAAAAAACTTTTGACCTGTCAACGCTGCCATTCATATATAAAATCCCTGTAGAGTGCCATTTCAAAAAACTATTATTTAGATTTCCATTATTTTAGTTTGCGAGGCTCAAGAGCAATAATTCAGTCAGCACAGTCCCTTCTCATTAACACTCCTCAGTGCAGCACAGTCCCCGTGTCACAGGATAAAAGAGAAACTGTGCCACCTCTCAGGGCCTTAATTACCCCAGCTAAGCCAGGCAGCACAGCCCATTCACTAAACCTACCCTGAATTAGGTCACAAACTGGACTCCAGAACACTCCCCCCACCATGATAGTTAAATATGATCAAAAGTTTCCAAAGATGCTAAATGTAATCACTGGTTTTGGGTCTAATCTGCTTAAAATAAAAACTGGAAAACTGCCAAAGGCTGTTTGAAAGGAAAGAAAAAAAAAGGAAAACCCAACCAAGCACAGCTTATTTCATTTTTACCTTACCGCACAGCTGCCAAGTAAATTTAATAAGTCTTTGTTTTATGAAGAATCCTAAAACCAGTCCAAAACCAATTTTATATAGCCAAAAGGTACTAAATAAATATACTTTCACTATAGTACACAAGTTTGGTTTTTTTTTTTTTTTTCCCCATAAAAGCAGCTCCAATTTTACATTTCTTTTTTTTTTGGTGTGTGCTAACATGTAACTTGTCCCCAGACTGGAAGAACTCTGACAAAATACCCACAATTTTCTCAATATGCAAAATGTTTCCCAGTTGCCCCCCGTTCATACTTATCTGTGTAACTACTTCCAGCTTATGCACAATGCTGACTTCCCTTCTGTTCCAAATATTCCCTTTCCTATTTTTCTTCAGGTCTATTTCTGTGAACTTCTGGTTTTCTCCAGGCTCTACTCCCAGCCACAGCTCTGTTAATTCCCTACAGAAGAAATGCCTGGTTTGCCAACCTACAGGCACAGCTCATCCACAACATTTGCTTTCTCTACTCTTATCCTGCTCTGGGCATTCCTGGCAGGAGAGAACTGACCAACTTGACATCTTTTACTATAAATGTTTTTATCCTTCAGCTCTGACATCTTCCTGGTTAAAATACTCTTATTCTCTGCCCTGGCAGAATTGTATGCTTGTAATCCTAGACTTCTTTATGCTAGTTCTGTCTTTTTGTTTTGAACAATTTTCTCTTTTTTTGTAACATTTTCTCATTTTTTTCCTGTGTATCTAATGATTTCTTCAGACAACATATGCCTAGAAGCTGACTTTCCTTATGTCATTGTTGCCTTTCATCTCTTCAGCATCAACTTACATTAAAATGTAAGTTTTTCATCACATTTCATACTTTACCCCCCATTTGCTCCAGTAACTCTTCCTCCTCCATGTCACTGCCATCCCCATGCCATTTTCTCCACTATGTCACATCTGTCCTGCTCTTTTGCCTTCTGACACATGCAGCTCTTCCTGGAGGTAAAACCTAATTCTTAGCAAAAGCTTAGCAACAGTCAATATTCCAGCTTCTCTTTCACCCTCAGATCCAGCTTAAAAGCACTGCTCAGACTCTGCTCAGGGTATTTTCCCTCCCTCAGCCCTGCTTTCTCCTGATTCTCTCTCTACCTCTCCAATTCTCTTCAGGATGCCCTTAACAAGAACCTCATGGTTCAGCCTTTGGACCTCTCTCTTCCTGTCTACCTTGTCTCTGAGTAGTTATGTCTTCACCTCGGGCTGAGGTTTCCATTCCAGACCCAAGGGGTCACAAATAAACAACCCAGCTCTACATCCTTTCATCTAGAAAGAGGGAAAACCTATCCTCCTTGCCCCAAATGACAAAATCTTACCAATACTATCAGCCAAAAACTTTCTAAACCAAGTGACAGACAAGTTTAAAGCAACATCTACCACATGTAGTGTTTCTCATTCACTAATTAAAAATTTGGGCTTGGACTTCCACATTACACCATTTCTCTTCCTGGTGGGTTTATGCCCTTTCTGAGCTTATTCATTAATAACTCTGCAACGAAAATAATTTTGCTTGCTTTTTGCCTTGGTCATACTACTCTATTCTTTGCATTTGGTACCCACATTTTCTTTCGTGGTCACATCCAACCCCCAAATTCCACATGAATGCACCCTTTGGAGGAATGGGTACTAAATGGGTACTAGTTGCAGGAGTTAGAGGCATTTCTGTGACGTATCTGAGGCAATATCAGCTAGTTTATTAATTTCAGTGTGCACATGTAATTCAGATTAACGTTAACAGGAATTTAACATGCACACAACCCCACAGTCTGTTCAACTGTCATGTGCTGTGGGACAAGTCTCCTTTCCTTACAAAAGTAATTGAGGAAGGCATTACAGTATCCAAAAGGCATTTCCAAGACTTAGCTCAGAGTAATAAGGGAAGTCCTCTAAATCAGCGTTCTCTTCCATTTCACTATAAGTTAGTATACTTCTTTAACATTTTAATTTAAAAAAAAAGTGTCAGTAAGACCAATAATACAGGTAATGAAAAGTTCATGTTTAGAACCACCCAGAGCTACACACATTTTACCTTTCATAAATCTAATATAAAGACAGTCAAAACAAAACAAAAAAATGCCTTGGGGCTCCATCTCTGAAAATTCAAATCAGGCAACATCACTCATAATAAAGTGCAGCCATGGTGTACCGACTCAGCAGTTTAAATGAAACTTTATTTTATTTATTTGTAAACAACAGGGCAAAATAGTAAGAATTATACAGATAACTGTACTTCCTACTTATAAATAAAGTCATTCTAATAATATCTGTTTACCTGTGGTAGCTATAAAGTACCTCTCACTTCGGCCTTGTTTCAGACAGCAATTAAGTGTTCAGCGTGTGACTAAGCCAGCCCTAATTAAAGTCAATGGGAGCCTTTCCACATACTAATGTTTGTTGGTTGAGGCCCAAAAGTAATCATGTAAAGAGCACAGTACATCACTCAACAAGCCTTTGAAAGGAATATCAGAAATGCATTGCAAGCTTCCCATTCCAGAACCAGGTGCTGAAATCAGGTGCCCAAACAGCTGCCCAAAGGAACCTTTTGATGGATTCTGAAATGACCATGCCCAAATCCTGATAACTCTGCCCTCCCTGAGGTGGTGTGAAGCTCCCAGAGCCTGATGTCTGTCTCCCAGACACCTCAGCACACACACAGCACTCACAAACACACTGCATCATACACTACTGCACGATTTTTTCACAATAGCAGATCTGAACATCTCTATAAAGACCAGCACAACAGCCAGTCACTCACACAAGCAGTTTTCAGGATCTGACTTTTCTCAAAATGTCAGTTACAGCTGCTCTCAACTTTCCCCATAGGTCAAATCAATGAAGATGCAGTATCTCACCTGGATATAAACAAAAAGGAAAGAACAAACTAGGTTTGAAATCAAAATTTTGGTTTTCTTAGAGAAATGCATTTCCCACACAGACCTGATCACTTCCATGTCTTCTCTGAAGTGGCTGATTTTTTCCAGCTTTGCCTGTTTTAACTTCCCAGTCACTTCCAGTTACTCTAAGAATTCTTGACTGCTACAAACTTGTTTCTCAATTGCTCAATAAGAGAAGAGAACATGAAATAGTTTATAATTCCACTTAGATCTTCCTAGGTTTTAGGATTTTCACATTCTCATAACTTTTTTTTTTATTGAGGAGAGGTACTGCTACTACCATCATCCGTTAGAAGAGTTTACTGCTACTACCATTTACTTTTCTTAGAGGAGTTTTAAGTCAGAATGGCCATTAGCTATTTAAATCTGACCTTCATTTAATTCAATTACGAGTCTAATAACAAAAGTATCTGCTTTCCAATTAAATTATATTGAGTCTCATATTGAGTAACACAATGGTTCCTCTGCTGTGATCTACAAGGCCATGAAAAAGTGATCCTTAGGTAGTGTACAAAGCCTGGGACTTTCTTTTCAATTATAACATCTTTGAATCATTTTCAATTACTTTCTCAAGCACGTGCTTCCCAACCAACATCACCACAACCTACAAAATTCACTGCATCTACCAGCAGATCATTTTAATTGTTAATCAGACCTACTACATAAAAACAAAAAACCCACCACAATAACAAAAAAGCCCTCTTTCCGATGTGAACTTTTTTGCCCATTTTCACTGAATTAAGGTACCCTTTCTATACATTGCTTTTTCTGCCTACAAAAAATTTAGACATCTTAAACTATCTTCTAATAAACTTTTGATTAAATGTGCTGGCTTAGCTTATCAGATGTTTCACTGCAAGTATTTTCCCCACTCCTCAAATAGGTCTATGCACCACCTAACTTTTTACAACATTCATTTTTGAAAAACAAAACATGGATAAACACACAATAACTGCTTGCTGGCTTAGGGTACAGAACCCCTACTTAAAAATTATGACATATTAAAAACTGGTGACAATTGAGGGGGGTTGTTTGTGTTGGTTTGGGTTTGTTTCGGTTTTTTTTTGGTGGTGTTTCACTTTTGTTTAAAAAAAAAAAACAACACGAGCCTCCTGCACCCGTCAGACACAGGTGCCCTCTGGGTCTCTGTAGGCTTGTGAGTCTTACAGTTCTTTCAGTGACAGCCAAATAATTAAGAATAGTTAACATCTCTCTAAGGGTAATGCTGGCCACTCTTCACATCCCAGGGCAAACTAAAAACATCTGTAGCTTGCAGCAAGTTGCTGGGCTATTAGTTCAGTTAAAAACAGCACTAAAACCATAGAGAAGTTCCATTAAGTGTGGACACCATGCATCTGCTACTGAATCCCCACTTCAATGACTGCACTCAGCCCAGCTCTCTGCAGGTGGTTCACAGAGCTGGTACATGGGTCCTCCTGCCTCCTAAGCTCCTTACAGTGTCCTTTAGGGGACTTTAATCACATTTTTTAAGGCACAGAAGACAGTGTGACATATCCACTGTCTCCCTCTAATATAAGCATAGCCAGGGTAGAATTTCTGACCCAGAGTATTGCCCCAGTCTCTTCCCCATGCAAATCTGCACCCAGTCTAGCAAGGACTGTAAAAGCCATCATCAGCCATGGAGAACACGGAGCTGCACAGCAGCCCTGGCTGCACAAAGGTCTGTCATTCTACCATGCAAGCCCTAGGGATGTCTCCTCTCTCCAAATCCAGCTCGTGGCCCTTGCTGAAATGGGCACATATCATGCAGGGAATGAAAAGCACCACGTAAAGTAATGCAAGATTATGCAGACAGCTTGAAAAAAAATTATCATTTTTGTCTGCTGGTTCTAAATCAGTGCTACCCGTGTGACATTTTGGACAAGATTGTAGGGGTAACTTTAGTTTAATGACTAATTAGCAAACTTCTGCAGGAATGACAAGGCAACAGACAAAGTGTCATATCATAGCCATGCCAGGCTTCTCCTGACACCTCCACTGCACTCACTGTCTCTTTTTGGGCTGGCAGAGCAGGGAGGGTTGCTTATGCTACAAAAACTCATTATGTTTCAAAACAACAAACAAAGTATGAGAGCCATAAATATTTACAGCAGAAAACATAAAACATGAAAGGCAGAGTCAGTGGAATAATCAATCCCCTCAGACTCAGAAGTAATTTCTGCTCCATCTTCAAATCTGAGTCTCTTCGTAACATAAGCCTGAACTGGCCACCATTGGTTCCTTTCTCCAAGTGACCTTCCTGACAGGCTTCCTCCCACAGTTTAATGGATTGGCTTCAGAATGAGAACACCACAGTCATCACATGGAACTTCCCTTTTGCTGTAAAAGCAGTGGGTAAATTATATTAACTGCTTTGGCATCCATAGAAAAATGAATAGACATCCTGCAGATAATTTGATAGACACAAATAATATTTTCTTTGCAGCTGAAGCTGGAATCAAGGTATTTCACTTCTTTAACAAAAGTTGTTTGCTATATGTGGCTATGTAGCTGACTAATTGTATTCTGTTTATTGCAAGTAAACAATGAAACTGGCCTTTGGAAGAGACTGAGTATTCCACCAGTTAGCATATCTGTTTGATCAGAAAAGAAATTAGCACTTTTACCATTACAAACATTATGCTTTGCCAGGCAAAAATTTCTGGGACACGACTTAAAGACTAGCAATACAGCCACCTGGAAAAGCAGCACTTTATCCCATTCTTGGGAGTTTTTCTGATGGTTCAGACACAGTGTAACAGTAAATTTTACTGATTTTAATTGTAATTTTTTAAAAAATAAGCTGAGTACCCAAACACTAGTAGTTTGAGAAAACTGGTGACAAGATAACACTATCAACACCCTTCCCCAAATAAATAATTCTCACACACAGCTCTCAGCCACCTGGACTCACCCTCTGTGGCTGCAATGGTTAGCATGTGCTTTGTTAGGTGTGATGTTTGTTTATTTAGTACACATTGCCAAAGCCTGAGGAAGAAGTGTTTAAAAATAATGTCAATAGACAAAGGATTTAAGAGTCACCTACCTAACCTTGCTGTTCCTCCTGAGGCAAAAGCAAATATGAATTCATTCAGGGCCATTCTGTTATATATGCAGGGAAGCATTCATCCAACTCAGAATGTGGAGGAGTTGCTCCCTACACAAGGTCTGAAGGATCATGTCTAATAACTAAAGTTTAATTTCAAGATTTCAGAAATTCTCATTTAACATTACCTGAAGCAAAATCCAAACAGGGGATGATAAGAGAAGTAATGGGTGTACCAATTTGGGTAGTGTGTCCTTTTTCTGATAGGAAGCACAAGACATCTTGTATTAAAGATTAGGACAACAAGTGCGAGCCACCCCAGTAACAAAGCAGTACAACAGCCAGGAGAGATAGTACTAGCATTAACTCTGAATTTCCTGATTGCTGTCAGCCATTTTCACAGCATGTCTTTTTGGTGTATTCTCTAATATCCTTGAATTTAAAAAGGAATTATTTTAAAGGCAGATGTTGAGAAGTTATTAGTTCAAGAGACTGAAATAACCATTCTCTTTTTTCTTGCCTTCCTTCATTTTACAGGTTTCAGTGTAGAATTCTTCATACAACTCTTCAAAAAGTGTATCTCGTCCCATTATCACCTTATCTTCTCTTCCTCAATTGTAACCTTTTTATTCTTTTCCTTATGTCTTCTTTGCTCTCCTATAACTCATTTCTCCCCTTAAAATAGTCCTTCTTGTTCTCTATTTTCTCTCCCCATGTCTCCTCATCATACCAAACGTATTCATGTCTAACAAATACTCAGGCAAGTTCTTCTATCAAACATTTCAGCATCAGTGTGGCAGAAGATCTCAAGGGAAGAATTCCCATTCATTTGTAAAATTGCTGTGACCATCAATAAGACCTGTACTAGACTTTCGCCCTTTCTTACACTGAGAGAGAACAGCTGGGAAAGAGAACAACAAACCCCAGTCATGCAGAGTCACTCAGTGATGGTCACATTCTTGGTTCAGTTAAAGCAGGTCAGAGATGGACAGTGGAAGGTCATGGAACAGTTACAGGACCTGTTATCTAACCCCACTCATTCTTTGCAAATCCAGCCCAACATTTCATCAGTTATTTTGGGTTTTTTTAAAGCAAGATCCATTATTTCAAGTCTACCGACTAATGACAGAACTTCTGTACAAAGATTTTCAAAAAATAAAAAAAATGCTGCAAATCAACATATCACAGCAGCACCGCTCAAGTAAATATTTATATATTTGAGTATATATATATATATATTTAAATATTTATATATATTTGAGGGACATTTAAAAGCATGCAAGACTAGCATGGATTCACAGTAGGCTACAGTGTTTCAGTAGTTTATTTCTCTTTCCCTGCTGCACATCATAAATCAGCAAGGTGGTTTGTTTACCATCATTTGTAAATTATTAACTTTGATTTGCTAAACGTTGAGCATGATGCAAGTGAAAATGATCAGCAAGGGAAGTTCTGTAAGGAAAGCAAAGCATCCTCCACAAGAATCCATAGGGTTTTTTTGTGATGAGGAAGATACAGTGCTGCCAGCCTGCATGAGTTTTTATAGGCAACCACATATGCACTGTGATATCCTGCATGTAACACATCTTCCTTTGCTACACTAAAGAGTTGCTATTAAAGAGTTGCATATTTTCATTTTGATTGCCTGGAATAAGAATGGAAATGTGTAAGGAATTAATGGGTTTGTTCAGTCACAGGCATATGTTCGGACCTTTTCAAAGCCTTGTTCTGCTTGTGCAGTCATGCTTTTAAATTACCTTTCATTATTAATAGAGCTCCTATTAGTAGCTCTGCTTAGCAAAATACCTCGTCTAATTTGCACCTAATTTGAGGAATTGACAAATGTTTTGATGATATTAACCAGTTCATTTTGTCTCTTGAATGTAGGAATTTGCTTCCACAAGAGCAGACTAAAGATTGTGCCTGTGATGACTGACAGTGGGAGCACGAGGACAACTGCCAGATAAAGGACACACAAAAGATAAAGCTACCTCTTGATAAAAGGAAAAAAAATCCATTCTGATAATTTAAGATCTGAGCAGTTGTACTTTAACTCTAATTTTAATTAATAAACCAACATACAAGCTACATCAGACTACACTCAAGGCAATGCACTGACACAGCCAAAGGCAAATAATAAAGAGGAAAAAAACCCTCTAAAAATACAAGAAAATGTATCAAGGAACTCTAACAATTGCTAGAAGACTAAGACTGGGTCACCATCAGCTTCAAATTCAATACTTCATTGGGTAGAGGCTTTTTTCCCTAGAAGCTATTTTTTCTCCCTTTCTAGCACCCCAGAGATTCCATGTGAAAAATGACCCAATTGAAGTCAGTTTTGTCATTCTCCTTAAAGGTAAGCTCTCAACTCATATTTTTAAATTATATGCTATTTCTATAGCATACAATTATTTAGCAAATACAGTCAAAGTGATTTATGACATGTGAAGCATTTTTTAAATGAAGAAAAAGTTTCCTGAAATTCATATTTGGTGAACATTTCCTTAGAATAGGACACATTTAATGACAAGTTTCTGACAATATCTGAATGTTTCTGAGTCACTGTGAGAACACAGAGGAGACACAAACAGATTAGCCAGTGCCTCTCCTTTCTTCTGAAGTGGATGGGCAGATTCCTTAAAATGGCAGCAGCGTGCTCCTGGCATATGCTCCTTTCTCCTTCCCCTCCCCAGGTTTTCTGTGGCTTCGTCAGGTTGTGTTAGTTAGATACAGGCAATCTTTTCTGAGACAGAGAGCTGATTTCTCACAGTCACAGAGATATAATTAGGTTTACCAGGGATAGATTCTGCCACCTTATTCCACATACATGAGAAGTCAGTAAGTAGATGAGACCTCAAAATGATTTATCACCTGGAAGAGAGCTGATGGTGGAGCATGGCTCTGCGTGAGGCTGGAAAGAAAGGAGCAATGTGTACATGGAGCTCTTCCAGTGTGAGCAGTTTTTCACTTGTCAAAAATCAATTTCATGTGCCGCCCTGCTTTCTGCTCATCTGGCTTTGTTAGCTCCTTTCAGAGTTAACACCAAGCCTCAAAACTACAGCTCACAGTGGCTGTGTCTGTGGGATTGTATCTGCCTATGCCAATACCATATTTGATCTCCCATCTTCACACATTACCTTAATGTTTATGGTATAATTCCTTCCTAAAGGAGGACCTGAAGCGTGCCACAGTCTGGATGCCATGCAGTGCTCTGCACAGATAACCACTGACCTTAAAATACACCTGTATACAGCTCTCTGTATTCAGCTCCCTTCCCCTGAGAACATGCTTCCTTATTTTACCGAATGTAATCTCTAAGCAGCAGTTAGAGCTGCACACTTGCTTTCAGCAACAGAGCAAGTGTTGAAAGGCACTTACTGATTGCATGCAAAGTGTACCACTACAATTTCCATATTTTAGTCCAGGATCTAAATTCTTTTCATTAATTCTTTGGCAGGCCAATAAGTACTATGGAAGTCTGAGAAAAATTCAACACCTGCACATGCAAAAATTATTACCTTTCTAGCCAGTCCATGGTGTTACCCACTGACCATTGCATTTTCCCCCTCATTTAGCAGGGTATGTGCTACAGAGGCCCTGTGGACCACATACATAAGCAATTTCTGCATTAGTTATGAGAAAGGTCAGTTCTGCACACTAAGTTAGAAGAACAGAATATTTATTCCCCTACTTCAAATATGGCTTTTTCTCCCTCCATTAATATCCATTCCTGCCACATGGAAGAAGTGTGAGTTTCTTCTGTGCTTGCAATATGGCCCTACCCCTCTTCTCCATGAGATGGGTACTATGTGTACAGGCATGCACAAAATAAAACAAAAGTTCAGACAGACTTGCTTACCATGCATAAGATTCATACTCAAAGGCTGAAAGAGCTTTTTTGTCTTCTACTTCAATAAATATTGCAATGACAAACTCAGAAGAAGGCCTCTAGCATATGGATTCACTATTATGATTCAGATTTTTCTTGTTTGTATACATATTTACACACTTAATAAAATCAAACTGTTGAATAGCAGTTCGTCTGTCAAAATATGAAGATCCAACAGTTAATAATAATTTTATATTTACAGCAGGAATAATGCATAATCTCTTGCATCTTAAAATCATTTACAGACAGGGCAGAATCATGTCATGAGAAGGATTATTTCATATACACTCACATGTCTTGAGAAGTATGCCAAGTTATTAATTCTGCAGTTCCACGTCAGAATACTACAGGATAGATTGTGTAGGAT
The DNA here is from genome assembly GCA_013396995.1 of Dicaeum eximium. Classification (NCBI taxonomy): domain Eukaryota; kingdom Metazoa; phylum Chordata; class Aves; order Passeriformes; family Dicaeidae; genus Dicaeum; species Dicaeum eximium. The sequence continues at coordinate 997,503 of VWZP01002292.1, read as the reverse complement.
GCCTGTATCTATATTTATAAAGATCATCAGGAGTTTTTCTCCTCTTATATTTCCTCTTTTAAATGTTTCCAAACCTCTCACCACTCAAGCACTCAGTGATGCACAAGCTCCTCCTAAGTTCCTTCAGCACCTGCAGTATCATCAGGTGTGGGGGAAATGAATCAGAGCTTGCTGAAGAACAGCAAAGAGCTGGCACTGCAAGCTGCAGCTAATTACACTCAATAAATTTCAGGCCTTGGTTTTTTCTCCCTGAGAGAAATATCCGATTTGGAAAGCAAAGAACAATTTTAATAGCCCTCAAACAGTTTAAAGGATTAATTTGACATGCATCAGTATATATGCTACAGTGGCCTCTTTATTTGGTAATTATTGTGAATTCACTTTACACCCAAGAGTTACAAAAAATCATTTACCGAAATATGGGCTATAAGGTTCCTATAAAACTGATTTGACTGCTTAGCCTTCCAATGGGTTTCTGCTGACAAAGGCTTCAATCAGGTCTCTGGTAGAGTCTATAACAAAACTCTGCCACCTATCTCATTTCCCTCATCCTGAAAGACAGAGTATTTTAAGTTTTATAAGCATTAATTCTGCTACTTGTTCAGCTCAGAGAGGATTTGAAAGGTTTAAACTTCACTGAAGAAGCAGGACCAGCAGAAATTTCTTGTTCTGGAAAGAGTGAAGGAAAAACAAAACAGAACTTGAAAAACCCACCAGTGAATATAGTGAGTGAAAACATGCAGTTCTTAACCTAACTAATTTCCTGGTTTACTATCCAGACCCTCAGTAAATGTGCCATGAGGTCTTTCTCTTCTAAGTACCCCAGCGTGGTTACCAAGGCACAAAGAGATGAAGGCAGAGTGACATAATGAATTGCCCTGATTCTGTAGAAAACATGGTAAATTGTAAAACAAACTTGTATAGCAAATTAATAAGCTCAGGCACAAGGCAGGGCACTTCAGAGGGAACAATGTGGCTTGCTCTTTGCCTGCAGTTGGACAAAACAAGGCAGCTTTAACAACTGCCTGTTATCAGGGAGCTTATTCAGCCCTCCCCTAGCATGACCTCTGCAGTTAAGCCACTTCAGAGATATGAACAAGGAAAAAGAAAATATTTTGCACATGCCAGTTTTCCACACTTTAAAGTCCTTGATGTAGCTGACAATGGGTTTATGAGCAGGGGGAAGCAGAGAATCCAGGCCAGGAAAATTCCTCAACAGCTCCTAGGCAGCACACCAGCTGGAGCTGCCAAACTGCACCGAGGTGCACTCGGAATGGCCAGTGACACCCCAGGGTCTGGAGCCAGGAATCAGGAATTAGCTCCCTCCTTCTGCACTGGAGGTGAAGTCAGAAGGGAGATGTGAGAGGCAGCAGTGGGTGCTGCATATGGTTTTTAACCCATGTTTTAAAGGAGGTTCAGTGCCATTTGCTAGAACTATCCCCTGCTTACACATTAGCTTCAATCCGAACTGCAAACACACAGGGAAAAGTACGAGCACATGGAGAAGCAGAATAAACATTGAAAATACAATAATGCAATTACACGAGCCAACACCAGAAAATACTGAGGAGGTCCAGGGATGGGCAATTAAATGATTGCAGGCAAGGAAGGAGGCTTTAAAGGCTAGGAATATTGAGTTTCCATAGGGGATGAACATACAAGGCCTGATATACAAAAGCTATGGACTAAGAATTAGATAAACAAATAAATAGTAAGACAGCATTGTCTGTTTAGCTGAACATCCTAAATTTACAGATGACATATAAATACCTAAACTTCAGAGTCCTTTGCTGGAAAGGATAATGAATAAACTCTGTTCTGCTTTGGATTAGCTCTTCATTATGTGATATTGCAAATCTTTAGACACTTCTGAGAATTCCTATCTTTCCTTCTTACCCTTATGATTGTCACAGTACTGCTGGCTGTTTTGCTTTTATTTTTTAACACATTTATTAGATGCTGCAGAACTAGAGCACAAGAGCAAGAAGAGAAATTACTGTGGCTTCACAGGATCACATGCAGCTTGTAAGAGACACTATCAAGCCAGTTCCACAAGGGGATCCCCTTCCCCAGCCTCCTTTGCAACCACAGAACACAGAGATAAGAGAAAATTAAGACTTTTAGCTTTAAAATCCCAAATGTCAGAAAAAAACCCCACTATATAAAGTAAACTGAAGGCTTTTTCCATAGTTCATATTCATGTGCAAATAGCCAATTAAATAAATATTCTAAATAGCTCTAGGAAACAGATCCTACCCCACAATAAAGACAACAAGAAAATTTCCCAGTGGCCCTAACAGAGAAGACCCTTCTCAAGCCCATACCTGGCAAGATATTACTTCACAAGGAAACAAAATTAATACATTCTTGCCTGCTTCTTAATTGTGCAATCTCATAACTCAACGTTATTTTTCCATGTTGATTTTGCAGTCATGGTTTCCAGCCTATGGAAGTGCTCTATGTCACTGTGCTCCAGTATCACCACCCAGAGAGCAACCAAAACATGGTGGGGTGTGGATGGATTTGTTTTCCTTCTCAAAATAAAATCAAGTTAAAAACACTTTCTGCACAGAAACAGTCATAACTAACAGTTACAATGGTTTTCCCTATCTGTCCACATTCCAGGGCAAGATTAGCTTTATCCAGTAAAGGTGAAAAACAGTGAACCTGTGTGGATTTCGTTTAAGACAAAGTATAATTATAATGTCACTGAAGTGAAGGGAAAGGAGTAATTCACCAGTATTTTCTTTAGAAGTAACATCTTGTATGCCCTGAAAAAATAAGCTTTCTCACTAAAATTTTAATAAGCCTTTGGGTTTTCTCTGAAACATTCAAGAATAGCGGGTAAGAAAACAATTAGAAATGAACAGATGTTAAAACCTATGAATATATACACTTCCATATTTTAAAATAAAAACATCTTGTACTAACTGTGATTGTATATAAGACCAACAAAAACAAAAAAACCCAAGAAACAAGTCTGCTCCTATTTTTGTTTGCTCCTCCTGTACTTTGCAATAATGCACTGTTAGGTAGATGTTCTGTACTGGAAAGTGTCAAGCGTTATTAAAAAGAAAAAATTGACTTGCACTGCATTATGATTTTCACCACTCAAGCTGTTTTTAAAGCACAAATTATTTCTGGCTTTGCTTTGAATAAATTATGGATATCACATATTGGAAAAGTTACTTGGACCGCTGAGTGCAGTTGTGTGTGTGCTTTGCAGCTTTGATAGCTCTGGTAGCTGGCACCATGGCACACTGGTCTGGATATGAACACAGCAAACATTCAGATGGAAACAGAATACAGCAGCAGGGAGGCCAAACTTCTGTTAAAATCCCCTATAAACTGAAGAGCACCTCCTTGAGGATTTAATTTATTTATTTAAATTTCCATTTCCTAACAGCAACGCGATGCCCCCATCCATGAATTCATGAAAGATTTCTGTACCAGTGAGGAAGTCACACTACCACACTCTTCAGCTCATTCCCAACTACACCTCTGACATCATGACAGGAGCATACTGAAAAGGGATTAATGCCTGTTGTGCCTTATTGTTTAACCACACGTTGACTACAGAGAACGTTAACACATAATATAATACCAGAACATTTAGTTTTGATCACAGAGCTCGATGGGTAACTACCACTTCCAGAACATGCCACTTAGAACTTACTGAATTTATTTAAGTATCTACATTACTACATTTATTTAAGTATCTACACCTCAAAATAAGAGATGATGCATTAAGTTCTGAGCTACCAGCGCACCCGGGCACGGTCTGTGAGTGGCAGGCGGGTCCCTCCCTGCCCCTCTGCCTCAGACAGAGCTTGAGTCTGGGCTCTCTGTCCCTGTGCCTCTGCCTGTGACACCGGGAGGGCACAGCAGAGCAGGCACCGGCCCAGGTGTGCGGGGACACTCACACAAAGGTCACAGCTTCACCACGAGCACACCCCTGTCAAAGGCTCTGCCTGATCACAGCCCTGCCCTCCACAAACCACAGCCTCAGCTCCACAATGCACCAGCTGGATGCAAACAGTCATTTTCTGTTCATACCCCTGGAAACCTGCCTGATGGAGTGATGTGCGTTTGACACGAGTTAGCTTACAAGCAGCAACCTCTGTAGTTCAAAACACAACAAGCTTAATGGGAGGGATTATCCGGAGCTTTGTAACCGATCATTTAAAAAACAAAGCCCCTGCCTCACTTGGACAACTGCAAATTTGCATAGAGGTTGTACTACAAGCAAGTTTTAAAGGAATTTAAATTGATACGAAAGAAAATTTAGATAAATCTCACTTTTATCACTAACTTTCACTTCCAAATTACCCCAGGTTAAGCACGTACAAATATGCCTACACAATTGTTTAAACCATTTTTACCTGAGCTACTGCGTTTTACAGCAGAGCATTCAGGAGCCATGCAGGTACCTGAAAGAAGACATTTAGTGCTATTTTAGATGCCTGAGGGCATCCCACCCTGGCTCTCAACCGCTGCTAAAAAAGGCATTAAGTCATCTGTCACACCTGCTAGCCCTGACAGATGTCTCAGGTACCCAAAGCATTTAAAATGGCATTAGATATCTATGTTTAGGCTTCCGAGTCTTTTCCTTGGTGTCTAGAGAAAGTGCGAACGAGGGGGGGAATTGGTGTCCTGGAATCTGTCATTTATCTCAAACACAAGCACTACAGAAGCAGCAGGAGTGTGAAATCTTTGCATTGTCTCACTAATGTACGTTTCCACTCTGCTCCCCCAGATCAATCTGGGCCAAAAGTATACACTATGTTGGGCATTATTATAAGCAAAAGTATTGCAGTCAGGAAAGCTAGAACAGATTTTGGAGGGTAATAGCATTTCCAAAAAATCAAACTGGATTTGCATGAGAGAGAAGGATGAAATGCCCTTCTTCAACCACAATTCAAGTGGAATCAGTTTTTTGCTCATTTCCCTTTCAATTTATTTGTGGCACAGCACAGGGAAAAAATAAAATTTTTTTTTTTCTCCCTGCATTTTTACATATTGATGCTCTCTACATTACAGCACTATGTTGACACCTCTATCTGGACAATCCATAAAGAAGAACCAAAACAAATGATGACAAAAGCTCTGAAAATCTGCTGTCCCAAATGTACTTTCATCTCATCCAGGTGAAATGAAAAAATGAGCTCAGAATACCATAGCAAATAATCTTTTTTCCATATCTAGAGTCTTCAGGCATACAAAAGGGTTTCTTATAACATATTACAAATTCTTCCTGGGCTTCTTCTTTGAAATTTACTTATGTGGAGTTTAATATTCAGACTTGAACAGTCATCCCAAAGTTGTCCCAAACAAAGCCACATAATGTGCCGATTTAAAGCACCTCCTGCCTCTACTGTTTTTTTGAGCTGTAGGTCGATTTCCATGTAATTTTTTAAGCTAGTTTTAAATAATTTTTAAACACAAACAAACAAAAAAACCCCAAACAAACCCCAAAACCCAAAGTAAATAACCCTTCCCATAATAAACCCCAAACAAAAGCAAAAAAAGGGCATTCTGAATTTCTCCAATTAACCAAAATTTCTATGGCTTTACTTCAAAGTCTTCAAACTGTTCCTCTTTTGTGTTTACTTTTACTATATTTTGCCATAAATGTTCTTAGTAGCAATACCCTTTTGCCAAAAATAAAGCTATCATGGTTATCATGGTTTCACACCAATCATAGAAAGCACCCAAAGGAATGGTGTAGGAAAGAAAATATTTTTAAATCACAACAAAAACAATTACTTACCTCAGACACTTTCTTGGTCACATGAATTTTCTCCAAGACAGTACAATAAATTGTACTCCAAGCTGGTTGTGAACAACTGACATTAACCCACCAAGTTTGGCAAGCAGTTAATTAAGCCCTGTAATGAAATGCCTAAAAATAACTCATTCAGTCTCAGGATCCTCACAAGCAATTGCACAGCTCCATATCCTTTTCCTGGTTTTACAGTTATTTCTAGGTAGAAAAATATTTGGTATATCTCTTTAACTTGGAATTTACATTTACATATACAAAGCAAGGAGTTTATTTCCAAGAGAAGCTAATTTAGACATTAGCAACTTGAGAAGAACAGAATGTGTCTGTTGTGGAAGCATAAATCCCCAGCTACTGGGAAATGTGCAGTGGTTAGGAGTTATTTTGGAGCTGACCCTGAGCCTTAACCACAAAGAGGTCCCACATGGGATAACCCTGAGCACCCCACGGGGCTGGGGCTGACCCAAGGGAGCACCAAGAGCTGCCCAGAGCCACAGCTCAGCTCTCCTGAAAGCTGCTGCCATGGCTTTCCACACCATGGACACAAAGCCTCTTCACTTGCAGAGCTACTACATTCCAAAGCAGAAAGAGAAAAGTCAATACTGTGTACGGCAAAGGCAAGAACCCCACCAAACAGAACAAGGTATTTGTTTTCATTACCAGAAGTTGAATGAGAGCAAGCTGGCTAGGAAGGGAAATCCACTCACCATCTTTCCATTTTAAAAAGCAGATAAGAAAATTGAAGTTCTTCATGTCCATGCCATGTTATGATGTCACGAAATCACTCTGTTAAAAGAACACCCAGAAAACCAAACCAACCCTGGCTTCCTAGAGCATAACACTTGAAAATGGCCCTACGAAATTTCTCTTGTTTTCTACATAATCACATGTTCCAGTGTTGAGGATGGAGGGAAAATGAACTTTTCCCTTCAGACCACCTGTCTCAACTTAACTAAGCTGATTATTGTTACTGTGCTTACACTGCAGCAGCACCTAGATGAAGGATGTATATAATCCTTTAAGGCTGGTAATCTGTCTAACAGTCATTTCACGGCTTGTTTGAAACAAGCTGACATCCACATAACAAAGGAAATCTCCTGAACACTCTATATAAACAATACCAAAGACTGAAGACACCTCCAGGCTAATTTAGGATTTTTTTCCTTGCACCTCTTCCTCTCCCCAAGAGTACCAGTCCAAGATGCACGGATTCAGAATGCAGCTTGTGAATCACAAAAAATATCCACATAATTAGAGGAAAACATAGAAGATGCTCAGTCTGAAGTTCACTAATGCTGCTCTGACAAACAACTTCTTATCAGTTCTTCAGGTTGAAGTTTTACAATAATTTGTTTGTTGAAGACAGTACTGATTTTCATGTAGCCTGGGCCAGTGATCAAGATGGACCACTGACTTTCTTCAGCCTATTTTAGCCATATACAACTTCCTCATCTAGACTGAAAAACTCAAAAATGTAGGACAATAAATTAAGTTGTATTTCCTTTTATTAAACATATAATCTTACTATTATAGCTTTGTTTTTGTTCCCTTCTCCATCCCCTGACAAAGTTTCAGAAATCTTCAGCAAGATGACTTCTTCCTACCCACTTGCACAAATTTGGGTTTTTACAACAAAATTATCATCATAAAGAAAAAAAAAAAAGGAGCCCAACATTTTCTAAATGGAAAACAGAGTGGTTTTTGGTTCTTGTTTGGTTTTTTTGGGAGGGTTTTTGTTTTTGTTTGTTTTGATGGTTGTTTCTTTCAAAAACAAGCACAAAAAATGCCAATCGGTGTTTGCCACTGAAAAGCAATTCAGACTTGCAGCACACCAGTCCTGCTGCAATCATGACACTGTTGAAGTTCAGGATTTTCAACATGACAGGAATCCTGATTCAGACTCCCTCTGCTTCCCAACAGCACCTGCACAAATGCAGGAGTGTTTCCTCAGCACCCACAGAGCCCAGCCCTCGGGAGGAAGACAGCCCACTAATTTGGGTGGTCCAACACTGCCTTGAAAAAGCTGCCAACACATCCTGACCTCCATCAGCTCAAGGCTGCTAAATCCAAACCACCACACTGGATGTCAGAATGAGACCTGGGAGCACCACGAGAAGACTCAGAAGTGGCAGAGGTGCCCAACACCAGCTCACAACGTTTTGCAGGTTTTCCATCCTCACTTTCTTTGCCCATCTCTCAGGGGTGGAGGCTTCCAGGACACGCCCACACTGACGAGCACTCCATGGCCAGACTTTAAAAGCAGTGTAAACACGAGTGGAGGTTAAAGCTCTTGGCAAAAGCAAAGGTTCCATGTTTCCTCAAGATCTACAAGCATGACCTCCAACACATGTAAATGAAACATCATTCTCATTCAACAGACCCAGCCAGATATGAGCATTCATTAATATGAATAATTTATCGTAAAAGACACAGGGATTTCGAAAATCTTATTTCAATGTAATGATTTAAATTCTATACTAGACACCAAGTTTACATAAAAATGTGTTGCTTAGTAAGTTACTGATATCACCAGCATTGCATATTTTTGTGGCTTCCTGGATTTTACCAAGGTAAGAAACAGCTGATCAGCTTTGCCACTGCATTTTATAAATTTTGTAAACATGAATTCAGGAAACAAGGCACCTACCTGTATGTATATGCCAATTCTCACAACACTGATCTGGTCTTATAAAATATTTTGCTGTAAATTTCACATATAACTTTGGTTTTTGCTGTTGAGTTTTTTTGTGGAGTTTTTTTTTGTTTTTCCACATCAAGAGGACAATATTGAATAGGAAAACTGTAATGAATTACAGACCAGACAGATGAATAAAGAAAATGAAGTGAATCATTACAGATTTTATACTCCTTTATCCAACCTTTTTCTTTTATTTCAGGGGATATAAAATTCCCAACAGCTGTTTTTTAACGCAGCACAGGAAGCTGCATTTAAGCAGTATATTGTTTTGTTGCTTAACCAACTCTCCCACCTCTCAGACTAATCCTTCAGATCACCAAAACCTAAAGATTTACACTAATGAAGTGACAGTAGAGGAGTTTATATCAGCAGCCAGAGGTGCACATTTCAAGCAGTATAGATACAGTTAAGAGGAAGGTTTCGTTGTAAAGAAAAATAATGTGCATAATTCAACAGCTATGCCATTCCACACACATATAATTAACAAGTCTTCAGCTCATTAGCAGGCTGTATAAAATACATATAAAACTGATTGTGAATTAAAAGCTCCTCATGCATTAAAATAAATTATTTAAATTGTTTTGAAAGATTGCTATCAGTAGCATTCAAGGATATGATTCCCAAAACTACTCATGGCTCCAGCTTCTTCAGCCTGACATTTTCACTGGATACCTTGCAATGCTCATTCCAGCACGACACATTTGATCAGTGACTGCTGAGGTTCTGCTACAGCCCTGGGAGGTGAATGGCACCAAGGCAGCACCGAGAGCTGGCCCAGGTAGCCCTGGTAGCCCCATGCACACAAACTCCCAAAGGCAGGAGGTCCCAGCACTGCACAGTCACTGTGGATGCAGAAAGGGCCTTTTTGGTGAGCAACACACTTAGCACACGTTAGCATCTTCTCTTTCCTTGTCTAGAAATCAATTAATAATCGGCACAGTTTGAGAGCTGCTCCTTCAGCCTCGCGGTAAAGGGCCGGGCTCTGCTGCACCCCACCACACCAGCACTCAGAGGAGACCCTGACACCACAAAAACGGGTCTCGAGGGATGAAATTGTTACTCCTGAGCTGCAGTGACACCTCCTGGCTACAAATCGAGAAGGTCTTTTCCCACACAGTGTGCTTTCTCCAGAAAGCTCCCGAGGGTTCCAGCCAAAAGGCAACAATCATGGTGCTCCTCCTAGCCCGGCTCCAAAGGCACGCTGCCCAGAATACCAAGCAGAACCTCCTGATTTACAAGGGCTGCTGACATTTTACAATGTGAGAGGCTAAGATACAGGAATATCAGCTCTAAGATCTCTGGATTTATTGTACCACACATTGGCCTTTCTTGAGTGGTTGGAAAAATTGCTGCAAAAGCTAATCAACTAGCAGCTTAATTCATACCATGAATCTTGCAAAGTGTTCTCTCACTTCACTCTGAAGCCCTGTCTGTTTGCTAAGAGTTTATACATCTGCCCTCCACGGATTCCTGACAAATATTCTAAGCATTATTTTGGTAAGAATGATGTAAGATAACACAGAAGAAAAAAGATAGCCTAAAACTACCTATAACCCAAACATCATAGAATGGAGAAAAAACATTTCTCCCTTCTTTGGTGTAGGCAACAAAGTCAGTTTAAGTTGTAAATTCTGCAGAAAGACAGAGATGATAATTGCTTACAAGCATTCTAAAATACATTAAATATCATAGTAGTGCAGGTGAAATTGATTATAGCAATTTTGAACAGCGGACTTGGAAGCAGAGGGACACCCCTGAACCTTAGCAGAATCCCCACATTGTAGAGTCCTACAGAACTGACAACTCAAATACTTATATTCAAGTGAAAGTCAGACAGAAAATGCATTTGATAGCCTAAGTTTAGCTTGTTTGATGTTTTACACAGCAATCTGTGTTCCCCCCAGCCCTGACCAATCACTGTACAGAATGCTGAAGGATTTGATTGCTATCATTATATTACCACTGTTGTATTTTTTCTGCTGCCTTTATACAGTACAATTTTCTTTATACTTACATAATAATAGAAAGCTGAATTTTTGCTTGTTTTCTTTTGTGTTGTTCTCTCCCTTCACCCCAACCCTTCAGAGGCAATTACAACAATTTTAAGTACTTTGCATATGCTGCAAGGCAATCAAGAAAATTCATTTGACAAACTGGATTACAACTGTCTGCCAGAAAAAGTGATGAAAGCATTTCCAACAATTTCTCAATGAGTATGTCTGGTAGATGCTCAGAGCGCACTGAAATATTGCACAAGGAAGAAGAGTTCTACATTTACAGTTTCAATAAAGCAAAAAGCCCCATGAAAATTATGTATTTCCTCTCATCACATCCAAAGTTAAACCATAAAACTCTTCTAAACAACTGAAAGCCTAACAAGGTAAATCCCCTTTTGCAAATAATTTCCATCTTCAGCCATTCCATACGCACAGACCATGAGCTGAACCACGTGTGGGAACATTTCTACAAGGCAGAGTGGTTGCAGAGCAGTGTTACTTCTCAGGCTGCAGTGCTCTCAGATTTAACTGCATTTTATCTTCACTCCAGTTTATTTTCAAGCTGATAAACACCTACACAAGTACCCATCCCTTCCACTCTGCACCCATCCATCACCATCGTGAGTAACACAGCCATCCCCGGCTGCACTGCTGTGGAATCTCTGCTGCCACCACTATCAGGTAATTTCTCCCCCTCACCCATACACTTGTAGACATGCCAGCTCCATCCCCACAGTGTACAGCTCCATCCTCCAGGACAAAGCCACTCACAGGGACACTGCACAGAAGTGTAACGTGGGAAACCTCAAACTGCCGCACATCCAGGAGTCCTCATGGCAGAGGAGTGCTCCGGTTGTGTTAATTCACACTGCTTTTCTTACTGAACTGGCTTTCAAGCACAGACACATCCCTGCAGGTCAGGGGATCTGCACACAGGATGTTCCAGACTACCCATGGTGTGCCCAGGACAGGACAGGAGCTGTGTGCCTGCCCAAAGCTGCCCAACGTTCCCTGCTACATGTCATTACACGGAGATTTTACAGGAAGGCTTTTTCTTTCCCTTTCTTGCACTTTTAAAATAAATTATTCATCAGTGATGTACGATAAAGCAAAGGCTTTAGTTTGCTGTATGTAATTTGCTAAGAGGAAATGGGAATGCTTTAACAGGGACAAGTAATGTTCTCCTGGGAAAATCTGAAGGCTTTCCTGTATTGGTGAAAAGACTTGACGTTTGATCAAAACAAAATAATTTTTAATGTGTCCTCATGACAGAGACGAATGTTTCACACGGAAGAAGAAAATCTTGCTACTTTGTAAGTGTGGGAAATTCTCCATTGAGTTTAGAGTTAAAGAGCTGCTTTCCCTGGAAATTCAGCATGTGTTCAACACATTTTATCTTGCATCTTCAGGGACATGGAAAAACTCTCCCCAGATTTATTTAGTTGTTTGGATTTTTTTAAATTTGGTGGCACTACCCAGGCAATGAGCAGGAAAAGCTTCTCTCCTCAAGCAATTTGGAGAAAGAGTGGGGTCTTGTCCATTTCCAAATAGGAAAAAGATTTGACTCACTGCCAGACAAGGAGTGAGAGATCTAAGGAGATTATCTAGAAAACATTAGGTTTTAGTTTAGCAAAAATGTAGATTTAAATACTTTACTTTTTTACTACCATTTATATGCTGGGATTTTTCACTTTTTATGTTTATGAAACAAAAAGACACTTATTACTGCATTAGAATTTGCACTATAAACACAGATTTTCATGCTAATAATGTTTATGTAAATTTCTCATTTATAGCTGAAAAGTCTCATCTTGATCTTTTGCTTTGTGAAATAAATGGTTGATTTCCAATCCTTCTGAAGGCAATTTTTCTTTTTAATTTTACAGCCTCAGACAGGTTCATTCACCTGCTCTTTGATTACGGGAAAGTGAAAAAAGTAATACTTGAAATGACAAAGTGTAAGTGGGCCTCCCTCAGCTCGACCCCAATTCAAAGATGCTGAACTTTATGATCTGACATTTTCAGGTTGGCTATGTCTGATTCTCCACTGTGCATTTTCATGATATGTGAAGAACTCACTCTTTTCCTTACCACACACCAAACAAATGAGGTTAAAGCATTTTTAAAGCAGATTTTTAAAATTTGGTCAGTATTGGAACTGCAACATGAACTAGCAAGACGCTACTAGTCAGGAAGAAATGCAGGGCTGGACCACTCCTTTTTAGACCAACTACAAAAAAAGCCAAAATCTGTACTTCAGCCTCTCACAAAGAAACTTGCAACACATATTGTAGACCAAAACTAAGCTCTGTAGAAAGGAACAGATCTCAAAGTTTTGAGCCTTGGAAGACCAGCAAGGAAAAGGAGCAAGGTTGTTGACTCAAGAAGACCCTTTTTGGTTTAGAAGCAAACAGAATTCATCAGCAGTTTGTCAGTTACCTTTTAAACAAAGAAAATTACATCACATGTCGCAGCCATTCTGTGCAATGGTTCTGCTCTCACCCTCTGCTGTTTTCCAGAACATGGATGTATCACCTGCCTTCATAGTAACACTACTTGTCAGGATGAACCCTCTTCACAGAGAAAACTTCATGTGCAGTGTTAGTGGCATGAAAATTCAAGCTCAGAAACACAATACCAGTTACAGATACATGCTACAGCTGGATACAGAAAATATGTGCTGCCACATTGTCACGACTAGCTTTGAAGTGGGAGAAAAAGTTGTAGGTGTAAAGAGATCTTAGAGCTAGTGAGCAAACCAAACAGTTGGAGTACCGGGAATTGGGTTCTTTGGACAGACTAAAAGAGACAGAAGTGGTGCATCAGCAGGAAACATAAGGATTAAGGAATACGAAATAATTCTGAGAACTGAAGGAATATGATCAAAACCAGAAGTCACAAAATAAAGGTAAAAGTGGACTTTGTAAAGGGAATTACAACCTAGCAGAACAGGCAGGGTGGATTCAGCAGAAGCTAAATTGACCTCACTGAAAAAGGTCAGAGATACTGAAAGGGGAGCTCCCGCTAGTGAAACAAAGTTAAGAATACGTAATTGAAGCTGCTTAAAAGTCATACTGCAAAACTGACAGGAACTCCTCCTGCTCTGGAAGAAAGGACACAAAAGCTTCTCTTCCAAGTGGAGATCTTTCCTACTTAAGCTAAAGAAGCAGCCCCTTGGCTGACAGCAGAGTAAGCACTCGCTGCGTTTGCAGGCCTGCCACGGGAGCAGAACACACCGAGAAATACAATGACTCCTCCTTGCCAAAGAAGGCTTGTCTCCAACATCTGAATTGTATGATAAAGTCAAGTGATCTTCAGCTCACAAGGGTAGAAATAGTTGTTTTATACCATCAAAAAAAACCCTCCCGCAAAACCCCTCCCTCATTCTCTCATTGAATAACATTCATTTCTAGCTGTGAGACGCTGCCCAGAATCAGCCTTCAAAAATACTTCATCTTTCTTTTCCCTTCTCTTACTTTGATTAATAATTATTTTGAAGATTTGTCTGATTTTCTGGACACCACTTACAGTAGTTCACAATTAGTGTATCCACAATATCACCATCATTTGAGACACAGATTTTCTCCCTCAAAACTTCCTGTACCTGCCATGCTTACTGATTGTTTCCTTGTCTGGAAAAGAGACGAGCATTGAGCGCTTCCTTGAGGGACCAACAATATCTGCTTACTTCAGATCAAACCTAGGACTGGCTTTATGACCTAGAGTCCCCCCAGATGTGCACTTCTGCAATTTTCTTTCACCACAATGCGTTCAAGGAGAATCACCTGGAGTATCAGGAATAATCAATGCAGCTGTAGAATGGCACAGAAATCCAACAGATAATTTGGTGTGTTCTCCAGCCCGTGTTTTATCATTTGTCATTAACACTGTCATTTATAAAAGGGTCTCCTGCATTTTGAATCCACTTGGGTTTGAGTTAATTTAAAAATACAGTGCCAAGGCAGGATTTAATTCCCAAGATAAAGGTTTAAGAGACAGTATTTAAAAATAAATTAAAACCAGTTGTAAAGAGCAGCAGAATTCAATAATAAATTTTCAGTACCTCTCCTTGGTGAACAGCAGAGGATGTGATCCTCCCACTCCACCCACCTCCCCAAAGGACCCACCCAGCTTTGTCTCAGCCCCAAGCACACCAGGGCCGGGGGACACGTGAGGGGTCCCCTCCATCCGTCCTGCTCGGGCCACCACCTCTGCTGTGCTCCCATGGCACCCAGGAGGAGGTGGGGTGAAACTGAACTCCAAAGACCCACGTGTTTCAAAGAAATCCACTTTTGGAAAGTAACAGTCCATGGTGTACAGTGCCAAGTATAGGCATGAACTGAGTGCCACTGTATATATGGTGCCATATATACAGTACCATGAACTGAGGCATTCAAAAGCTGTAAATTGGTTTGGGGCTATAAATACAGACCCCTTCCAATGTCTCATTCTTGAGTCCACAGAGAAGGAAGCAGCATTAGAAAAGCAGCAACTGTGTTACAAATACCATGGTTAAGAAAGAATGAGTTCTTAAACATTTAGATAAAAACACAGACCAAGAAACTTTTTTTTTTCACATTTTAACATGTTAAGAAAAGTAATATTTATGCAAGATGTCCTTTAAAATTAGCACCTTGCTCTTTTTGACCTTTGAAAATTTCAGCTACCTTCTTTCTCAGACATTTGGTAAACCTGACCTTATGCTGCAGATTATATGCCCTTAACTCTTCCAGGATCCAACAAAGAATGCTCCCAGATCCCTCCTGTAGCTTTCCCACACTTCCCAACAGAAAGTTCCATAACCTGAACACACTGAGGTATTTAAACATAAATTTCCAAGACAGAGGAAGACCAACCAAAGATCTGGAGCTAGGAGAGAACTCATTTCAAAACAATAGCTTTTTTTATTTATTTCTATTTTTAAAATGACACCATAATCAGAAAACATGCAAATATAAGCATATAAATAAATCTCTATTTTGGGGTCCTGAGAAGTTTCAGCAATTGCTTGTAGCATAATGAATGTTTGTAATTCATTAGATTCTGTTTAGAAATGCAAAGCACACCACAACATCAGTGATGTTCTCTTTATCTTAACAAAAGGACTACTACACTTAATGTTCTTCTGACAGAGCTAGCATGTTTTAAAATATGTAAGGCTTCTGTACAATATAATGTTTTCAATGGTGTGCTCCTATTTGAATTAAATTAAATGTAGTAATGTCATATTTCAGGCAAGCCTCTGCTAATTATCCCAAAGAGCTTCAAAATCTTTACAGTATATTCACTGCATTTACATCTTCTCTACAAACTTACTGGTCTTGTTTATATAATTTTGCAAATGACAAGAAGTGTAGGATAACGATCTAAATAAACTAAAAATTGTGTTATGGGCAGATCCTTCATAGATTTGCAATTTGTAGCTGTCAATCTTCCTACAGCTGCTAGATAATAAAACAACAGTTCTTTTCTTCGTGCAGACAAGCACATTCAATAAAGATTGTAAGGGTTCTTTTCCAAAAGAAATCTCTGGTTCTCCACTGTCCATTAAACCTTTCCTTATACACATCCTAATTACTTTCTTGTTATTCTTAGGGAAAGAAAAACATCATAGCAATTCTGTGCATTCTAGCACCATATTTAACCAAATTTGACTTAAGTGAAAAATGGGCTTGCCGGTGGCTAAATATTTTGGTGAAGAGGAATAATACAAGGGAAGAAGAGATCTAGAGACTTGCAACTCACGTCACACTGCAACTGGAGAACACACAATGGCAGTAATCAAAATGATCATTAAAGGGAGACAGTGTATTTTTATACCACCTTCTCAATCAAGACCTGCCTGAAACGGACTAAGTTATATTAACATTTGAAAGAGAACACAAACAAACAATAAAGGGAAAAGAAAATCTTACAGATTCAAAGTTGTGAAATTAATAGGGGTGCTACCTGTAAGATTGGGTTTTTTTATTTTCCTTGAGATGAAGGCATGAACTGAACTCTAGTTACAAATGCTGTTAAGAATTGTATCAGGGACCAACACCCACAGTGACAGGAAAGAAAAGGACTTGAATCAAGAGAAAATCATTACAGAAGGAGAAATAAAAATAGAAAATTAAAGCAAATTGCTATTGTTGTAGAGAGGGACTAAATGGCTATATTGAGAGATAATGCAAACATTTTATTCCTGTGAAAACCTTCTATTTCATTCTCAAAACCGCTGTAAGGTTTCTTGTTTTTTTAAGGGAAATATATAGTAAGTTTCCATAATCACAACACCGGGTCCACATCATGGGCTTCCGTTTGAAATCAAACTCTGTTAGACAGAGGTGTTCACAGAACGTGTTGCCCCGGGGGCTAGAAAACTCTAAGCCTCAACAGACTACTGCTCTTAGCAAGTGCACCAAGGATCATCAAACAAAAAGCATTCAAGGCAGGCACGTACGTTCGGTCGGTCCGCTGAGATTAGCACCCAGCACCACCTGATGCACACAAGCAGTTTGGTGCCACGAGTTGTACCACTTCTTACACCAGATATTTTGAATCATTGCTACCTTGCACGGCTAAAGAAATACATCTTTGTGGGCGCAGCAAACAAAGTGATCAGGACACAGACTTGTAAGAGGAAAGGATGCTCGCAGGTGCCTGCGCTCGGCGAGTCCCTGTCAGAGAATATTCATTCGCCTCGTACATCTCACTGATTACTCGAGATGCACATGTCTTATGATGGCTAAGGGGATTCATGAATGCTGCGGAGAGAGACCTGTAACAGCACGGCCGCTTCTGCTCAAAGACAACCGAGAAGAGGTAACATCATTTAAAATAAATAAACCGTTCCTCGCTCAACGAGTAAAAAAAGGTCTGAGGCTCCAGCTGTGAGCAAAACTGGAAAGAAGAAACACCTGAGAAGAATTAACGGGAAGGGCAGCCCTAGCAGCGCCGAGCTCACAATCGCTCCAAGTGCCGGGCGGACAGACACACGTACCCCGGCGGCAGCGCCTCGGCTCGGGGCTCCCGAAAAGCCCCGCGGAACCGCCCCGGCAGAGGCTCCCAGCCGCCCGCTCAGCCCCGGCCCAGCCCGGCCCCACCTCGCCCCCGGGCTCGGGGCGCCGCAGACAATGGGCAGGCGGCGAGACCCGCCCGGCGCAGCCCCGCGCAGCGCCCGGCATCCCCCGGCACCGCCGCTCCGCGCCGGGCAGCGCCACCGCGGGCAGGCGCGGCCGAAGCTGCGGAGGGACGGANGGCGCCTCCGCGCTGTCCCCGCGCTGTCCCCGCTGTCCCCGCGCTGCTCTCCCGTATCCCAGCAGGGCTGGGCAGCCCGGCAGCGGCCCCGGCCGCCCTCCCGCCCGGCCCCGTGTGCTGCGAACGCCCCTCAGCAATCAATGCAGGAGTCATTTGCCTCGGCTGCGGGGAAAGGTGGCAGGCAGGCACTGTCCTCTGCACTGTAACTCTTTCACTTTTCCTGCTTTGGCCAACTTTCCCGTTCCCCGGGCTGATTCCGGGGCTCACCTGGCTCCTGAGGGCTGACAGGTCCCGTCCGGGCGAGGGAGCGCCGCTCGCAGAGTGCCTCCGCTCCTCGTGAACACCTGCAGCAGGTAGAGCAGAGACAGCACAGACAGCTCGGGGTCACTCCCGATGGGGCCCAAGTTCTCCCACAAAAGGATCAGTTTTTGACTTTGGTGTGAAATGGAAATCTTCCTTTTCGAATTTGAAAAAAGAAAAATAATAAATTTAAGCTCATTTCTCTGCAGCCTCCGGGTGTTTTTTGGTTTTGGTGTTTTTTGGTTTTTTTTTTCCTATTGTTTATTAAAGACCAGTATTCATGGATTTGCAACCGAATGTCTAATCTGAATGCTTTACTCTCATTTTTACCGAAAAACAAAAATAATTTGGTTAGTCCTAACCTGAGTTCAGAAACTAGATATTCTCTTTGGAAAAGAATGGAAACTAAAGCATATAGATAAGAAACTTTTGCAGTTTATCCTCAAGCGTAATCACACCCTCCTCCAGGTACAGGGTCCTCTACAAAAAAGAAATAGGTTTGCTACAGGGAAAGTGATACTTGTGTGGGGATGAGGACACTGGGAATTTTTGGGGTTTTTTTGCTCACAGTCCTGTAGTGCAAATGTTGTTTTTCAGATTCTGCAACAGCAGCTTGGCTACAGCCATAAGCAAGGGAGCTGACTTTGATATCTTCTCTGAAACCCTCTTTCCTTCCTTTTCTGGCAGTGGCAGGTGCAGGTCCAGTGCCACAGCCTTTGTCACTTGTTGTTCTGCTGAGCCCTGCCTGCCAGCCCGGAGCCCACCGAGGGCCAGCCTGTCCCACAGCCCTCCTCAGCCTGTTCTCTCACTGCCATGGAAAGCCGTGAGCCGGCTCAGTCTGACACTGGGGTACTTGTGTGGGGGATTTGCCCTCACTATTTTTGCTGCTTTTATTCTTGGTGGCGTTTTTCAGGTTTCCAAACCCCATTTCTTCCTACTTTTCTGAATGAGCTGAAGCACTCAGAGTCCCTGTTCTGTCTTTGGTTTTGGCAGTGGGCTCACTGTCGGCCATTATTTTGCAGCTGCATCTAATTTCTTTGTGACTGTGACCATGAACCAGCCCCAGCCAGAAGGACAGACCTATGGCAGTGCTCGGCTGGCTGCCGAGCTGGGAAGGAGCCCGGTGCCCCACGCAGCCCTGGCACCTCTGGGCCCTGCCCCGGCTGTGCTTACCTTGTCCGGCTGCCTCGCGCCCCTTGCTCCGTCCCGGGTGTCCCTGTCCAGGTGCGGGGCTGCCCGTGAGGGGAGCAGGGCTGTCCCGGCTGGGCCCGGCCAGTCCCGGCTGGGCTTGGCCGGTCCCGGCTGGGCTCGGCCAGTCCCAGTTGGGCTCGGCCATTCCCGGCTGGTTCCCAGCGGCACCCCCAGGGCAGGGCTGAGCCCCTCACAGAAGCTCAGGGCAGGAGGAGGTGGAAGGATTAGGATGAGGCAGTGAAGGCTCCGCCGAGGGGAAAGGTTGGGGGGGACGGGACGATGACGGAGTATTTTTAACTTTGTTCCGACTCTGTTTTAAATTGGCAATAAATTAAATATTTTTTTTCCCAAATCAAGTTTTGCCTATGGCGGTAACTGGATCTTCTTGGTTTTATCTCGCTGTACGACATTTTCCCCTCATTGTGTCCCGTGTCCTGTGGAGGAGGCAGTGACGGAATGCCAGGTGGGCCCGGAGGACACAATCCCGCTGGGAGCACAGCAGCCCAGCACAGGCTGTTACAAACTCCTGTGTGTTGTGACACACGGCCACAGGGCGCCTTTCCTGCCCGTGCTGCCATCACCACCCAGCTCCTGGCTGCCTTTCCCACCGACTCTGCTGAAGGCACTGAGGGTACAGATTTCTTACACGGAAATGCCCGTTTGGTGAGAAATCTTCCCATTTCCCTGCAGTGCAGCACTGTCTGAGCGGGGCACTTTGGCACACAGTAGCACCTTTCAGTTTTCTGATTACAATACTTGTGTGAATGTCCTGGAGCCAGGTCAGCCTGGGTATTGGTATCGTACAGTCTCCTTTTACAATTCCACCGTGACCACGTGGGGCAGAAATCTCTATTCACTGCCAATCTCTGTACTCTGCACTTCCCTTTCTGTCCTGTACACGATCTCAGTTGAACATTCATTACTGGAAAAGAGAATGTTCCCCCTCTCTTGCTTCTTTTTGGCAATATCTGCTTCAAGTTGCGAGCATGTGTCTGTCTTGTAAAATCAGTTATTAAATTGCCTGGAATTTATGCTTAGTTCCCTTTAAACAAAATTGTAGATAAATGGTGGGTAACTGCTTTTTTTTTCCCATGCACTAAATTCAACAAAGATGCAGTTTCACTTAGTCCCCTCAAATACTTAACAGATTTGGATTATCTTTGCTGAATAGTTTCTTGGTTTCTTTTCAGGAAAAGATTCACAAATGGGTAATTTTCATCAATTTTCCCTTTTCTAGTATCTTAAAGGCTAGGTAAATTTTGAAGCATGAAGGAGATTCAGATCTCGTTCTGTTCTCCACCTGAGTGAATTTCAACTCTCATTGTCATATACTAAGTTGTTATTTGGGCGTGCAAGGAAAGAGAAAAGAAGATTATTTTCCTACTAATAGTGTTTCAATATGTACAAATAACATTAATTAAAGCAGGAGTTAGGTCAGAGTCTCCTCTCAGGTAAGAACCTGACAAGAAGGGGAACTAAGCCCAGAGGGTTAAGGTGTTTTTGACTCTTGTGGTGATGCTTCTCCTGGCAGCTTTCTTAAGGTATGGATGCACAAAGAAATTGTCCAAAGTAGGGAAGCTTATTACCAGCTTTTCTCCTCTCAGCCTTGTGTTCTCCCTTTTCTTAGTTAGCAGTCGCTGTCATTTGATGTCATAGCACTGTGTCACTTTTTCATTGTCCTTTCAATCTCCCCAAATAAAAGCTATTGCCTGCTCTGATCTTAATGCCTCATTCAGTTTATGCCAGTTTCGGTGTAAACCAGAATGCCTCCTGGAAGCATCCACAGATTCTTGGTTTTGGAAGTGCTTACCACAAGACGAAGAAGACTTTGTCAGGTGACAGGAGAGCCTGTATAATTTACCACAGTACAGTCACTCCTGAATATTGGCAAAGCAGGCAAGATCCCTCAGAGGTTGTTTGTGGGAGATGTTGTTCTTCACTATTAAGAGTTTCTGAGCCAGTGCCAATGTCTGGTTTAGCAGAAGACTTTTGTCAGTGCTGTTTGGAGGCAGATCCATTCCGTGCTGCCCTGACATGTAACAACCCCTTTGGAGATGATATGCCTGTTTCTTCTTCACTTGTTTTCCTGGGGCTGCTGCAAGAGGGTGATGCCTATCAATGCTGCTGTCCTCGATATTTCAGTTTGGAGTAGTTTTGATGGCACTTGTTGGGCAAATTGCTCTTTATGCTACACTGTTGCTCAGCAAGGTGTTTCTGCCTGTCAGCTGTTACAGATGCTGAGAGATAATGTTGCTTGTTTCACAGATTTCTTATTAACAGTTTATTTTTGCTTACAGGACTCACAGTACATATACTGAGTATCACCAGCTCCCAGCTCTATTTCTCTAGTGTAATATTTGTAATATTATCAATATTTCTGAGGCTCATATTGCATCTGCTCCCATGATTCAGCTGAAATTGAATTGGTTTGTGATCTAATAACTCAATTGCAAATACAGCAGGCTTTTTTTTTTCTGCAGAGCATTTAAATCAAGAGCTTGTGAAGCAATTCAAGTCATATGGCAGATATCCTCTTATTCCTTGGAATTCTCACTTTTTTTTTTTTTTTTTGGATGGTTATTGCAGTGGGATATGAAGTCCTTAGTTTTGCCTCATGACTCATCTCCGGTACGCATTTTTTCTATTTTCTTTCTCTTGACTGGAGATGCACTGAATTAGTCTTTGTGTCTCTGTCCCAGTCCTCCTATCTGGACTTCTTTTGGTGGTACTGCATCTGTTTTACACTTGTGGGTTTTTTTGACGTTATTTTTTCCTGCAAAATTTAGCTGACCTTGTTTTTGCACTGCCTAGGTTTTTGTCTTTATAGTAGTACAAACCAATCAAAACCTTCTCTGCTTTAACCAAGAAACTAATCTCTAAGTAGAAACTCTTAGGATCTCCATACTTTTAAGTGAGAATGGCAGATTTCTTAGGCCTGTAATTTAAATATGTGTTCCCTCATTATTTCTTCTTATTGGCATCAGGAGATAGACTCTTTCACTTGAACTTTCTAGCTCCACTTGCCATTTCAGTGTCTCAAATATAATTCTTCATAATTCCATGTCCTAACTAACACATTAATCTATTATATCCCCAGTTTATTCTCTTCTGACTTGTCTCTACATTTAAATATCCTATTACATGCCATCCTCTCTGATAGTTTCTATCAACATTATATCTCTTAGATTCCAATCAGATTTTAGTGTTAATCATAAAATGATTTGATGGTTAAGTTGTGCCTCCTTTACTGAGAATTAGTTTCAGAATCTACCCAAACAGCACATTCTGTTACACTTACCTGACATTTTAAAACAATCATAGCCAAAATAACAACCACTACTTCACAGTTAGTTATTATTATTATTATGAATGGTTCATGAAAGTGTACTCCTGTAGAGTAAGATAGAAATTAGGGAGAGGTTATATTGTATAGTGTTTGATATACAAAGAGGTAAAAATACCCAAATAGTAGGAATTTGGGCTCAATTTCCAGTACAGCTCTTGCATCCACGAAACACTTCCCACTGGCAGAAATAGCAATATTTTTTCAGAATCTTTCAAAATATGCCACAGTTCAACTACTGTAAAGGCAACAGATACTTTAAAAAAGTGCATCACAAGGTTGTTCACTTTCAGAAAGGGAGTGATTCAATTGCTGGATGCATTTTTTTCCCTACAGCAGTAGGGAATCTACACCATTTAGTAAAAAAGAGTAAAGGGAGAAAACAGCCTGTAGAAGAAAAAAGTCAGAATAAAAATGATCCAAAAGGAATTATATTCTTCATGCAAAAGCATGTCATGTGCAGCCTGTTACCTTCCCATCTATTCTGTCAGAGAAATGCATGTGTACCATAGCAACAAGCACATTTCATAAAGCTTATATGTGTTAAATCATTAAACAAAAGATCACTTACTTTCTCTGAATTGGCAAGCAGCACTTTTGTTGTTCTTTCAAGCAATAGTTAATAAAATATTCATAAACTACTCATGAATGGTTAAACATGCTGAAGGCTTGAACTTTTACATAGTTTCTTTCTTGTTTCCTAATACACGTGCAAAAAGATTTCTTTAAAGTAAATACTACTCTTAGAACATGTTTTAATGTGGTTTTTGCACACAAAACACAAAGACAAATGCAATTATGTCAAGAATTTGATTGCATAGCAGAACTTATATTCCCACTTCCTCACCTTTAACCCTTCTGAGTGGACAATGGGGTTTTCTTTCTTGTTAGATGAATTATTGTCTGTGGAAACACTTCCTTACATCTCTGGACAATTATATTCGATTACCTGTAATGTTCTATTTTCAAATTATGAAAGAATACTGTGGTTTCCTATTTTTTTATGCCATGATTCTTTAATGAAATCCAAAGTGACCGGTAAGAGAGTTCAAATAAATTGCAGATGTTTGAAATGTGGGATTAAGTTCCATTCAAACATTTATTTTCCTCCCCTGTAAATGCAAATGCATGGTGTTTGTTGAAGTAATAAGCGTTAAATTAAAAATCTTGGCACACCCTCTAGGGAATTCAACTCTTCACAAACCTCAATTCAAGTAAAAGCTTGAGTGAATATATAGGTATTCAGTATGACAGGAGGGACAGGAATCCATGGTTTGGGTAATTTCAAACTTCCTTTCTTACCATCTATCTTCAACCAAAGATGTACTCACACAGTGGCCATCTGCAGAAAGCCCCATTTAACATGATTTACCAGTGCAAACAAAAGGAGGGAAGCAATACATGATATTACCAGACTGAAGCTGAACAATCAGGAACAAACAACAGTTTACCAAGGTCCTAAATCAGCTTTAACGGTGAAGAGATTTTTCAGGATTGGATGTACTGTGCTGTACTCACAGGGATCCCTGAGACTGCCAGCCCAGCATGGATCCTGGCTGGACACTGTCCCCGTGGGAGGAACGGAGTCCCAGTGGTGAGAGACTGCAGAATCCACAGGAATTTATTGGTTTCATGAAACTATATACCCTGTAGAGAAAGAAAGACAGAAGTTAGGGAGAGGTTATATTGTATAGTGTTTGATTGCTAGGAATGGCTGTGGAAAGTGATTTTGAAGGAGTGTAATATTTTCTGTCAAAGAAAGGTTAAGGCACAGGGAATTTAATAATATTTTCTGAAGTGATAAATCACAGAGGTGGAATGTAAAATTATTATATGTACAGGAATACATTATATTGATATATATTTACAACATCAGCAAAGAATTTGTGATCAATGAGTAGGCTCAGTTTTTTCTCTCCACAATCATTGATAAAGAATGTGATGGCAAAGAGGATCTCACAATCAGTTCAAGCAATTGCAAACTAAATTTTATAAATATGATTTATACTGCAAATTCTTTCCTAAGCTACTCATAGGATTAATAGTAGCTTACAGAGTATTTGGTACAGGCACACAGAAACACCATAGACTGAACTGCTCAGCTTCAGCTCAAATTTGCACTTTGATAAGTGAAAAACACTATAAACCTATATGTTTTATTTATTGTTATTGTTCTTGTTCTTATTGTCTAAACAACTATAAATTGTTGCTTTGGAATATGTTGTGTGAAGTAACCAACTTTCTGTGAGGACAAGGTTTATGTGTGCATTGGGTGGTATTTATTTGTGTGCAGAAAGTGATTTCACATAAAAATGCCGTGTAAGATAAGCTGAGGTTCACCTGTTGTAGTGAGTTCCCATTGATAAGGGTAACAGCAACAGTAACCTGAGCTTGGACAACTAATTTGTGTGGTCTTTCTAGCCTGCAAAAGGGCTGAGACCTGCAAATCAAGGATTGATATTTAAAGTCTTCTCTTCGTCCCCAGGAGAGCTGTAGCTGCGCTTGAGATCTTGAGGTCTTGCCCTCAGTTAGCTTGCCTGAGAAATTATCCTTGGATTACCTTGGATCATTGATTCCACTAATGTATGGGCAGTAGACATTATCTACTGCCAGATTTAAGATTTAACTGAACTGTTACAAGCAAGTATGAGTCTTGCAAATGGCCATACAACATTCTTTAATGAGCAGCTAATATTTCTGTTGAGCAGGAATTGTAGATTATTCTTCTCAAACAGAGACTGCTTATAACTACCTTTTCTGCTGTCTTTCTTCTAAAGCAGATGTTTTCAAGCTTAAGATTGGTAATAAAATGCTAGATAAAAAATAGTACCCTTAGAAGAACTGTTTTTCCTTAACAGCTTTTTTAAATCTAGTATTAGCTGTATTAATCTGCACAAAAGATTTAAAAACAGCCTACTGCAGGCTCTGCTTTTATGTGCTTGGCAGAATGAATTATGAATGATTGCATCATTTACATTCTAAGTTTAGTTTTCAAGTATGGTTGATTTTGCTTAAATGAGAATCCTGTAGCTATTTAATAATTAGGAGTGATAGTTCTATGAAGTTCTTAATTGGTCCCCAAACAGGTGTTTCCTTTCTTCTCAAAAAAAATTAGGTATATTTTTGCCCTGCTGCATGTAAGCTCATGGAAATTTCCTGAATATAATATTCATACAATATTTAGAATAATTTTTATTATAAAATAAAAATTATCTTTTGGTGTACGTACCTACTCTGCTAATGCATTGAATTTGAAGTTCAGTCAGGCATAATTTGTAACAGTGCTCTGCACCCTTGACCATGAACACAGTCACCAACAACTGGAATTGCTCACTACAGATGGTCTGATAACATTTTATGGCAGTCTCTATAATGAGTATTCTAAATAATAATTATGGGCAAGTTAGATATATAATGCTGGTTTTCCATATAGATGGTGTCTACTAAATATAGAGAGAACGTTTTGGGTGTATTGAAAATAAACCTGTTACTGCCTATAAAAATCAGGTATCATTTACACTGACTGAGTGTCAGGGATGACACAATACTTGAAGGGGTTGCTCCTTTGAAGTTCCTGTGAATTGTCTTAGCTGTATTATCTCAGCTCTTTGTCTCTACCTTGAAAATGGCAGCAGCTGGCAATCATTTATCATATTTGATTGTTCTCCAATGATTCGAGCTCAGACAAGTTACCTTATCATCAGTGCAGGCAATTTTTATGTAAAGTGCCAGTATTGACTGCAAGAGATCTGATGGCAGTTTTAAAACATTTCTGCATTAACAGCCTTCTCACTACCTTCAAGCATCCCTGTCTGTTAGATGCTGTGATGAATGTGACACTGCTACTATATGTTCCAAGTACCCTCTTTTAATGGTGACAACATCTATTCTTCAAAATGGTAATTGCCTAGTGCTAACTATCTTTGCAACTTATGACCACCTTGGGAAAAATGGTCCTCTAAAATTGCACAAATGTTTGGTTAGAAATACATAATTAACCAGTTACCTTGCTGGAATTAATTTAGGGTGGGATCACGGAATTGCAGAGTTGTTTATATTGGAAAAGACCTCTGAGATCATTGAGTCCATCCATTAACTCAGCACTGCCAAGTCCACAACTGAGCCACGTCCCCAAGTGCCACATGTACATGACATTTTTATACCTTCAGGGATGGTGACCCTACCACTTGCCTGGACAGCCTGTTAAATGCTTGACAACCCTTTCAGTGAAGAGTCTTTTCCCTAAAGTCCCATCTGAACCTCTCCTGGTGCAACTTTGGGTCATTTCCTCTCATCCTATCCCTTGTTACTTGGGAGAAGAGCCCGAGCCCCACCTCTCTGGTGCTTGTAGGGAGGGAAAACGTCTCCCCTGAGCCTCCTGGGCTGAGCCCCCCCAGCTCCCTCAGCCACTCCTCATTCACTGCAGTGAATATTGAGACATGGAAACTCACAGAGGGAGAGAGAGTAGGGAGTGAACTCAGAGAATTAGCCACTGGACCTAAAAAGCTAAAAACCACAGGCCCTTTCATCGCCAAGAAGGAGAAAGAATTGATAAAATCTAGTCACTTGACATGAACCAAACTTACTTTTCTTTGTAAAGTGGTTTTCTGAAGAGGTTTGAGGCTCAGACCTGGTCAGCACAATACTGCACCACCTCAGAAATAAAATGAAGAAGAGAATTTTGCTTAACTGTTAGATCATGTTTCATTATTGACAATCTTTTTAATTGGAGAGTAAGAGTTTCAGAGAAAACATGTAGGAAGCAGTTACTTCCTATGAAAAAACAGCTTTCTGACCTAAAAATGACAGTTCCATTTGTTTTATTTGAAATTTGAGTGCTTTGGATTAAAAAATAGATTTAAAAATCAACTTTTGCTACAGATAATTTTGATTTGTTGAAGCCAATTTAACAGTCACATATGGCCTTCTCTAAAATCCTTCACAGTCCCCAGAGAGGCTCCAGAGATGATTAAACTCCATCTATCTGTGCTTGGCCTTGAGTGCCACACTGCTTTCCTCCCATATTTTTTTTTCTGTGTTTGTGACCAATTGTTAACTAAATTGTTGATACCTTCTTGATCAAGGCAGAACGGTGTTTGAGGCATAAATGTTTTACAGCTCTAGTATGAAAAAAACTTTGCTGAAACAGTATAGAAAGAGTTTGCAATATTTTGATGGAGCAGAAGGTAGCAACGTTTTTTAAACACAATTTGTGCATTGTTGAGAGATAGTGAAAGAGTGAAGAGTGAAAACTCCAGATTTCAAAATTTATCAACAAGCCTTTAAACCTTCTACAGCAGATCCCACTGATTTTGCAGAGCTGGAGGTGGAGTACACCCTCTTAGTCTCTGCAGGCCAATGTGTGTCAAACTCCAAATCCTCTGGGAGAAATACATGCATTAATTCTGGAAGGAATAGTGCCCAACCCAGCTGCAAGAGGAACAGCTCCGTGGTACCAACACTAAAGGCACAAGATTTGAGAAGAGCTGACCTGAGAGGGTGTGCACAGTGCTACCAAAGAGCTGTCACTCCAAAACTGAGTGTGAATGATTTGCAGGATTTCTTGGCTTTAGTATCACAGTGTGACACTGTGCACCCCCTCCCTTTCCAAACAATGAAAATACTACTATTAAACACACACAAAGTCTTAATGGGTTACTGTGGATTTTGGTTAAGATTTCAGACGGTGGTTCTATAAGGATTTATTATGTAAATAATGCTACATAATTTACATAATTTATTATGTAAATGATATTACAAGCAAAATTATTTATATGTTCAATGCATTTTATAAGAAACAAGAAACTGCTTTTTCATTTTCAGAAGAAAACAGGTGGTAGCCAGTTTACAACACAAGTCTCTCCACGTGTAATAGCAACAAAAGAATCTATAGCATCCCAGACAGTCATTCTCTATTTCCTTATAATATTTATGAAGGAAAAACAATGTGCTAGGCAAGGCTGCAAGCGGAGGAATTGCCCACAAGATGTTTTACTAATTGAAGTAGGAAAAGCTTTTGAAAGGGAAGCAAAATACAGGAGAGCAAAAACAATTAGATATGCAGCACACTGGATTCGGAAGTGCCAGCAGGTGATGTGCAGTTCTGCAGAGTTATGGAAAAACACGTTTGTCAGGTTTATTTATTTATTTATTTACTCCACAGGTTATTTTTTTCCAAAGTAGAATTGCTTAGCAAAGCTTTTAAAAGCAACTGAGCCTTTCACTACGAGTTTTATGTACATCTAATGAAGAAACTGAAAATATTTTGGGCAACAGAGATGAAGGGCACTCAAATTCAAAGAAAGTGCTCTCTTTTATTAATTCAGCCTCTGTGCTCTCTCTGCAACCTGGGACCAGGGGTCCAAACTGTTAGCAAGTGTATAACATCCATCCTGCTGAAGCCAACAATCTTTCCTGCGCACCACCCTCTTGCCACAGCTTCCCCAATAGCTCCTCTCATCCCTCCAACTTTCAGAACAGTGAAAGGGGAAGGTAATATTTTGCATTTTTCATATGGATTGCTGGGGTCTCAAAGCCATGAGGAGAAATGCACTTCAAAATACTCATAGCAAGTAAACTGGGACACACTGAACCCCTGGCCCTCCCCTGCTAGTCTCCTGTATACAATTAAAGCATTCAAGGTTTCTGACAAATTCTGTTCTCTGTCGAAAATAATAATACAAATGATGCAGGTGTTATTAGGTAGATTTGATTAGCTGTGAGTGCCAGAGTCTTCAAAGTTTTAGTAGAGGACTCTGCTCGCTTGAATTCATCAAGAAATCAGCTATTTTGACCTAAGGATGTGGTCACTTCCAATGATTGTTCCCTTTGCCTTAATAACTCCTTGCCAGTGTAAGTGAATGGCTCAGAAAACAGTCTTTTCTACTCCTGCCATTTGCTGCTGTGTCCAAGTGCCCTACAGAGCTGTGACTGCCCTGCTAATGCCTCCTGCTTGCTAATGGCTTTTCCAAGGGCTTTCTTGCAGGGCCTCTTTTCGTGACAGCGCTCAGCCCGTGCCTGCCAGCTCAGGGTGAGGGTTTGTGTCCTGGCATCTGACATACACACCCTGCCTCTACCAGTGTGCTCTTCGTACTGATGGAGACAGGCTGCTGCCTGGTGATTTTGATTTCTCATCTCTTCGTGTTGATTAAAGGTATATTTACCCAGAATCAGAATCTCTTCTAGACATTTAGTCTCTAGGGTGTCTGATTTTACATTTTGAGTAGCTTCAGCTCTCCAGCCATATGTTAGCACCAAGACTGCACTGGAGTTTAAAACTCTCATTCCTGTTGTAGTGCTGTATGACTTCCACCTTTTCAAATTTTCTGCTACAAACATATTTCCTATTTTTAACATGATTCCTCTTGAATTCTTTGTTAGTAGTATGACTGCTAAGGCATGTTGCCTTCCAATGTAACTATTTTGCCCGACATCCAAGCTTGAAGGATTTTGATTTGGCATCAGTGATTTCAAGTTGCTCAAATGCCCTTTTTGACTGATTTTGTGTGTCTTCCCTCACAAATTGACCTAAAGGTTGACAGAGCTTTAATGTCCTTAACTTTTCTACCAACAGAGAAAAGAATTGTCATCAGTCAGTCTCTTATAAAAAAATGTTGGGCCCATAATTGCTCTGGACAAGAGCAACATTGGGTTTTCTTTAATCTGATGAAAATGTTAGGTGTAACAGAATTTAGGACTTGAAGACATGCACTCAGGCTGGAGTCTGAACACACTGCAGAGGCCCATGAAGAGCCTGTTAAGGATATGCAGTTAGCTGGACAATTCCTTTCCAGGCTTTCAGACCTCACTCCTGGCCAGCTGTCTCTTCTGAGAAGAAATGTCAAAACTGCTGAGAAACTGCTGAACCCTGCATACAACTATGCACTCTGTTCACCTGAATTCAAACACTTTTTGGCATTCTCCCATTTGGGAGATCTGTATACTGGCCAGAAAAACCAAGAAATTTGTTGTTTAAACAACAAATCCCCATACACATTAGCAGTGGAAATACAGTGCATAATCCCAGGTTCCCAGGACTGATGAGCATTTCTGGTGCTCATCCCGTGTACTTACACCTCACCAGCTTCATGCCAACATAGACAAGGGTCCCTTCTTCATGAACAAACCTGATGTTTTAGTTTGGTTCCCTGATAGACATTTTTTCTGCAAGAAGTCAATCTCCTCCAGCCACAGTCAAGTCTTTTGTTATTCTGACATGGGATTTTCCATTAACACAAAGCAAATTGTGTAGGTTCACAGCCACAGCAAAAATAGCAAAATTTATAGCTTTGGTATTAACCTTTAACTCAGCTTTGCAAAGAGATGGCAATCATGAATTATTCTTTTCCTTCAGATGCAGACATCTCACTAAGCTAACTGTACTCTGCACACAGTCAACATGCCCAGTCTCAAATTCTCACAGGATGACTCCATACTTGCTGAAATATTTTCACAATACACACCAAGTCCTTCCTCAGTTCGTGTCTGGACAAGTCTGTAATGTGTCCTTATATCTGTCCTTTACAAATATAAGGATACATCAAAGCTTTTGGCTTTCCATTGTCTGCTCAGGGAGTCCTAGCACTGATGTTTCCACCAGGGGATGCAGACTGGGCCTGGGTCAGCCTCTGGCAGAAGAAGGCTCCTTGCCTGCTGTCCTGCCCGTGCACAGCAAACTGACCCAGGGCACTGCATGCCTTACATGTTCCTGTGCCTTCAGTTTCAGCTCTAATTTCAATACAGGACTCCACACAGTTGTACATTTAAAAAGTGATGGTGAAAAACCGGCCAAATATTATAAAACAGGAGGAAGGAAAAAAATGAGCTTGAATACTTGACTCGTAACTAATAGGATTGTTCACCCATTGTATTTAGAGTAATTATCTTTGAAATGCCTGGGGAATTGAAGGAGGATTTTTTTCACCTGATATGACAGATGATGTGGTAGGTGCTATAATGCTTTTTCTATAAACTACACATTTCTGAGGTATCCCACAGATATTCTACCAATCATTCCTCAGTCTATTTAACCTTCATTAGTGCAGTCATGACCCCTCCAGAGAGCAGAAGAGACACAAGAAAATTGTTTGATCTTAATTTTATGAATGAATTTAGTTGTGGAATCCTTTATCAGACAAGAATACTTTTTTGTGAACAGCACTGCTAGGTAGTGCTGGCACCATAAAAGAATACTGTGCTGTATTTTCAATTTTATTAGTGATTATCTGTGAATCAGTACTTTATATTGGAAAATTAGTTTAAAAAACTGTGAAAGGTAAAAACATTAGCATCTGTTGGTGAATAACATAGAATTTTTGGTTTTTTAATAACTTGGAAAGCTTAGAACTTTATAGCAAGATCAGTATCTGCTGCTGCGTTAATCAAACTTAGTCAAAATACAAACCTAGAATTCTGCTATGATTGCCATAAATTACCTCAGATGTATACAGATGTAAATCAGAACAGAATCAGTTTATTATGTATTATTCCTTCTTTGTTACGTAATTTTCAAGCATTTTTCAAGCTCTTCTTTATAAATCTTTGTAGATCCTTGGTACCTGCCAGCTCCTGACTGTAGTGTGTCCCTTGGGCATCTAAATACAACAAATGAGACACCACTTTCTAGCAGGTAAAAGTCAGTACAACATTTTGTCTGGCTACATACATGCATATAGAAACCTCTTCTGTATTCCAGATGTTTAAACACGTGGGGAAAAAGACTTGGTGAATTGGAATCTTTTGATGTAATTTTTCTGTGACAAGCTCTCCAGCTGTCTACTTCACTGAGGATTTTCTGGCTTCCTGAAGTGTCATTCACAGACCTGTCTACACCAGCAAAGCCAGTGCTGAACATGATGTTTCTGATGCTGGGTAGGAACAGGCTGGGAAATGAGCTGTGTGCTTGTGCTGCATCTTACCCTGCTGATGGGCAGCCTACAAATGTAGGGAACTCCCATTCAGAGAACACAGCAAAGAGAGAATTTCCTGTGCTCTATTTTTGAAGTAACATCGTGTTTTGAAATTTAAAGTCTTCATTTGATTCATGAGATTTTTCTGATGTTCTAGAAAATGTTGGGTAAAAGGTTATTCCTAATAGTATAACTTTTATGTCTAGCTTCATCAATATAATTTCAGATCTATACCTGATTTTCTGGTAATTATTAGTATCCATAGTAATAATACTATTTGATACACAGCAGGTCTCCTACAATCATGGCTGACCATTTTGCCAAGATAGCTAAAACTTTTCTTCAGAAAATTAAAAAGATAATGTTAGAATTTTTCTTTTATGCTTCCTAGAGAAATCTGCTCTAGTTTTTCTCTTGAACATTTCTGTTCTGGACCCTCATATATTTCATGAGACTTTAGATGTCCTCGAGAGCCATGTTATCAAAACTGATACAGACAGCTTTCATAAGCTGAGTCTTTTTAGAGAAAGTTTTTGAGATAGCTTGAGTTCTTCCATCTCTATAATTTCCTCTTCATTACAGAATCCTTTCTTTTACTCTGCCTAGAGTGAGATTTTAGCTGAAAATGGTGTTTTGAAATACAGACTGTCTTGCTATTTCTTTTGAATACAATACTACTGGGATTCATATTTGAAAAAAAGAACCCATGCCAAACTTGTTAAGACTCGTGTGATAATGCCACCCTTCTCAGAATTAACAGAAAGCCAAGCCATTGATTCATTCAGCATATCCTTGTCTAGCAGACAATGCACAAAACTGGCTCCTCTCTTTGTCCTTCCAAACCAGATTGTTCTGGGCAGGTTCCTTTCTCCCTTTCTGAAATGAAGTCTTTCCTTGTGAATGGTGCCTGACTGACAGCCCCAAAACTCCATTTTTCTGTGCATAGGCACCAAACTTGCAGTCCAAGTTTGCAGAGTGAGATTTCCCTCAGACCCACGATCTGATCCCACGCTGGGTCAGGAGCACTGGCCAGGCTGGGCCAAGCAGAGCTTCAGTTTGAAAATCACAATTTCCCTGATGAATCTGACTAGTTGCTGAAATGCAACTAGTATAAATTCCATTAATTTTGATGATATGACAAGAGTACCCCAGGAACTATGTTGAAACTACCAGTTTATTCACAGAGCTGGGGATGGATTCTCTGTCATGCTTAAAATCCTTTCAATCTAAGATGGATCTTTGGCATATTATTTCTATGTGAGTAATCCCCCTGGAACACAAGAAACACCGTTTATCATCTCTTTGTTCTAGGCAACCAAAAATTACATTTTTACTCTATTTTGATGATTACAATACAGAATTTTATCTCAAATTAGGGCATTTATGTACCCCCAGCAATTCTGGGCTCATATGGACTCATTTCCTTGTCTCCCAAAGGCTGTTATACAGCCAGAAGCTCCTTTTAGACCCCTACTAGAACAGAGTTCATATAACCAGGAGTCACATCCCCTTTAAAACTGGTGGTTTTCAGGTGCCTCTGTGTGCACGAGGTGCCCCAGGTTTAATTCATCTCTTTGGAGACCTACACAACCAGTCCGTACCTGACAGGTACCTTTCTTTTGCAAAAAGTGAAAGCACCTGTGAGATTCAGTAAAAATAAATGAAAAGCAGACATCTAAATCTGACCTCAGCAGCGAGACAAAGCAGAAAATATTTGCCAAATAAAAAAAAAAAAAAAAAAAAAAGAGGATCTGAAAACAAGAGGAACTGAGCTAAAACTTCACTTCACCAGGTCACAGCAAGAGGCATTATGAACTTTTGTTGTGTCCTGTTAGCAAAGAACTAAATGTGTGACTGTTTCCTACCTGCTCCTGCTGTCTCCCTGATGGAAGGGATGGCCAGGATCCATGAGGCCCTGGCCAGCTCCTGTGGTACCCGTGGCCTGGATAACAGCCTCTGCCTGCAGACAGTAAAAAATTATGTGCTGTCATGGTCGATTTACAGATTTACCAAATCCTTAAGTAAAAATCTATACAACAGAAGTAGATCTATTATTAAATATAATGAATGGCATTATCTCATAAACTGCAGAAGGAAGAATTTAAATCTCATTTTTCTGTATCCAGCTCTTCATTACCATTTTGGGAAGAGTTAAAAGCTACAAGTCTCCTACTGCCTGTTGTCTTTTAATCCTCTTATTCCCAAGTCACTCACTATAGCATCAAAATACCATAAACCTAATGCCGTTTTATGTCCTTGCAGTAACAAACCCTAAAAGCAGGAGGCACACTTGTTGCTCACACATCCCCCTTAAGCTTTTTCCCAAGCCTGTTCCCCTATTCCTAAATATACACCAGCTCTCTTCATCTTCCCACTGTTAAACTCAGCACAAGGTGGGGCAGATGGCTGCATAATTCAACTATATTACAAAGCAAATATGTCTATTGTAGCCACAGAGAGAGGAAAAGCAATTTTAAAACTATCAGTTTCATTTATTCATTCAGTTTTGGTTTAAGATGGGGTTTATGAACTGAGCAGCTCAATTTAGGCTCCTGAGACAATTCAAACAGCACGGAGCCTTTAAGGTGCTAGGAGCATGCAGGGTTGTTTGAACCTGTTGGGTTGAGAACAATCACTGCAGAATGTTATTAATTTTGTACTGTGCTTTGTGCTGAATTGTAGATGTCATAAAAAGAGAACTTGAGATAAAGAGCTTTCTATTTTTTTTTGGGTGCACAATGCAAGGTAAAGCAGCTCCCCTGGGATGCCAGCATAACTGGGGTGTAATTTAAAACAACTGATTGTAACTGCTCCATATAAAGGTCAGCAAATGTATTCCCTCAAATTTACTTACTTGCTCTTCCTTCTCCTGCTGTAACCATCCCCCAGCATCCACATCCCTGCAAACAGAGTATGGAGCAGATCAGAAGAAGTTGTACAACGGGACTTTTCCCAGAACACCAGGCTTGGAGCAGGACTTTGCACTGATTGGCAAACAAGTCACTGAAGGCAATGTGAGAAGAGAGCACTGTACTTCCTTCACAGTTAAACACTGCACGAGGATGTAACAAACCAGTCTCAGGTAACTGCTCCCTTAAAACAAGGCCAAAGGATAAAAGCAAGGAGTACAATATTTATCAATGTACACAGATGTGGTGGAGGAGGAGGAAGCTGCAGTCACCAAAACTCTGTTTTTCAGCAGGAATCAAGGTGAGATCCAGGCTATGAGACATGGTGGCCAGAAAGGAGATAGTGGCACTAGATCCCTCAGAAGGTATTTGGGAAACAAGTGCCTTAAAGTTATCCTGAAGGATTATTAGCCTAGATGGGGAATACCAACTTTTAAACAAACATTAACTTTTGAGGGAAAAATAGATACCTTATGAGAAATGAAGACACATTCTACTATGGTCCTTTCTCAGTGCTGTTTTCACTCTGACTCCCCAATATTCTGCCTTCCTACAGCAAACCTGTATAGTCAGCTGGGTATTTTCTGTCCCAAGTGAATGTGAAGTGTTGCTGTCTGGCATCACTTTAATTTCAAAATCAGTTGCATTTTAGTACCAAGGAGACAAAGAGCATCACCTTTTTCCCCTGATATCTACAGAAATGATGTGATTATTATCTTTGAATACCCTGCATTTTTGTAATTTTCCTAAATGTGAATTTCTTCCAAATTAAAAAAAGATACTTAATTCATAATGCATAAAGAATATTTTAATCGTCACTCCTGAGCGTATTTTAATAAGCCAATTTAGTCACTAGGCAGTATTATGATTATATTTCAGAGGCAATTACTAATTTACTGACCTTTTCTGTTATTAGAAAATCTTCAGATTGCTCATGATTTCCATTAATTTTTTCCATTATCTTTACTCAAAAAATATCTTCTATAACTTACAAAGAGCACTCTATGTCTATACGACAAATTTCCTTGAGAATATTTAAGATTCTGTATCCAAAATAGGCTGGGTAAAGCACCATTGCTGCTCTGAATTATTTATTTTAAATCAGGAAGATGGGTTAAACAAGTGACAGAGTGGTTTCTGTCAGAAATAAATTAAAATAAGCAAATTTAATGGAACAACAGATGACACTAAAATTTTTCCTTTCTGAGTTGCAGAAACCTCATCCTTATTCCTAAGAGGAAAACGGGATACTGTAAAGTTTATTGGCTTGCTGAAGATTTTAAAGTTATTTCATCTTATGATAGTCATAAAACATAACTCCAAAAGGGGTAAAAAGGTAAATAGAGAGTTTGGATTTAAATCCTTCTCTGTTTTCTTTGCGTTTTTGGTTTGCCTTTAGAGCAACTGGCTTGGCAAGTACATCTCCCTTTGCTCATCTCTGAAAACATTTCTAGTTCAAATATCCAAACATATGAGCCAGACACTGAGTTTTCAGACTCACTGTGGGAGTTGAACTCAGAAGGATTTGGTGAAATCAAACACAAACATATGTTAAAGCAACAACATAAAACTCAGAAAATATCTGCTATTATTTACCTAGCTC
This sequence comes from Dicaeum eximium, assembly GCA_013396995.1. NCBI lineage: Eukaryota > Metazoa > Chordata > Aves > Passeriformes > Dicaeidae > Dicaeum > Dicaeum eximium. The sequence continues at coordinate 960,530 of VWZP01002292.1, read as the reverse complement.
TCTGTTCCAAATGGAACGGAACAAAACTATAAGCTGATACCTTCAGAATATTAGAGAAGTTATGAATTCTTGAGCTCCCAGAATAGGTTGTTGTTAATTTTTTAACTTGCACTCTACACATTCTCATGCCCCAAGCAAGGAAAGAATGATGCACTCAGAATTAGAACAAAAATTTGCAAACATCTGTTGGTCATAAAAACTAAACAAAAAACTCTCTTCAATCAGATTCATAATATTGGAACACAGCTTCCTGCCCCTTTTGAAATTTTCTTTCATTCATAAATATCCATCCTTTCTTTTTAAAGGAAAAATAAGCAGATAGACATCCCAGGCAGAAACAGCATAGTGTACAAATCTGCAATTTTACCTCTGTGCTCTTTTCCACGTGTTTGATCACTATTATTTTTTACTGCCTGCTATAAATACTGTATTAAATAATTACCTAGGAAAAAAAAAATTACTCTCTTTTTTTCTCCTTGCATGTTTTAAGTTCCTAATGAAAACCTAACAGAATGTAGAACAAGGTACTACAATTGCATGTTCATATCTTTTCTGTAACAGACATCCCATTCTTCTCTTGCATCCCACTACGAGCAGTTCATCTGAGCATAAAGGAATGGCATACATTTCTCTGTTTGTCAAAGGAACTCCATTTACATTTCCATGGTGACATACACAGCTCTGTTCTTTGTTACTCAGGAGTAAAATGTGCAGGATCTCTGCCACATACTAGAAATGCCAGTACATGCAATTTTAATTGCAAAAAGTCCTTCTCTCCTTTAATTCTATTATTTGGGTTTTGCTCACTTGCCAACCGTCTTGGCATTAGTGACAGTTTCACAACACCCAACTTTTAACTGAGAGGGCAGGAAGCACAGCCTTTCCTAAGCATTTGGTATGGGTCCAAACCCTGCTATTCTCCCTTTTTACTAACTTCTTGTTCTCACACAATTCCCATTAACTGATGTGAGAATTTTGACTGCATAAACACGGAGCCGGGCGGTTCAGCCCCAGCCCAGCATCTGTAGAGTGCAGAGCTCCAGTTCTCATCAGTAGGTCTGTGTAAGAGAGCAGGAGCCCCTGTACCTGAGCACTGCCTGCAGAATCTGCCCTCAGCAGCTCAATCACCGCCTTCCTCCGCAAAGAAAATTTTCCATCCTTGGACCTGACATGTTCGATTATGCAGACCTGTGGAGTGGAAATAGGAGACACATTGCAAATACAGAATCTATTTCTGCTTCTCAATAAGAAATCATCATATTTCTCCATTGGGGCGGGAAGATCTGTGGACAATAAAATGTTGCTGGCTTGACTTTCATGCCTCCCTCAAGTTACAGACTACAGAAAAATTCTTGGGCCAGATTCTCACCTGGCAGAGCCAGCACATCCAGAAAAGAATTCAGCCTATTGTTTTTCATTTTCCATCATGATAATTCTTTTCAGTACAGCTTTTCTTCTTCCTTACAAGGCAAATGCAATAGTCCCTTTCTCTAATAAGGCCCCATCACTTTTCTGCAGTTTCAGAGGAGGTGAAACCTGACTCCTGTTGCCTGTCTCAAAAACCAAATCAATCATGTGCACATTTTAAAATGAGTTTTGAAGAAATGCCCTAGGGCAAAAGCAGAAAGAATGTAAAATACCATAAAATAAATATTTTAAAAGCTAAATAAGAGGAATGGATTTTTCATTTTGACCTAAAAATAGAAAGAATTTTAAAGTTGTAAAATGTAAAAAGAATCACATTTCACAACTGTGGAGACCAATGAATAAATGGGTAGGGTCCATTAGGTACTGTCCATACATGTGGATTTAGCTTTTAGAAGCTAAAAAATGTCCCTTGTTTAAGTGTTCAAAAGGCAGAACCAAGAGATGCAAACCCTTGTAAGCTGGGATCAAACTTTAAAGTCAAATCTTTTATTATAGCAGGTCAATTAGGTTCTTTTCAAACCAGGCTAATACAATAGAAAAAAATTTTCATCTGTGAAGCTATTTTCAGGACCTGATAAGGCTCTGCTCAAAGGTAACATCAAAGGCTGGATGTTGGAATATTCACAAATAAAAGAAACCCAGACACAATCAAATCAAGATTAAAGTTTCAGCAAGTACTTTGAAAAAAAGTCATCTGCTTTACAAAAACTGAAATACAGCAATGTTTAAAAAAAAAAATTCTACAGCCACTGCATAACTCTCATCCTCACCCCAGTGTCCCTGAATAATCAGCTCTTATTCCACAGTCTCTCCCAGGATGGGGTTCTGTCTCCCTTTTCTAGCTGTTTAGATTTATTTTCCCCAAATTATGTTAAACTTATGGTCTTCTGGCTATGTTGCTGGAAGTGCCTATATTAGCCAGTAAAAAAGTAAAATAGAACCAGTATGAATATCCCAGGCAATGCAGATATATCCTGTATTACAAAGTTACATTTAAAATGTGCTGTAATCCTTCTCTCTGGAGCTCTGTGGGCAGTGTAGAGAAGGGATCAGTAACATTCTTAAAGCACAGTTTATTTAGCAATAGTACACAAGCACTTAGGGAGAAATACCATACAAACACAACCAGGAGTTTATAATAATGACTGCGTTTTCCTGTCCTTGTTTAAACCACCTGAGTCTACCCAAGAGGCAAAACCATCAAAATGAATAGTCTTGAGGTTATTCTTTACTGTTTTGCAAGGAACTGTAAAGATGCAGTTATTTTGAACTATTCATTTTGTTGTTGCTTGCTTTTTTTTCTAAAAAGGACAGCAAAACTTTTAGCAGATTCACTACACACAGATGTATGGAGTTTAAAATGAGAGTGGGGTTTTTGGTGCTCGTAACCTTATAGGACATTTTTTTCTATTTGCTACAGTATTATTGAAATGTATTTCCATTTCTATTGGATAAGGAACTTGTTCCTTTCTTTTCAGACATCAAAGGTGTTGCCACTCCTGTCTGTTCAGCCTATGCCTCCTGGTTCCTGCTTTTGCCTCTGGCTCAGTGCTGTGATTCCTGTGTCCAACGTTATATCAATCCTTAGAGCTGTTAAATCTCTGCAGAAAGCGCCAGGTCCCAGAGCAGGCCCTCTCATACAAATCACAAACTGTGCTGAACAGCTTCATTCTTTCTGTCATATCTCTGCCTCAATTTTCATGTAGTTCTTCACCAAAGAATTTCAACTGTACAGTTCTTAAAAAGGGTATGTCAATATTATGAAATTTCCTTTCTTCCTGGATCTGAAAAGGGCAAAAATTTTTGAACTCCCCATGAATTTAAGAAATTTACAAGAATGTTTTAGGGAAATGTCAAATTATTTTGTAGAAACAGCTCATCTCAATGAAATCAATGTTGTTTCTAAGCTAAAGTTTTCTATTGTGGTCGCAATTACTGATAAAGCAAACAGATTACTCTGAAATGCTCCAATAAACTTAAATCCAAAAAAAAATTTGCAGTGACAAAATGTTGCATCACAATTTTCCTTTTTTCCCCCAGTTTTAATCTTGATCGGGGCAGTACTGTGCTAGAATAGAACGATATCTGATGGACCTTCTCAATTATATACAACACCTGTGGCTACAACAGGCCATACTGACAGTCAGGAATAATCAGCATTTAAAGATGCCTGGATGTAGGAAAGAAACGCATTACACCTTCTGAAGCACTTACATGATGGATGGTTCTTCTTGTATTTCCTTATTGCAGGGATCCTCAAGCGTCTGCTTAAACAGGAGTCATGCAAAGCCACCTTTATTTTGGATATTGCAAATATAAGCTCTCTATATGGACATGAGCAGACTAAATATTGCAGTACCTTAGATTTTATGACTTGGCAAGAAGCTAAGTAGAGTGGAAAGCTGTAAAAATAAAACCTTTCAGCTCCACTAAGCTGAAAACTGGTATCTAAGATATCAGAAATATAGCTGCTGGTTCACATAGCTAAAAAACTCACCCTCCCAAAGGGTTCTTCCACATCTCCCCACCCTGTCTTGACTAAAGTTGATATGATGCCAAAGGAAGTGACTGTTTCGGATGTGTGTTGTCAGTCCTCTGAAGTAACTCAGTTCTACATCTTTTAATCAAACCTTGATTTTTTCAATCTCTAATTTCTTCCAGAAAAGACTCTGAACAGCAGGTCACAGCCTCAGGCCCACTGAAGGTAGGATAGAAATAATGACTGTAGGAAAAGCCCTTCTGTAGGGGTTTACCAAGGGCTGCAATTACTCTTATCAGGTGAGACCTGCCCATTTGCAATGGCAGAGGGGCTCCTGAATATTCAGGCACTGTTGTGGCTGAAGGTTAAGCCTGGTCAAGGATATTTGCTAGGTTATACTTTCACTAGAACAATTTCTGAAATTTGGTGCGGAATGTGTGCCCTGGAAAAAACAGCAGGAAAGACCCAAGTAGCAAATAGCTGCGTGGCTGAGGCACTTAGATGAGACCCAGTCCGTGCCTCTGCTCTGGATTATGTAGAGCAGGGATAATATCCCAGGTAAGTACCCTAATCAGCCATGTGGGATAGTTGCCAGTCTTTTACTTTATAAATATTTATTAGTTCAGAGGAAAAAGGGTGGACACAATAGGTGGTGGTTAGAGCAGAAGCAAGTTTGGGAATCGAATACAACCCCTGGTCTCAGACAGTATTTTTTCTCCAGTCAGAACTAAATGTGAACTGTGATCATCACAGCCAAAGAATGACCTGAACTGGAGCAAAAACTAAAACATGTATAGGTTTGACATGCAGGAAATATAAAAAATGGACATAACACCTGGTTTTGGTTGAGTCCCATATGAGACAGCCAGAAAATGCAGTAAAGATGAAGCCAGGACAGTTGGATTGCCCAGCTGCAAACAGATGTGCACTGGGAATGGCAGAGGCCAGCAGAGGCAGGGCCTGAGAGGCCTCCACACTGGCTGCTGCTCTTACTGGGAATTAGGGCTGAGTGCTCTGTCCTGCTAAGCCATGTGGAATTTAATAAATGTGAATAACTATCCTAAGAAGTTTTTAAAGTGTCCTATGTGAAAACTGGATTTAAAAAAAAGAAGAAAGAAAAGGGATTTGATTACTGAGTAATGCAAGTTCCATATAAACTAGAAAATTTTAAATAAAGAGAGAAGAAAAATATTTCAAGGCCATTTTTTGGTTATCAGAAAATTAGAAAATGTAAGGCCACCTACAGAAAACCTATAACAGCAGTTATCAGAACAATTTATTGTGAACAACTATTTTAAATTAGTCTCTAACATTATTTAAGCCATAAAGGCAAGAGAGCCTCTAACATCAGATAGTTGACAGCAGTAGAAGTAATAAAAAGCAGAGTCAGAAGATCATTACTGATATAAAAAAGGGTACTTTTCAAGACTGATTCTATAGCTTTTTGATTCTCTTTTTTTTTTAATGAACATTTAAGATAGGCTAACTCCAGCTGTATAATGAATATATCCTTCCAATTGAAAAGTCAATATTTAACATCCATTATGTTCTGCATTTTAGGACATGCTCCATTCAGATAATAGTGTTTTAAATCAAATTAGCCCTAGAACTATATGGAAGAAACACTGAATGTGTGTCATGAATCAAAAGCACATATTTGACAACACTAGAGTTATAACAACATTCATGTCTGCAGACTTAAGATCAGTGTATTTTCTCACTGGGTCTATCTTAAAAAGAGTGACATAATTTCCTCTGCAATAACCCAGAAAACCTTTTTTTTGTTTCCTATCTAGCAAACATTTTGAAGACTGTAATTTAATAGTTCTAGGCTACTTAATGCTTTGTCAGTATGACAAGGTTTGCATTTGTTAGTTGATAATAATTTAGCAACTGTTTAATCTCACATTTCTCCCATTGTCTCTTCTCAAATTATGGGCAACAATGGCTCCATATTTTTATTTTGTAAATTTAATGCCCTAATTGAAATTAACTATGATTTGAGTTATGATTATTAGGCCTCTAATAATACCATAGAGTCTAATTCTGCTGTTGTCCATGTCTAACTTTTACAATGGATTTAGATCAACAGGACAAAACATTTTATTGCTGAGACAATGAAAGCATGTTAATTGGGATCTGTAACACCACATTGAGGACGAAAATATTCTTATTCCTGTTTACACATGAGCAAACAGACATGGACAGACAAATACCTTCCTTGAGTTGGTCTCAGTTCTGTTCAAGCTGTTTAAAAATTAAAAAAGTTGTCATGAAGTTCTTCCAGATAAAATATTCAGTATGGACATTTATTACTGATTTTATGTGGTTATCCTATAACTCCCATTTTGCTTGTTGATATGCTGTATTAAAGCACAGACATATTTGATCAGCATATACCCATGCCAAATGTTTCTCTGATTTTTTTTTTCTAAACAAAATTGTATCTTTAAAATTACTAGAAGATCCTTTTCTCTCTGTACTTAAATGTTGTTTTTAATGGACGCATGGAGAGCTTTGACCCCATTGAACAGGGGAGGAAAGAGACAAGGCAGTGGTAAGGTGCACAACTGAAGTTTTAGTCAATGCTTTCCAGGATAACAGCACAATCCTGTGTGTCTAAAACAAGAGTTAGAAATACGTCCTTGTTTGGTGGGCTGACCTTGGCTGGATGCCAGGTACCCACCAAGCCACTCTATCACTCCTCTCCTCAGCAGGACTGGAGGGAGAAAATAATATGGAAAAAACCCCTTGTGAGTCAAGATAAAGGCAGTTTAATAAAGCAAAAGCAAAGGTCATGTGTGGAAGCAAATGAAAACAAAAGATTTATTCTCTACCTCTGATCAGCAGGCAGTGTCCAGCCACTTCCTGGGAAGCAGGGCTTCGGTATGCACTAAATGCAAGTGATCATGAACAGACTACAGAAATTAGAGGGTGTAAAAGAATATGAAGCCATCTCTCTGTAAGTATCTATCAGATAATTATGCAAAGCATCAATTATTTTTCAAGATTGTGAAGCCTGGAAAGTGTATTTATGTATCTTCTGCACGCCAGTGACACCACAGATGATGTATATGAATAATGTTACTGTGGTGTTTTGGCCACAAATGGCATTCCGCAGTTGCAATAATAATTTATCAGAGAAATGGCATGAGCTAAATATTAATAGAAGACAGAAAATCAAAATTTGATAAACCAGTCCAAATCCCAAGTGAGGAGGAAAAGACCACAGATACCTGAATCATGAAAAAAGAGGTTTGGTAAATGGGAAAACAGAGACATCAGGTAGAGCAATTGTTTGGCTGAAACCACCAGCTACTCTGTGAGCTGGTGCACAATGAGACAATCCATACAATTTTACCCAGCCTGCACCAGATTTTCACAATTGAACCTTCATAAATTCAAGGCAATCAAATGAAGTAACCAGGTACATGAAGCCCTCCCATGTGTATAAATTTTTGCCCAAACAATTCCTGCTTTACAGTACATTTGTATTGCAGAGCGAGAGCCGAGTCCATCAAGCCAGGGGACAGTCCCTGCCTGCCAGCAGGTGAAATAAATGGCACATCCATACTGCAGGTGTGAGATGTGATTCCATCAGCCTGGGAGACAATCCCCACCTGCCATAGCTGATGGATATGGCTCCCTCTGTTCTTCCTGCAGTAAATCTGTTGGTGCCCATGACATTGCCAGACAAGGGCTGCATTCTGGTTACTTCCCACTGCAGCTGAGCTTCCCAAAGCCTGCAGAAAGCCAGATAACCTTTAAAGTAGCATTATCTGCATCAGACCCCCAGTGCCAAGCTGGACTTACTTATGACACAGGGATAAATTAAACCCACTAGATTTAGAGAATTACTTCTGAGCTTTTCCAATGAGCAATCAGATGTGGGAACTAAGACTTACTGATAAAATCAAATATATGAAGTTGCTGCAAAAGCTATTTCACTACCACCTTCTCAACTGCCAGTGAAATAAAAGGAATGGTATAGATTGGATTAAGAATCACTGTGTTTAACCAGACTAGCCAAGCTTTCTTAATTCCAAAAGTAATTGCAGTTATGTTCTAGCAAGCTGGGAACTGACCTTGAGTGCAAAGAAATATTCAGCAGAGGTTGATAGCCTCAGGAATGGATAGAGTGTACTGAAAACAAGGCAAATCACCAAAAGGCAGCAAAGTAGTCTAACGCTTTCTATTTACAGAAACACAAAGAAGTAAATCTTAATTTTGTGGGGGGAGGGGGGAAAAAAGCAATAAATATCAATATAAGCACTGTGTGCTTGGCAGTATATTGAACCAAATGAATTAAGGGAAAGGAAATTTGAGCAGGAATCCCATACTGCTGAGGGAAGAAGGAGACATAGAGGAGACAACAAGAGGGGAGAAAGAAGGGCCTGAGAGGGGGCTTTGGCTGGCTGTGTTCGTGCAGGGTCATTGATTTAAATGTATCAGTGAGCCCTGGGCAGCTGGTAAATACCAGAGGTCAAGCAAGGAAAGGGAGAGAAATCTTCAGTTTCACAACGAGGAAACAAATATAAAGGAAAAAAGAATAGCATATTACTGTGATGAAGATTAAGTAACCTACTCAATTCTAATGTATGGCCCGTTCCTGCAAGAAGGAAAATTAACATAATGTGATAAACTGAGGAGATTCAACAAATCGTTAAACCTTTGTAAGAGTGGATGTTTCAAAGTGTCAGAATAAATTTCAAAATCACCCATAATGAAAAGTATTAATGAGCGAAGAATCAAATCAGCAATCAGCTTAGGTCATTCAGTAACAAATCAGAACGAATAGTTGGTTGTGATAGAAAACCCAGAGGGCACGAGCTGAAAAGTATGCCAAAGGAATAACAGTTTAAAATCAAAAGTGTGAAAAAAGCAGTAGCCAAAGCAGCTCAGACAAACAAAGGAGGAGCGTTAAATTTGAGCAGACAGATCTCCACGGAGAGCACACATTACGAGGAGTGTCTCTTTCAGCTGGAACACACAGTGCTAATTTCTTTGTACCTGGAACGGGGATAGAAAATTCAATTAAATTGGCTGAAAATTGGATGTGTCTTCAGTAGTGCTTCCAGGATGTTCCTGTTATTTCATGTACTTCAGTGACAGCATTGCAGGTGTCAGACACTAGGGGAATGCTCCACAGAAATTACTTTTTGGTTTGAATAATGGTAAAAAACAATCCTGAAGATTAAGTTATCCTCTTTATCATTGGGGTTTTATTAAAATACAGTTTGTCCTGGACCCATGGCCACTTCCAACAGCAGAGGGCTCTCTGTGGCAGCGCCGGTCTGGCTGGGAGTGGTGCCCTTGAGCACCAGCAAACTGCACTGCTAGTGATGGTGAACCCAAAAGTGAGCTGATAATCACAAATATCTCAGAGATGGATGAAACATTGAACAGATCTGACATTTTTCACACTCCACAGGAAATCCCCTCCTGAGCGATTAAGGACCAAATCTGCCATCTTGTTCCTAGAAGGAATATCAATCTACTGTGCTCTATCCACACCATGGGATGAATCCCCTTCCAACAGATACAATTATATTTCCACGTTCAGGGAGCTACATTTGCCTCAGGCACTGCACTGTGGAAGCAGAACCATAAGGCTGTTTCAAAAGTTCATGTATTTTGAAAAGGAAAAGGTAAATATTTTGGTTAAGGAATTTTCTAAAACTTTGAATTTCTTTTATTTTGATATACTTAAAGAAGGAGCCCTTAAAAAGCTAAAAGTAAGAGTTTTTCTCTGGTCATCACCAAAATTAAAGCCAGTAGCAGCAACTTCAGGTGCATTCTTTTACTGGATAATAAGCAGTTGGCTGATTCAGTTTCATACTATGGAGAAATGTGTTCACAGTTGATGTAGTGAGGCTGCAGGTACCTTAACCTGGGCTTTCAGGGACTACAAAGTTTTTGATTAACAATACTGGCAGATTTGGATAAGTAATTGGACAGTTTTGCCCATAACTGAGTAGGTTCATTTAGAATTGCTAATAAAAGTAGTGAAAATATCTCTCCTAAATATTGCTTCCATTTTTAGCTTGATCTACTGTAGAAAAATAGATTATTTTAAAACAATCCAACCCTATACAATTGAGTCTACAGAAAAATAGAGTAGTGTATGGGAGAAGAGAAAGACTATAGATCTGTTTAGAAGCAGTATTTCAAAAGCCATTTTTAAATTATATTTTTTGTAGTAAGTGTTGGTATTTGGTAACAAAGCCTTGCTCCAAGTGGTAAAAGGCTCCCTAAGAGTACTTTAATTGAAACTTTTTATCTGAATGTTGCCGGAACCTTTGCTAAATGCTACTTTCTTGCTTCAATTCAAATTTTCTTAATCTTCATTTTCACGTTGAATATTGGTACACTGTCTGCCTCATTATACTAAAGAAAGATGAAGTGAGCTATTAACATTCTGAACAGCCTACGAGATGTTATGATATAGAATGTCATTCATTTTTATGAGTTGGCTGTCAGTGTGTGCTGCAATAAAGTTATAATTTCTCACTGACAATATGTGATGTCTGGAGTCGCTGCACAATCCTTATTAAAATTTCAATAATTGTAAATCAAAGGAAAGCAAATACGACTTTTATGAAATGGTCGCTTCTGAAAGTCAAGGAGTACAAAGTGGGGAAATACAAACCCAGAAGATTATTCCTGCGCTGTTCCAAGCCATCACCATCACCCTACAGTTTTCCTTCTCTTGCATGAGGCAGGGTGTGCTGAGCACACAACAAAGCATTCTCAGAGGTGGCACATGCTGGGCTGTAGTGATGGTGAAGCACTGCTGGTTTGTTGCTCTTAATTGATTCTACCTTAATGTGGCTCTGAGTGTCATCATGTTTATTGGAACAATTTATTATTACAGTTATCATCAGGAAAGTCAGGTGTCTCTGGGAGCAGTTACAAGTTATAATTGCCTGACAGGGAGGAAAGTCAGAAGAGATTTATATGCATACATGGGTGAGCAAAGGTTTCAAAGCCTGTTTTCTCATAACTTTAAACTGTTGTGGAAAATACCAGGGATAGATTTATGGTATGGTCTTTAAAATGCTTAAACTGTCTAGGACAGTACACAGGGAAATGAATCCTGAATTCAAAATAAAGGTTTTCTATATATACAGATATTGCTGTGTAGTGACTGCATCTTTATTTCTACTGCTGTTCGTATTGTTTCAAATCAGAAATGTAAGAAGTTTCTATCAATGTTCAAAACCTGCTGATTTTTCATTTTGAGCTTGACATAAGCTGGATGATCAGAAGTTAAAATTGTAAAAAATGCCCTCAGAATTGCTTTTTGGAGTTATTAGATACAGACCATAGTATTCCAGTCACTGAAGCAATGAGGTCTTAATGTTGTTGGGCATTTGGAACTGCTCTAGCACTTCTCCCTGTTATTTTCAGTTCCTTTCAAAGTCATTTTTACTTGCAAATCAGTACATGACATCCCGAATAAATGCATTCATTTAAAGTATGTAATCACTGTACATGGGATAGATAATTACATGGGTAAGTTTTGGAATGTTCTTCAGCAGTTTTTAAGTACTTAAAATCCACCAGAATCCTGGAGCTAGATATAGTTATGCTAAAAAGGTGGTGTGCCCAGGAATGTTTGCACACTGCAGTGATTATGCCAATAGGCAAAAACATACTCAGATACTCCAATACATAACATCAGTCTATTTCTATTATTTAGACTATTTCTCATTATTAAAAAGTTAAGTCAAACATATTAATTTCATGATTGCATCTGGCACATTTAGTAAATTTTAACTAATAACTTTATTTCTAACTCCACTTCTTTTCTAAACTGACTGACTGCTAAAATTTACAGCATAATAGCAACACTCACACGTCACATATGATGGATATCCTCCAGTGTCAGATTTCCAGTGTAACAACATCTCAGATGTACCTCCTCAGCACAGAGCAGTCAGCAAGTGCTCATGCACAAACAAAAGTAAAGCTCTGCTTAAACACAAAGCTCAGTCTTTGCTCCTGCACAGAAATACTTGTGCACAGTTCAAGCCATAGTATTTGAAAAGGTGTCCCTTCATGTCAGTACCATACAAACACACCAGATCATGCATGCCAGTTCTCCTAAACTTGATTTATCACCACAAGTGTCTTCCCTTTGCTAGAAATATTTTATAGCTGGTAGCCTAAGTCGAAAACCAGCTGTCCACATCCATCAGAAAGCTTCCTGCTGGAAAAAGATAATGATTGATCAACTGAGCTATGGGAATAACCTCTAAAAGTATTTACTTATTGTTATGCCTCCTCATATACCCAGATTAGCATATAGTGGGATTCTGGCCCACACACCAAGACAAAGTGAGAAAGGGGATATAGAATGTTATAGTGAGACCAGGCTTTCACCTAAAGGGATGAGGTACCTGACTCAGGATGACTCAGCACCAGTGAGAAATATTCTATTTTAAAGAGGTCAGCTAAAGATAACTGCTCTGATGAAGGATAAGTCCACTCCAGCCTGCAGAAATCCTTCAGCTGATACAGCAATGTTTGCAGATGCCTTTAGAAGGACAAGTTACAGTGGCCGTCAAAGGATCAAACATCCACCAAAACCAGCTGGGAAGCTAAACATATGTCCTGGTGTTGTCCCATATATCTGGTAAATCATCATGTGAAGCTATAGGCCTGAAAGCCCACTCCAATTACCAGTGATCCAGTCAATGAACAGACAACCTCTGATGCAGAATGATGCACTGGGGGTTGTACTGACTGATATTTTGATATCTAGCTACACAGAGATTGTATAAATTGTCCAAAACATCTGATATAGAATAGCAAATAGTCTCATAATTTCTGTTCATGCTGGTTCTTGAAAAATGTTTTCAGACAATATTGTAGAAATTTTATTGCTCTCGTTGTCCTGTTTGTCACAGCACTTTTCAAATAGATTTGCTTATTTACTATGCAAAGATATCAGTAATAACAATTTTTTTAACCATTAAAATATCTGAAACATTTTTCCTGTTTATTAGCATGTAATTATTTTGGGGTCTAATATTTTGTGAATAGCCAAGATTAGAAACACATGCTTCTACATGGTGCATACGTCAAAACATGTAACTGGAAATCCTGTACTTCCAGCTCTGTTATGGAAAGGAAGTGTGTCAAACCCAGGTGTTAGTCAGGATATTCAATTTAGGATCTGTCACAGTTCTGGAAAAGGGAAATATGTGTCTGTCTTAGATGTGTAGCATGCATAATTTGGTGGGGAAAATTATGTATTTTCATGTCATGGTAGGTACTGTTCCAGGATTGTATCATTTGTATGGAAGTCTGAAATATTAGCCATGGAAGCAGCTAAGTCAGAGGGCTTAAGGGGAAAGATTTTGTTCCAGGTCTCTATACATTATGTCACGGTTATTTGAATTAGGGCAATTATACCTCGGAAATATATATGTATCATATATCTATATATGCATTAATTTATTAATTTAACCAAAGGACTTCCTGTCTGCCTTCAAAATCAATCACCATTTTACAGTGGAATTCATTTGGTGTAGGATGACTTATTTAACAACAAACTTACTCGGCCATAATGCAGACACTTTACATTCACTTTGGTAAAAGCTGTCAGTTTGCACAGGTGCATGAAGCTGCATACACCTAAACAGAGAGGAAATTTTTGCTTTGTAATTCTACAGTTCTCTCAGTCCTTCCCCTGTGCCTCTCTGCTCCCTGCAGAAGCTATCTCCCAGCCAAAGCTTAGACAGATCTGAGTGAACACCTCAGCAAACACTACAGGACCAGCAAGTGACACCAAGAACATGGCACTGTGTAATTTTTCTTTGTTCCTCAACCTATTTTGCTATGATTTATTTGATTGTCAATCTGTAAATGGTTGTATATCAAAGTTTAACTTTTAAACAAAGCATGTGATGAAGAGAATAAAAGCAGATCTAATATATTGGACTTACAGGGATATGTACATTTTGTGACTGCTCAGTTCAGTAATAAAAGAGTATTTTCCAAGATATATCAGCATTTTTATTTTTGTCTCTTAACAGAACACACTATATCTTTGTGTGGTCCTTAGCATTTAAGCTGTTCAGAAGAAATTGCATAAACAGCAGCCAAATCTTTTAAGACTGAAGTACTTAGTATTCTTCCATTTAGCAGCAAGTTATGAAGTTTCATTTTAAAAGGCTAATTCTACCAATTAGCTCATCCTGTTCAAATACATATATACTATTGGGAAATATAAAAATGGTTTATTAAATCAAAAGATATGACTGCACTTCAACTAGCACATGGGCATTAGAGATCAAGTATTCCCTATAGATTAATCCCCATGGCATCACAGGCTGATTTGGCTTGCCAGTATTACATTAGTAAACCATCTAATCCAATTTAGAGCAGACAGGAATGTTCCATCCATTATGGTATTTCTAGTGTCATTAGAAGCAGACTGATTGAATAAGCATCCTAAATCAGCCTGCAGCATGCAAGTAAATCACTGCGACTTGTACTGAAAAATCTTTTTTTTTTTTTTAATAAAAATCAAGGGAAAAGAAGGAAAGAAAAAGCTCCATAATAAGATGGGAGTTCTCTGTGTGATTGTGATTTCTGAACTCTTGTGGACAGTGAAATTTCTTTGCACTTCAGTATATAAGATTCTTCTCTCTGTAAGGTAGCAGTGAAAACCACAGTGGATTTACGGATGTGAGAAGCTCCTTATTTGTGCCAAGCTTGTCTTCAAGGAAAGCAGTGGAACATCTTCCCCTCCTTCCCCCCAGTAAACAATAATAAACAAAGTAGGCTGAACGAGGGCAGAGCAGGATGCTACTCTCACAAATAAAATCTGCTGTGTAAAATTGGAGTAACCATAGGAATAAAATCTATCAATCAAATATATTAAAGAGGTTGCAATAGAAAGGATGAAAAGACAGTCCAAACTTTGTATTTGCCCAAAATGAAAAATGCTCCAGTAATTACAAAAATAGTATTTTCATTCCAAACAGGCACACCTGAAAGAAAAACAATTCTTCAATAAAGAAGTAAATATATGAATAAAATGTTGGTGACAGTTCTTTGTGATGACACAGCTCTCAGAAAGGTTTCAACAAAGGGCTAAGCTGCAGTTTTGAAAATCTGGGAATCAAATGGAATAAAATCATCAAAGTGGCACATTACCTTTGCTGCCCTCTGAGACCCATCACGTTGCACCAGCAGGGCCACACAGGTCTCAGCTGTGCTATTTAAGCAATCAGCCATAAAAAGGAAACCCTGCACCAGTGCTCAAGGCCCTGAGTGGCTGCTCCTCCTCAGTGGGAGAAGGGCTCTCATGTATGTGAAGGATTCACATTTGTTTAATGGCAAAGTTGCTCTGCTGTCAGTCAAACAGCTCCTAATCTTGTCCAGACTCCGTGTAATAACTGAGTTAGAAAGGAAGTTATTGATTCTTTGTGTCCCAACTGCTGAAAACATGAACAGCAACCCAGAAGTGCACATATGGACCTGGCAGGAATTATTTTCACTGCAAACAGGAATATATCTGAACCAAAGAAAGTTTTGCAATAGAGGAAAACATGCACAGATCTCAGTCAGGGGGACTTGCTTGAAACATGCACAGAGACCAGAGGTTTCTGGAAATTCCTTTCATGGATCTTCCTCCCTGCCTCCCTGAAAATACTGTAAATTTGAACAAAAAATGTTGATTATTAGAGGATGGGGGGGGGATTTTTACAACCAAATGAAATATTTTAAGTTTACAGGTTTTCATTTTTGTAATGAAAACAAACCTTTACTTTTGAAGAAAAACAAACACCTTCTAAACAAACAAACAAAAAGCCAAAACAACCATAACCTTAACAAAAGCTTAATTTACTTCAAGAAAACATTTAAGAGAAAAATTTCAACCCAAATTATTCAGAATCCTACCCAAATTTAACTTCAAAAATGAAATATTTTCATAGCATTACTCTGAAAAGCTTTGTCTTAAATTAAATCCATCTGAGAGAAATGAAATGGAAGAAATCATGTCAAATCCCACCATTCATTCTTAAACAAAATGAAAAACTTGCACAAGACTTTGCTCTTGCTTTTCAACATCCTTCTGATCCCAACAAGCCTGTTTCTGGCAAATTCTTCTCATCAGGACATGGAAAACCACACTGAGCCAGCTAGAGCCTGGGAAATCTGTTCTATCCTCAGCTTAAACTGGCTATACTGGTGCCAAACATTGTTATTAATAGCACAAACCCAGACTGCAGCAGTAAATCACATTCCTCCCAGAGCAGCTTACTTGTTAAATGTTTATCATCAATGAAAATGACAAATGTACCTGATTAGCAAAATCCAAAAGCTTGTTCTGAGGTAAAAAGGACTCAGGCTTGCAATTTTTCTAATGAACTTCCCTTCTGGCCCACAGTAGAGCTACCAGATCTACCAAATCCAATTTCTGAATGAAAGTTCAAATGCTGTGTAGAGCTAATGAGGCAGCACTAGATTGAAGTATGGACACATGTTGCTCCTCTATGAAACAGCAGGTTGAAGAATTACATTTTCCTTTTTCCTTCCCTTTTGCAAGGCATAGAATATTTTACTTCTTTAATTTTTCCTCTGGTTTCACTCAGCTGGGTTGGAAGGAAATTATGTGAGGACACTGAGGAGAAGGATACAATCCTTTCTCGTTCTTCTTTGCTGAAGAGGCAAGTATAGACTCAGTGTTCCCCTGTCCACAAGAGATGGTCCAACCTATGCTCCTCCCTGTTTCTTTGCCACAAATCTGGTTTCCCTGACACACTGTGAGTGTGGAGTCTTCTCGTTCCTGTGAGGCCCTGGCCTGAGCTGCCAGCATGGGGGAGGACAGGGAATGGGGGAGAGAGGAACTTGTGGTTGACAATCCTGCCTGCCAAACCAACCTTCCCTAGAGCTGTGACTTGCTGAACAACCAACTCGATAGCTCGAGTAAATGCCCACAGTGGGTGAGCCCAGATCTGAATGCTCAGCCCTTGATCATTAAACTCATGGGGGAACAGCCTGTGGTTTGGAGTCTTGGCACCATCAGGACACAGTGGAAACTCCATTTCTGAGCTTACCTGTCAGATGGGTTCTCTCTGCCAAGTCCGTCCAGCTGTCAGCGAAGTTCACAGGAGAGTCCTGGCCCTCGGCATCTTCAAAATTCAGTTGCCAAGTGGCATAAGGTGAGTATCTGCCAAAGGAAAGGCACAAATCCACTGATCAGCTTTGTGAAGAAGGAAAGTTATTTCTGGCACAGAAACAAATAACTCTTAGCCAACTTTATACAGTAGCCACAGTTCTAGTAAAAAGAAAAATAAAAGACAAGAGAGAGAGAAAATTAAATTTTCTCCTGATGTGACTTCAACTAAGCAAAAGAGATAATAACAGGAAAGGATTTTACCTCATGTCTACAGTACCAAGAAAATTCTCACTCACTGGCAGATTTTATACACAGCAGGTTGAAAGGAAAACGAAATGTTACCATGACGGAGCTTGCATTTCCTGATATCTCAAAAGGCATTTGTTTCCCAAAGGAGAGCATTAAACAAAGAGGCAAAGGTTATGTTCCTACACACATCCTAAGGGCTGAATCTTAGTTGTGATGGAGAATATTTTTGCTTACTACAGATGCAGCATTTCTAATAAGTCAAGGTGCACCAGTGGAGTGTTTCCACTGTTTGTCTACAATTTTGCTATCTTCTGAATATTGAAATTAGTGGTTGTCCTGAAGAGACTAAGCTACATATGTGCAAGGGGAGCACACACAGACACTTTTGATCAGCAAGGCAATTTCCTGGGGCAATGTGCTGATCAACACACTGAGCTGAAACATCTGCAGGATAAAGGATTGTGTCTGAAAACCCTGTGTTTGATGCCCATAATTGTGACAAAGTCATTGCATATTCTGCTCAATGCTTTTTCTGTTTCAGCACTTTTTCACTGTACAAAGAAGCTCCAGCAGCCTCTTAAATGTGGTTGGTAACTCAAAGTACATTTGGGAAATCAGCCAGAGAGAAAGGCTTTTCTTCTGTATGTTTTGCTGTTTTTCTATGAAGTGATGGAAAAGATACACATTTGCCATATTTGCAGGGTTTCCCCTTACAAAAAAGAAAAAAAAAGAAGGTAAAAAGGAAGGAAAGAACTTGAAATAACAATTTCTTTTTGTATTAGCATTGTTTACTTTAGAGAGGCTTAAAGCTGCTTAAATCTGCCATGTTGCTATCTAGGCAGGCAGGTTTTAAACCGTATGCTAATAACTTTTTAAACTGCAGCGATGTAAAAGTCTATTGTATCTCAAGACTGAGTTTGCAGAGCTGTCAAAGATGCTTTTCTTCTGAGCTAAACATGATTTGAAAAACGTTGCAAGCCAAAGCATTTGCTGTTACTCACAAAGCACTGTTTGCCAGAGACCACACAGGCGAGTAAGGCCCAGAGGCAGTTAACCCTGGCAGCAGAATTCCCTAATCATGGCTATGAAGGGAGTTCCCTGGAGACTGAAAAGTGAGGTGCAAGACACCTAAGGGAGGGAATAAGGTTTGCTAAATAGAAAATTGTTTCTGAAGCCTTGCTTTTCTCTAAGAATATCTATTCCATGGTATGAGAAAGGGTCACCCAAGCCCACCTGCATAAACTGCTCTGCTGAGAACATCATTGCTGTGCTGAATTTGGTACCTGAACTGCTCTCAGCAAGGTGAGTGCTCTGCTCACATACACCTCATTATTTACCTCTGGTTTCTCTGGGCCTAGCCTTATCAAAGGTGTCTATGCACAGGCCCAGATCTCACCTAAGGGGTGAAGGGCACCTTAACTTTGGACAGAGGCCAGGTGTGGGTGCTGACAGTGTTTCCATTAGCAATGAGGCTTTGATCTTCCTCAGCTTGGAAAGACCACAGGAAAGAGTCTCACACTTTTTAGAGAAATGCTTTACACATGGATTGGGAGCATCCATACCAATATCAGAGCAGACCCGTGGATCACACCTGAGTTTGGTGTTGTCATTGTGTGCTCATGTGTTTTGCTCATGTCTCCATTCTGGACACCTTGTGTGTCTTTCCAGACTGTCTCCGGGGGGAAGCAAATGCTCAGCTCAACTCAAATGGGCAAATTGCCTTTCAAAAAGGGCCAGGGCTCCCAAGCCACTGAAGAGGCTGAGCAGGGATTTTTTTTTTGTGATTCAGTCACTTGTGTTTCCATGTCCTAGTATAGAATTCTTTTTGATGGACTTAAAACACTTCCAAAAGGAATGAGCTAACTTTCCAGGTAACCTGCCAGGCATTTTCCCTGGCAGCACAATCGCTCTCAGCTTTGCAGACAATGTGCAGCATCCAGGATGGTTCTCCATTGCTTTTGCAAACTGGGTCACAACTCATTTATATGTGGTGAGTGAAAGGCCTTGATTTTTCATCCTGCTTACACCTCTCAGATGCCAGAGTAGAGTCTGCTTCCCTGAATATAAGGGCAGGTGGTTGTCAGTACTCCCAGTAAATGGAGAGTAAATGCCACTTACACACATAGGTGAAACTACCTGCCAAAGGACCACAGACTGCTTAGCCTTTAGCAGTTTGCAAGATTTCATTTTGAAAATAGTAATTTAAAGCACTTGTGAGAGCTAAACAATCTCTAAACCCTTAATTACAGTGATCATGTAAGTTTTGGTTTATTGGTAATTTTTTTTAATAGAAGTACATATTTAGTGAGGCAGCTGGAGGCAAACCACCATAGGGGAAAAAAAAAAATAGGATAAAATTTTAAAACCTGATCCACAGCCTCTGGAAATTATGAGAAAACATTCCACTGACTTCAGCACACTTTCCTATCAGAAAATGTTGCCCAGAACATACTTTATAGCTAAATTAGAAAGCTCTGAATCACAGTCTTGTAATACAGAGTTCAAAAGATGTTTTATTATGGCTGAAAATATGCTGTAACAAACCTATTGATCTTTTTACCTTTCTGATCAAGAGGTATCAACGGGAGAAAAAAAAACCAGCAAGGGATGTTCTATCAGTGAAAGGGAGACCCAGAGCTCCCTTATGGAAGGCCACATGTACTAATCCTGTTTGTCTCGGTTGCAAAAGAATTCTTCAAAGTTAAAGCACCCTAAGGATTTATCAAGCACTTTTCAGCCTTCAGCTGGATTTAGCAAGGGAAGCAGTTCCAAAGCCTGCAGATTAGTACTGCACAATCAGGCTCGTGTAAACGGCACAAGGCTCAGCTTGATGTTTCAGGCAGTGACACCTTACACGTTTCTGAAGACAAAGGTGCCATTGCACGTGCAAACCAAAGATGACACTTGGGTGAATGGCTTGGGAGGGTTTGCCCTGGTGCCTGTTGTCAGATGACTCCTGCTGCACTTGTGCTCCTCACAATGGTGTTAACAGGATTGGCAATGCTCACCAGGCTCCCCACACCTTGCATAATGAATTGTTGAATAGCCAGCTTTTAGAAGTTTGTAAAGAAAACCTGCGTGTATGCAGCTTTGGGGCATATTTATCATAAAAATAGATTGGTAAACTCTGTTTCAGTAAGGGCAACTGAGTTTTCTGGAGCCTTCAGTGGGGCTAGGACTTCACAGTGGGATCTGTCAGTGCCAGAGATTTTCTCTTAGCAGGAGAAGCTGAAAGAAGCTCCTGAGGCCCAGATAACCAATGCTATCATTTGTGGTCTCTATTAAAATCTTGTGTTCTCATGCCTTGGGCAGAGTAACTGAAACCACAGTAGAATGGAATAATACAAAATTTTGGATTTTTTTTCCTTTAAACTTTCAAATTTGGAAAACAAGAGTGTCATAATTAATCAAAGAGGGTGGGGGAGAAGCACTGACAAAAAAGGTTGACAATTTTCTTCAGTTTGATTATTTTTTCCTACATTTTCCTACATTCATGGAAAGAAGTTCAATCAGCTCTGCTTGTTACCTGACATAAGAATATTAAAATCCTGCCGCTAATTGAGCCAAGTGGACCTTGAGCTATGCCATGAACAGCTTGCCTTCAGTGAATACAATCTCAAAGAACACCAGGGGAGAAGCACTGAGCCCCTCAATAATACAGCAAGGAGAACATTAATGTCTATTTCAATAAATATTTTTTTAAGGAAGCAAGGAATCCTCTGGTTTCAGCGGGACAGTGAAGTGATTTTGCTGAGTATTCCAAATATTATTTACCACATACATGGCCCTGGAGCCAAACTGTCCATGAGTCTGTGGGCCTGAGTGCAGCCCTGTTGTTCAGCACATACAAGAGTGATAAAATGGTTCAACCCTCACTAATATGTTTACATCTATCCAATCACCTTACCACTTATGCTTCTAAGATTAACAGGTTGCTAATGTGAATTGTACATATTTTGTCTTGGCTTTTCTACAGGTCTTGAGGTTCAAAATTCGTCTTTCATCTGAAAGAAACATCACAGTGAAAATACTGTCATTTGAAAGATGGAAATGATCCACTCCAGTTAAGCTACACAGTGTAGCTTAACTACAATAGTTCGCTGATTAGCAATCAGTTTCTTTTTTACAGGACATTTTTATGAGTCTATAAGCACACTTGACCTGTGGTTTAAGCTGATAGTTTACAGGAACAATGATGTGGAAGAAGCCAAGTTACTAAAGGTGGGGAGGTTTCTGGTGCCATGAGGAATCCTTCGCCTGTTTCAACAGTAAAAACTGTTAAAATTTCCAGTTATGTAGGAAGAACTGGGCTTTGTGGGTGACTCCATTTTTGGGAAGGCAGTTAGCTGAAACACATGCTGAAATATTAAATTATTTCTACCCTTGGGTATCTTATAAAGTAGTTTGGGATGATGAAGTCAGGCTGACAGAAATACCAGTATGAGTGAAGCTTTTTTCCTTTGGTTATACTTCTGCAATCAGCTTGATGCCAGTAGAAGTGCAGGAGTATAATGTGAATTTTCAGTCACACAGAGCTTAGAGTGTTTGAACAAAAGCAGCCATTGATACCTTACCAATACCTGTGTGTGTTTGCTCACAGTGTTACTGTGAGTCTTTGAAGAACTGAGCTGACTGGCCTGTCTTAGTTGGAGATTCACAGTTGCAACCACATTAGAAATAAATATGATAAAAAACATGCCATCAGCTTATTTTTAAAACAAATGGGTACATTTTATATATCATTCTGAGTGGAAGGCATGAGAGAATACCACTTTTGCCAGAAATTTCAAATAAAGGCTCTAGTTTTAGGTAATGTTATAAACTTACAGTGAACTAGGACAATGTAATAATATGGCATATCAAATTTATTTCTTGCTGTAGGCAAATAAAATCAAAGAAACAAGGATAGTTTCAACATGGTATTACAGCACAATAAATATTTGCTCATTAAGTTTCATAAAATCCATTACAAAGTTTAATGCATGTGTTTACATCACTAACACAGACTGAAGCCTATGCCATGAGGCTTTCAGCTGGAAATTGCTTCACTTCACAAATTTTCATCTAACGCCCTTTAAACAATTATATCAAAATAAAGGCATTAAATATAAGCACTCATAACATTTTCCCAGCTTCCTTAGCATATCCTTATTACTGGTAGTATGGTTTGTAAAACATCAAAATCAGGTTGTCACACAGAGATTGAGGCTGGGATTTTCAGCAGGAGCTAAGGGAGTTAGGCACTCAGCTCCTGGTGAATTTCAATGAGTCAGGAGCATACATTTCCCTTAGGCTCCTTTGAAAATTTCAGCATAAATATTAATAACTAACTTTTAACAAGCATTTGGTCATTGGTTTCAATTATCTCAAATATGCCAATGGCTATGTCCTTTTCCCCACAAAGATCTTCCATGTGCAAGTTTTTGGGGATGCTCTTATATTCACAGTATTACGAAAAGGATCTTTCAAGTTTCTCCTGCTATGGAGGCCCAGCAGAGTTTACATGTGATAGTTATTGCTGAGATCTTTTGTGCCACCTTTTGCATCTGCTTGAGATGCTATGTACTAACAGCAACCTCTGATCACATCTTGTAGTCTGATTGTTATTACTCAGAGGAAGAAAACAACAGGAAAGAAAACTCAGTATTTTGGTATACTGTGAAGTATAGATATTCTATTCACTCCCTAAAGACATATATCTTGCAAAAAGTCAAATGCTGACACTTGAAAGAAGTATTTAAATAAGCTCCAGTTTCACTCTAACTATAACAAGAAGTACATATTTTATACCTTTCATTTTTAATTCCAACATTACTGCTAAGCCTTAACACGCTGGAATGTGTGTGACTTCTCAAAGCACATGATGCAGAGAGTTATGGATTTTTATTAGAAGCCACCTCAGGGCTGTGCATAGGCAGGACCTGACAAGGTGTTCTGCACAGGTGTGCAGCACTATATCCACATTGTCATGCCGTTTGAAAAGTTAAATATAATAAAAACTAAACTTTCATGCTTATTATGCAAACACAAATTACGTGTCCACTCTGCCTTTTGGGAGAACAGGAATTTACTCCCAGGGTGAATTTAGCCTCAATACAGAATTCATGCCAGGTGAAATGCAACAGCTTTGCAAACCTGATGCTGATGTAGCCTGTTCCACCATCATCTCCTTTATTATCTGTCCCTCCTCTTTCTTTTTCAGAGGCACAGTTTTCTGCAAGGCATTGATACCACTGAGAGTGCTCAGATTTATAACTGTGGGAAGATGAAACCATATGCAAATATCAGCTCCTCTGGCTGAGCCCTCTAGCCTCAGGCTTCACCCTTTGCCAGGTGAAGGATCAGTATCTGATCTTTGATTAAAAAAATGTTCATCCTGGTTTCTGCTGAATTATGTTCTTGTTTGCTATTATTCTTCCTGGCACCCCATCAATCTATAAATTTTGAGATGTAATTCTGTTTATCCCAATATTTCTTTCTTTTGGTTGACCTTGTGGGTTGCAGTCACAGCTTGAAGCCTTCACATGTGTCTTGTTAAACATGAAACTGTTTATCTACCCCACATTCTGGAGAACCCTGCAATGCTGATACTCTACAAATTGGTTTATGACTATATGTTTGGTTGATTAATCTTGCAAACAGAAATCTGGTACCTCTTATTACTCTAACAGCCTCAGCTTATGTTCTATTATGACAACATTAACATGGAACCACAAGTATGTGTCCTTAAATATGCTTTATATTTTCCCTGAACATTACTGGCAGGAAATTTGTGACTGCTGCACATACAGAACCAATGCTGCAGTAAGAAGCCAGCTCAGACTCATGATAATTCTGCATATCCCCATTAATTACAAAGAATTGTGTCTGCTTGCACTGGGGACTAATTTTGTGTTCAGGAAACTGCACAAAAATCAAATATTTGCTTTGATATTTGATTCTTCCATAGGTTCTGTTTTTATCCTGTTTAAACTTGTACCTGTGACAATATCAAAACATAATAAAAAATAAAGTGTAGCATTATGGAGGATTGTGCAGTGAAAAGTGAGAAAAGCTAATCAAACATATTTTAGGTTAATAACAGAATCAATAGATGATTTCACATTCTGTCAGCTCTCAAATTGAACAAGCTATTCTCTGTCCCCAACATGTTTAAAACACATTTCAAGGGAAATGGTGTAAATATTGAAGAACACCTTGCCTAGACATGAGACAGCAATCTGCCACTACATTCGCAATTTCCACAGAGACAAAGATAATAAACTTCTGAGCTTTTCCACTAGGACAGGACAGGACAGAAAATAAACAGCTTATAATGCAACAAGAATTATTTAGAGCACACAAGCAAACCCTTCCCAGCGACCAGGACAGTGAAAGAACTACTTAGGAGGGTTGCAGAGTTTTTAGGAACAAATAAGACAAAGATTTGTCAGAAGCATTTCAATTTTTCCTTCTGTCCCTGCACAGGGGTTTGGTCAGGATGCCTCTCCAAATCCCCACTAGCCCTGATTCTATGATCAGTACACAGATCACAAACCGACGAGGTGTGACACAGAAAGAAACCACAATAATGCAACATAACTGAGTTAAAAATTCTGCTTTTATACTGAGGCACGTGGAAATCCCTCAAAGAAAACAGGATTGCCTGGACTGCATTGCCTGTAGAAGTAGAGCCCTTCAGGGAAGGCTTGTCCCCAGCGCTGTCCCCGAGCTGCGGTGGCACCAGTGTGCGGGCTGAGCCTGCCACTCGCTGGGCTGGCAGATGCACGGAGCTGCCCTGGGGCAGAGACCCCTCCTGCTCTGCAGCTCTGAGAGTCCTCAGAGGGCTGGCCTTGGGCACCCAAAACTTCTCCTGCAGAATCCTTAGAACCTCCGCAGTTCTGCTGTAGCTGAACTGCGTGAGGGAATTATTCAGGGACCTGGCAGAGGGCTCTGCACCTCCTGAACTGACAGGGTGAGTCAACCACGAGTAGAAGTCAGGTGTCTTAAATGCCAAAAAAAGGATAGGATCTCAGAGAAAAAGGAGGACTTAAAAGGTTAGAGAAAATTTAGATAACTAAGGTGATTCAAACAATCTAGACCTGATGATTTTCATCATAAAATATGCAGAGAACAAGCTGAAAAAATCCCAGAAGTGATTATGGGAACTTGCAGAGAGAAGAGTTTACTAGAATGATAAATCCAGTCCTAATAAAGAAATGGATGAAAAGAGTAGCTTGAAAATTTTATTAGATGCATAGATAGATAGCTTAACTCTAGAGCCTGGGGGAATAATAAAAAAAAAAAAAAAAAGAATGAATAAATTTATTTGTAAGTACCTGAAAGATAACAATAAGGTAGGTAACAGATGACATGAATTTTGCAAGAATAAATTGTTTCAAAAAATTGTCTATTTCCTTCAATGACAGGAAGATGGGAAGAAACTGAGCTCTATCCTGGGTCTGGCTCTATTCAAGGTTTTTTCAGGGAGAAATGCTTTCTGTTGCAGATGACACCTAAGCAGGAGGGCCTGCAGGTATGCTAGAGAACAGGAATGGAAAACAAAATTATTTTGCCTAACTGAAGCACTGGTGTGGAAAAAAAAAAGATAAAACTAATTAAGGCCAAAGATAAGGACTTGTTATTGCTTATGCAGAAATAGAGAGAGAAATGGATGTCTGAGGAGTGCAAAAAAATGAGATAACAGATTACAAAGTGAGCATGAGTGAACTGTATCATGAAGCAAAAAAATAAAAAGCAACTGCTACCTGGATTATACCAGAAATCCACACAGGGAACATAACCTACAACAGGGAGTTTGGGAAGGCAAGCCCACAGACAGAAATGATGAGGGGAGAGGGTGTTTGACACTGAGAACAGTCTTGAGGAACACAAATGACAGTTGCAGGAAGCACAAAACAAAGTTTGGGTCCAGATAAACAGGGTGTATAATTGTAGGTAATTATAGGAAGGAGGATTTTTTTTCTTGGTATGAAAGATACTAAAGCTTGGAAATAGCTTGTCTGGGGGAACCACAAGGGCCTTACTTTTGGAAATAGAGCAGGAAGTTAGATAGATAAACGTCTGCCAGGGCTGGCAGAAGTATTCTGCACATCCCGCTTTGAAGCATGAAGGTGAACTAAAATATGTATTGAGGTATTTTGAGCCTTATTTTTCAGTAATTGAAGAAACTCTCTTGATGGGTACACAAGTTCCTAAATCTCTAAACTTTGTTTTCCTGTAGCTCCACATTTGTGAATAGCCTCCTTTTCCCCCTTTATAGTTTAAATATATTTCAAATCTAGAGGAAAAAGTATCTGTTTCTTCCTTCTGAATGAGCTGTGGTCTCTACAATCTAAATCTGACAGAATTTTTGTGATTGTATTAACATAAAACATTTCAAGCTGTTCACAGATTGAATTTAATCCTCCTTTCAATAATCCAAGTTTAAATCCTCATTTCAATTATCTCTACATTTTGTAGAATCCCTCAAATGATTCAGCACTAAAGTATTGCGTGTGTTATAATTTAAAAGCCAAAAGTTATGAATGGAAGCAGATTATATCTTATTAAAATGTTAATTCCAAGTCCTTTGAGATAATTGTGACTAAAAGCATTGGTTAATGTGTCAGAAATAAATACTGTCAAAAATAATTGAACAAAAAGAAGCATATGGTCATCACTCACTTCAGAAGAACGGCAGGGAGGCAGAATTATAGGATGATTTTCAGAAGTGTGGGTACAGGGAAAGACCTGATATAAGTTCCAATAAGCAATCTTTTTTCACCCTTCTTTGTAGATGTACTTTTTTATATATGTACTTTTAAAACTCCTGGCTTAATTTTCCTTCTCTATTGAACAACAAAACATGAATAATGCTGAGTGATGTAGAAATGCCATTTCCGAGTTACTCTTCTTTACAACTGGCACAGCAAAGGAAGAATAACCTCCAAGTGACTGCTGGTCCAGCCCTGCTCTAGGCAGATGGTAAGCAGAACAGAGCATTTGGTAAAGGATTTGAGCCTGTCCAGGATTATCTTGTAACAAGTAAATTTGAAAACTTTGTAAAAGAGCTCAAATTTACTCTTAACGGTATTCTAGTCAGACAAAATACGAAAGAAAACTATGCTGAGATACGCAAGAGATAAAGTGCATTTCTCTGAAGTTATAGTATTCTTCAACACCTACACTCAGACTTACTGGAGCTATTTCCATCCAACATGGCATCAAATCAGGATCTCCTTATTCTCCTGAGCACATGCACTGCCATCAATTACATTACTTGTGTGAGTAAGCAGAGGAGAGGCTGACCTTTAGAGAGATAACAATAGATACTTCCCAATTAATGTGAAAGTAGGACTATATAAATCAATCCTAAAAAGCACTTTAGATAATATAAAATTAACTCTTCACCATACAAATCAAATCAAATGGCGTTCCTTATGGAAGGGTCTGAGGTACTGCACCATTAGTGATCAAAAATCTGGTCCCCCCCCTCCTGGGATTCGTTCAGCTGTCTGTCTTCTATGAACAAACAAGTCAATGAGTCGATAGCTAGAGCAAAATGCAAGGGTGAAAATACATTATTGTGATGCATGCCAGCGTGTGAGCAGGAGCACTGAAAAGTCAACCAGAATATAAAACCCTCTCTCCTCCAGTATTAAAGTTCACTATTTAGAAATCCACACAGTATTATTCTTATTCAACCCTTGTTTTATTTTAGCATATATTTCTCCTCAAAATCTACAGTTATAAAAACAGACACACACACTGTTGTGCCTTTTCCCACTAGAAAGATAACCTTCAGGATGTAAATCAATGTACTCTTGCCCTGGTAATCCAGTCTTGCAGAAAGCTGTCTCCAGCTAAACAATATCAGCAGAAAAAGGCACAGAAGTATTCATTCTTCCCCACTGCATGCAGTGAAGTGTTTATTTCAAATTCAAGCTGCAATAATTTTAAATGCTGCTGGTCTCAGGGTTGTGGTTTAGCCCCACATGGCAATGAAGCACCACACAGCCACTGTCTGGCTCCCCCCTGCAGTGGAGTAGGGGAGAGAATCAGAGGAGCTAAAAAAACCCTCAAGTGTTGAGGTAAGAACAGTTTAATAATTGAAACAAAGTAAAATACAATAAGCAGAAGAATACTAATAAATAATCCTAAAATAATAATAACAATAACTGTAATGAACATGACACAGAGAGAGAAAATAAACCCCAAAAACAAGTGATGGACAATAGTTGCTGTCCACCCCTCGACCAATGCCTATCCCATTGCCAAGCAGCCATCAGCTGCTCCTGGTCACTGAGTTACTGCCTTGATTAAAAACATATCTTAAAAGTTACATTTTAGAAAGAATATGTAACAAACTCTTATGTCAACAGTGAGGATTAGGTGTCCTAATAAGAATCCTGAGAGGATGTGGTTCTGAAAAAGAATAAGGGGTTGAAGTACTTTAAAGGCCAATTGAATTCTCGCCATACTGTGAAACACTTGATTCCCATCCCAAGCTGAGGATTTGCTACTCTTCCTACCCCATTCTGTCTCCTGAAATGCCAAAACTTATTCTCTTCCACCAGGGTGTACACTGTGACACCCTCGAGGATTTAATAATTGATTCCTTTGTGCTTACTGTGATCAAATCTGTTTTATATCTGATTTCATTTATGTTACAGGGTTTGAAATGACAGCCAAGTCAGCCCCACATGCTCTACAGTCCCATAAGCACGAAGCAGTGACGACTCCATCTGATTTCCTTGAAAGAAAACTCAGTCTTCATTTATAAAACTTCATATAAAGCAAGTGAACTTTTCAAAATGACATTATTCTAAGAGAGCAGAGAATCTTAATACATGGAGACAAGGATTCCTGAGGTCAGAAACATCAGTTTTACAAAAATGTCCTGAGGCATGCCTGAATGTATTATCTTGAGATCTTTAACCTCTCACTTAGGCCTTACTGCCCATCACTCCACTTCCAATCCATTTCTAACATTTTACTTGTCTATGAACTTCTTGGAATGACAAGAGGATGATTCATAATATATAGTAAGGCTTCCAGGAAGCTTTTCCACTCAAAGCTACAGGGTAAGTGAATCAGCCTTTTGCTTTCTCCCAGGAACTACTTATCTTCAATCTTTCAATTAAAGGTCAAAAATGAAAGAAGGCAGCCCAGCCATCTATTATGTTTTTTCTCCCCTTTCCTATTGTAAGAGGCTCTGCTCTCCACATAGTTGTGTCTCAACCAGTTTGATATTGTTTTCATTGGCAGAAATTTGGAAAACAATTGTGCAAATTTAAAGAACAAAAGGAAAACTGCAGATGATGGCAGCAATTTCTGTGGTGCATCTTTTGGTCATTAGCAATTTAGATCCTCCTGAAAGAACTAAATCCACATGTTGTATCATAAGTTAGTAGACAGAATTTTAAGTGCCAAACTGGGAACAGGTTTAAAAGCAAGTATATCTCCCATTTCTGGAAGGAAAACACAAAACTAGAACCCTACAATAGCAGCATAGCTGTTTTGTTTGAATTTCAGGGTAGAAAAAAGCGGGGTTTGGATTTTATCTGCAATGCACATGGTGAAAGGTGGTGGAGGATGTGGATTAACATCCTATGCCGATTTCATCATTGCCCTAAGGCCCTGCTGTAGCAGCTCAGTCAGAGCACAGATGGGTCACTAGGCAGACATAGGTCTCATTAAAGAATACCCGTGGCATCAAAAGTCTCTGTGCACGTCAGAGAACCAGCTCTGCTTGTTCTGTGCCAACTCTGGGCAAAAACCTAATACAAACATGGAGTGAATTTAAGAAAAGAGTCACTAAAGAGGAAAGCATGTGAACAAAAAACAAAGATAAGAGAAAGGAAAAGCTGAGAAAATGCGATCAGTTCAAAACAATTTCAGATTTCATTTTTGGCCATTCTTTCTATGACAAAATGTGAGACTCCAGGTAAATTAAAAAAGAAAAAAACAAAACCAAAACCATTTTGTTTGAGGTAGAAAAATAATATTTATTTCCGTTAACCCAGCCAGTTTACTTATTCTCTTGTTAACAGAGGTCTGTGCTATCATAAAAAGTGTTTCACCAATAAAGAAAGTTGAAAAGGTGTTTTTGGGAAAAAAAAAAGGTGACCTTTAAAAAAATTACTCATCTTGTCCCCAGTTTTATTTTTAGATGTCAGAAATTCTGTTCATTGCTAAAATAAAAGAAAATCCATGCTGCTGTAACATTATACGCCCTCAGTCAGCCACTTCCAAGAGGGCAAAAGCTGGTACAGCCTCTGGGCTGGAGGCCTTGCTGCACACAGCTCCCAGCACGTGAAGCTGGCTTGGATTTCCACACCAGATTTGCTTCACCCTGGTCACGTGTGGAGAGAAATGTGTCCTGTGCCACTGTGCATGTGAGGTCAGGGGTAAATCAACCCCTGTTCTTGCTGCCTGCAATAATAGAGAGCCAAACGCTGCTTTTTTTGTGACTTTTCCCTGTCCTGCCCTGAAAGAACGCCCTCTGCCCGTGTCTCCGGGCCTTTCCCTGGATGGGCAGGCCCTGCCCGGGTCCCTCTCCCGGGGAGCAGTGCCGGGGAAAGACTGAGAGCTAATTCATGTTTGGTACAGCCTGGGGAGCCGTGTTTGCCTGCAGCACTGCCGGCCTGTTAGGCCGAGCTCAGCCGGGCTGAGGCAATGGCTGCCCAGCACGGCCTGGGCCCGGCACAGCCACCGCCAGCGCCCGCTCTGCCCCAGGCCCGGCCCAGGCCTGCAGCCACGCTCGGTGCACAGCGGTATCTGGGCAGGAAAAAATGATTAATGATAAGTCTGAATGGAATTGCAATATTAAATTTCCTTCATGAATGACACCACGAGTTAGTATTAGTAGCTCTGCCACAAAGCAGCTCCTTTTCTCTTGCTTATCACGAAGCTGATAATGGGACTAACGGAGCATGTGCAACAAACATTTGCTCTCTGCAGCTCAGCTCCACACGTGCCTTTATCCCCAGGGGTGCTCAGGCACAGGCTGCCTGTGTGTCACCTGGCCACCCCTGCACACCACCACACTTAGCGAGATGAAACAGAGCTGCTGCTTGTTCCCTTTCAAAGAGGGAAATGTTCTTTTAAATTAGCAACAGATCCTTGGCACAGCGAAAGGAAAAGGTCTTTACAAAGAAAATCAGTCCTCTTCTGACCTGAGAAGAACCTCATTCCTCTAGTCTAGTTCCTCCTGTTCCCCAGAACTGCACCTTCAGTGCAGAAGGGGCCTGAGTGAAGAGCAGGGCCCTGGAGAACTTTCAGCACCCACAGCAGATCCACTCGCTACCTTTCTAACACGTAAAGATTCATTTCCAGAGCATTAGCCTCAGCCATTCCCTCAAAGCTACGTGCTTATGGTTTGCATAGGCTTCACTGTGAGTTTTGCATGCTGCTATGGCTTTTTAGAGGTTAAATTGATTAATATAATTTGTTGATTATTTCCCATCAGATTTCTTGATGCAGCACAAGCCTGTTGGGCTCTCCTGCCCAGTGGAACATCAGACTTACATCACATACACCTCTGGCTCCTTGACAAAAACAGTTGTCTTCTCCGAATTCTACAATTAGTAAAAGTTCAGACTACTGAGCTTTTCACAGCTCATAACAACACTTGACTGATACTCACATTTCATAGAATGGGAACCAGAAGGACTGTTTTGGTCCAGGGATTATGTTATAGGAATAAACCACAAAGCTTCTATTTGCTGCAGCAGTGCTGGACTGATCCCATACAATTTTATGGTGTTTTCCAAGTGTGACTTGACTTCATACTCAATAGAGCCACCATCTCCAGCACTCCACATGGGTCTGTGCAGGGTTGCAATGTTGCCATTTCCACTGTGGCCCATAATCTGAAACACATCTCCCTGCACCTCATTCTGCAAAATCAAAGCATGAATGTTTTTTGCCTACAAATCCCTGCTCCAAAAACTAGAGAAATTGTCTGAGAATTTGTGTTTGCAAGAGTTTCTAAGGATCAAAAAGAGTTGGGAGGGAGGAGAAGCAAGATTCATATCAGCCTTTCTAAAATGCTCAAAATCTGAAAGCACAAGAATGGTAAAGGGAGACCTGTTCATCCTTTCTTGTTCCCAGCTGGTAACCTGGGCTCATCTTGACAATATTCTAAAAGTAACATCTTCATGAAACAAAAGGAGTTTTAAAAGCCATGACTCATATTTCCCTAAGAGACACACTACAGAGAACAGAGCCAACCCTTTCTCTGGTGAGATCCAGTGAGTGTCAAAGAAATGAATGCAATAAAATCATCCTAAGGACAAATTATTTTGAAATTTCAAAGGAAATACTGCCTTGAATAAAAAAGCTTGAAGATGAAAAAGTATCTCAGAGAATTCATGACAAATTGGCCACAATTAGGCCTAGTTACAATACAATAGAGTTTACTGAATTCAGAAATAATAAAAAGATAAAGGAGAGACTGGGACTATGGCAGGAAAAAGTATGAACAGTCTTGCTGTCTCTCTGGAGTCCCCTTTTTAGTAACTTGCTTTTTAATATATACTGGATATACTGGCGAACAGCCACACACTTTACATATATCATCCACAGAAGAGCTTACCAGGCTATCATTCTCAAAAGGCATTGAAAATCAGTGAACGCCCTCCATTGTTGTGTCCTGAAACTCTTCCAGGTCCAGGCTACCACTTAAGCTGAAGTTTATATGATGGCTGAAGAATGCAACATTTCCAAAACAAACACTGAGAAAAATGTGCAGACTGCAGATGCATTATCAGCTGTAACAATGCTGAGAGGATCTGGGGAGGAGAACAGGATGACATTCTACCACAGGATATTATTGACATTTTAGTATGGGCATAAAAATGACCATGGGTCAGACACACCACTGTCTGGAGCTGTGTGTAATTACACCAGCAATTATCTTCTTCCTAATGTAGTCCAAATCCAGACTCAGCAAATGTTGCAGTTTTCTATATGGCATTAATTTATCACATCATTAATTTATCACATTTTGCTAAAACATTTTATTCTTTTTGATAATGAGCACCAACAATAAATACAGAAGTTCCAAAGTGTACTGTGAGTCCTTTATGCCAATAGCTCACACAGATGCTTTAGGCTTCTTGTCAACTTTCAGAGCCCTTAAATCTGGAGAAAAGCAAGGCTGCTCCAAGAGTCAGCCTCTATTCACAGGGAAGGAACTAGCAGCATGTTTTAAGAAAGGTTTGTCTTTCTGAAAAGAACTTCCTGTTCACTTGCAAGTGAGAAGTTGGCTCTGTAGCACTTCAGTGCTCTGCAGATGACAATCAATGAGCCTTCCTCCGAGCGCGCATTCGTACGGCAGGCGGCACTGGGAGGGAACAAGAACCACAGCAGTGTGGAGTGACTCACTTTCCCAAATATGAAGTGGAAAACTCTTTGATCAGACACTTCCTGCTTTGCCATTCCATTCTGAGAACACAGCAAGAGCCTCTTGTAGCAGCATGAGCGAGCAAGGCTTTCATTGAGTTTTATGAATGAGTGTCTTTTGCTGAACAGCTTCGTATCTTGTTCTTGGCTCTAGAGCAAGATATGAATGGCAGGGACAGCTTAGTATACACTTCCCCAGATCCTGAACATCAGTGTATTTTGAGGGGACAGAAAAAATGATTTGTGGAAAACACAAGATCCCAGGGCTGGATTTTCCTGTGTGTTTGTGCTTCCCCTAAAGATAAAAAGGGTAGATGAAGATCTTTAGTTGTACTTTGTACCAGCAAGCACAAAGCAGCCCAGGCAACTGCCCTAAGATGGTTAGTTGACATTTTCTGTGATGCAAGAGTCTGTTTGGGGAGTATAACCTGAGCCAGCTGTGCATCACCTGCTCCCTACCAGCCCGAGCTGGGGAACCCACTGGTGATGCAGGGGAAGGTGGAGTTCCAAGCAGCCCCAGCGTGCCAGGGGAGTCCCTGCAGGGCTCATTAGCTGGCAGCATCTCCAGCAGCTCTTTCAGTGGCCTCTCCCCCTGGGGATGTTGGAAGCCTGGAAGCACACGCAAGCTAAAACTCCCTCTCCATCTCTGTGAGCTGCCCTGAGATTCTGACTCACCTCACTGTATTTTTAAAGCATCAGTGACCTCTTTTCTCCTTTTCCCTCCTTCCGTGAGGGAGTTGCTTCATGGGTGTGAGAGGAATACTGTGCCCTGGCAGCCGTGAAGGGCCATTTCCAGGTTTTGTGTTTCAGCACATATTTGTCATCATATACTACCACTTCAGTTCAGTTTTCCTGCTTTCCACTTCAATTAACTTCTGCTACTAACACTTCACTAACTGCTCTGAGTTTGAGAGTATGATAGGCAAACATTACAATTGTTAAGCAGGTGAAAAATACCAACAATAAGCAGGAGATTTATTGTAATCAGTCAATATGCTCAGCCTTGCAACTGCTCAGTACTTTATGCTCCATAATTATATGGTTGCCACAGTGTAGCCATTCAACAGTGTTATAATTAGTGAGTAATTAACTGAAGCATTTGATGACATGCTGCAGAGCACAAAGCATGTGTGCTGTTGATAGCAAAAGGAAACATAAAGTGTCTTTGTAACAATTTTCTGAAACCATCACAACCTCAATTGTTTCTTGCTTGTGGTGATTTTCACTTTTCAGGTGCTGCACAAGATCAGAAGCATGTATAGCTGATTTTGATGCTACCACAGCTTTTAGACACTGGGCTTCCATTGAAATTTTTGATATTTAATTGTCTTTGTGGATCTCAGCCTTACACAAACCTCCTGGGCTGCGTCCATAGATCCATACAATCAGAGCTATGTATCTCCCTCTATTGATATATTAAAAAAAAAAAAAAAAAGGAAAAAAAAGAAAAAAATAGAAGTGTTGACTATTCCTGTAGGGTAAAGATTAAATTCATACTAATACAACTGAACCCTCACTAAGTAGTGTATTAAAATAACTATTCTGTTAGAAAACACAGCCCTAATTAAAAGACTATTGGAATTGCTTAACATTGTTCAGATCAGCTCTGGGTAGGCCCTGTTTTTTAAAAAAAATATTTTTACATTATTGATATTTGTCAACATACCTAATGAAGATACAGAGACAGAAATTCAGTGCAGCACTGAGTGGGAAAGGTGTATGTAAAGGCACGGTGAGGAGTGCCTGGTGCCTGTAAGGAAATGAAGTATGTAGAGATGAGGGGGGAGAGCAGATAGAATCTGTAATTTTTACACCAGATAAGGAAAAAAATCTGCATGAGAAAATTTGAGTGCCACTCTGAAAGCTGCTTTGTGTTCCTTGCATCAAATCTTGGCTTCTCCACAGGACCAGTGACGTGTTTTACTCTGATATTTTCAATCCATTGGTTAAAAAAAAAATTGTTTGGGTTTGTTTGTTTGTTTGCTACTTTTCAGCTTTTTAGCTTATCCAAGTATGGCAGGCTATTTAAAGGCCCTTTCTTTTCCCTTTGTTAGAACAGCAGCACTGCTAGCTGTGCATGTCCATACATAATCTCCATTAACTTCTGCCAGCACAGAGCTGGAACACCTTCCAGATTTGTTGTCTTTTAAGTGAATTATTTTACATTTTCTGGTTGTGGTGGCTGAAAGATTTGGTCATAAACTTATAGAAAATATGGATGTTTCTTATAGAGTGACTGTGTCAGCTTGAATTTGATAGAACAAGCTAATGTAAACTATTTGCTTTCCTGAACTAAAAAAAAAAAATCCTTAGTAAGCTCTGAAACATTGCACAGCATCTACACACCTAAACACAACAGTCTGTAATTTCCCAGTGAGTGCTGGCTGCTGTACAGTGCAGGCAGTGCTAAAATCTACCTGTGCTTTTGTAACAGAGCCCATGGTACTGCAGCCTTAAGTTTGGATTAGCAAAAAGAAAGTTTCTGAAATATACAGTCATGTGAAGGGAGTGTGATATGCACAGTAGTGATATGGTCACAGTTCCCTGAGTGCACACGCTGTGCATTTAAACCAGAGCTGCATCTGCCTCTGCTGTGGCTGTGCAACTTCAGTGCGTAGGAGAGAAGACTTTGAGTACTCTTGTAGCACAGGTGGGGATATGTGAGACAACAGCCAAATCTACAGAATTTCTTGCACTTAAGCAGTGAGTGACCCTGGTACGTGTGAGGGGTAGCAGTGGGACGCTGTGATAAGTAGATGTCACTGTTTATTTGCAAAGCAGAATCTGCAGTAAGCCAGGCTGCCCTCCTGCTGCCCAGTAATGTGCCTTAGCTTCACCTTCACGATAACCCAGCACTGAGAGAGATTTAAGCTTCATGCTCGTTCACTCCTTTTCAATCTCTGCTTCTTTGCACTGACTGCCGAGAGGAGAACCAGTCTGGCAGCACTTAGCAGGATTTCTTTGTCCATTAGATACCAGAATGAGACCAAAAAAAAGCTGCTGGAAAGTTGTTGCACAGCAGTGACTCGTCTGTTCTAAAGGATCTGAATCATATTTTCACCAATGACCCAGTACCAAAACTCCCCTCAGCCATGCAGTTCCCCATCTGCCATTTACAGGAGAAGGGTGAGAGATGTTTAGCAGTTGTTTTCAGTGGTGCCTAACAGCTTTCAGCAACTCCAGGGAGAGAAAGGCCAAGTGCTCTTGAGGCCCCTACTTGAAATGCACACACAGATTGAAACACAATACAAGATTGTATCTCAAGCAATAAAAGATTTATCACAGCTTCTCCACAAAGCTACTGCCATGTGCTACCTGGCTCATTAGCCAGCTTGCAGATGACCCTAATTTTTACAGATACTCCAAAATTAAGGATAAAAAATTAAGATAAGACTATTCTATTAGCAAGGTAATCAAACAAAAGCAGAGACTATAATCACACTGGTGTTCAGCAAGGAGGAGCAGTCTGCCATACCTAATGTTTCATTTTTGGGGACATGGTATATAAATACCATAGTATATCAATAACAGGTAAATCAATTGATACAGAATTAGATGTCATGTACAGCAACTCAGCTGTTATTGCTTTTCCAATATAGCTCATCTTACGCTCTCTTTATTTTCATTAAATAATACTTGGGAAGTAGAGCCCTTTTACAGTTTCTCTATTTAAAAGTTGGACTTTTATTGTACAGGGTGATTTTTGTTGTTGTTTTTTACAAGAGAGTCCAGAACATCCATCTGTGTTTATTACTTTGGGTAGTAAAACATTTAGGAAAACAAATGCAGGAGGTGCTGCTTTAATAAAATCTGATTACACTAAAATCCTGAGACAACACCGGTAGGATGCTGATAAAGTTCTTCTGCGGCTTTTGGCAGCTCTGCCACTTTCAGACCAAATGCAGTGACTACAGATAGCAAAGAGGCACTTCTGAAAGGCTGCTGGCATGGAACTGGCAATGCTTAGGTGTTTCATTTCTGCTGAGATAACTCATCCCCCGGTGTGAAATGTAGCTCATGTGTGTGTGTGTGTGGGTTGTGGGACAAGGGGTGCCTTTCCAATGCTTTCAGGTAGACAGGAAATGGTGCCCTATTCTTCTAAATGTAGATAAGAGTTGTAGTGAGATTGGCCCCTGGGCCCTGTTCTGTCCTGTAGGTATCCTGTAGGTGTAGGTTTTCTGTCCTAAGCACACCATTTTATCCTGCAGTTGATGCTGACGTCTCTAGTATAGCGTAGACCTAGACAGTCCAAGTATGTCAGACATGCACCATCGTAACTGCTTTCCTCTCAAAAGCTCAAAAGTTGAACAAATATGTCACTTCACATGTCTGAGTGAGCCAAGTCCCTTGTCTCTGTGATGGTACTCATGTAATTCAAAACACACGATTTCTGCACTATGTCCCCAAAACAGGCAGTACTATAGCCCTCAGAGTTTAGGACAGCCTTGAAAAGAGGTTCAAAGCAGCATTACTGAAAGTAAAAGGACGATGTCCCTGGGGACAGGTGGGCCTTGGGCTGTGCTGCAGTGAAGGAGCAAAGGGAAAAGGGTTTGTCCCACACAGCACTGAAGTGACATGCTGCTCTCAGCTGATGTGACTCCGGGGGAATTCAGCAACATTAGCAGCCCCTATAGTTTGGTCTGTGGACTGCTTACACTTTTCCTTGCCAAAAGAAAAAATAAAAGAAATGGTGTTAAGTAACTCCTGTTAAGTAACTCAAATAATTAATTTCTTGCACAGAGATGTTCTAGGTAAATAAAACTAGACATACCACAATCCTCTACAAATTTTTTTTCCCAGTCTGGAAGGATTTGAGTAAGAATAACCACGAGACATCAGCTGAAACCCACTACCCCCTAAAGATGTTTTCTATGGTTTCACAGGGATATGGTGCTCTATCCCAATTAAAAATACTCTGACAATTATTGAAACAAAGCTCACAGCATACCTGTGGAGGGCCTTGACTCTAGTCCAGCTATCTGGTCTCCTGGAACACGGCAGCTCTGTGCATCCTCGTGATCCCATTATGGAAATGAAAGAGGGGGGAGAAATCATCCCTCTGCTGAAGTAAATGACAATCTGTAGTGACAGCTTTTCAGCAGAGCCACCTTGTCTAGGCCTGGCAAGCAGAGAAGAGTTATAGGACAAGGACATGTCCTCCAAGAAAGGAGACTACACAGGCAACCAGAATGACTGCACTCATTTTGCTACTTAAGGAGAAATCTGAGCTGTAACCAAAGGATTTTTAAGGACTAAAAATACATGAAGAAACACAACTGAAAGTTTCTGTGTATGAGGCAACCTATGAAACTTACTGAAATGCACCTCATGCTACTTGAAAAGGATCTAATAATTTCACCTTTTTATATGGATTTGTCCTATGGTTGCTAATTGAACTACAAGGCCAAATAAAGAACAGGGCAATGTGCTGCTCAGTGCAGACCAGAAAGACATGGATGAAATTGCATTTAGATGTGTTAGATCTCATCTGAAAGCTCTTGAATACTTAACACATGCTTGAACCCATCTGTGAAACAATTAATTTCTCCCTATTTTTCAGTGAAATATTTATGAGCATGCTGAATGATTAAAGACAGGGGAACCTGTGGATTCTCTTCTCAGACCTGTAGACTGGAAAAATTTTTTTCTTTTTTAACTATCTCCTTCAAAAGAAATATAGCAGCAGAGAAGAAACTAAATATCTGCTGAAAATACCATGAGCCATCTCTCCTGGTTCTTTTGACTAACTTGCATGCAGCAAAGTAAATCAGATGGATGTCCCACCCAAGGCAACCTAAAAGGGCATTTTTGAACTATATGAACAGTTCAAATGAGTTTCAAAATGGTGAGGGAGAGGAGTAAAATGCTATTAGAAAATAATGGGATTTCTGTGCCTACCATACCTCAGAATAAGGAAGCTCCTGTACTTCATTTCTTTGCCATTCCTTTTATCTTAAGCAATCCCTGAACCCTTTCTGATGTTCTGTTAGGTGGGAGCTGATCTCATTTAGTCATATGAGCTGTCAGAACAATGGCAGTGCTGGAGCTCCAACTCTGTGCACTCCCTCTGCATACTTACTCCTGGACAGTTGTAAAAATAATTTATTTCAGCTGAAGCTCATTATTTCCTTTCTCTTAGAAAGTGATGCAGACTAGTGAGACTCTTTTCTCTCTCTCTACATCCTCAAAAGGTCATTGCTCATTTGCTTTTATCGGATCTGGAAGGAAATCTACACGTTTACATAAGCAAATTGCACTTTGAGCGCCAGCTATACCTGCATACCATGTTTAATATCTTAGCTGTGAGTTCTACATGCTCTATATGATGACATATTCAAGAGCAGAAAACTTTGTAACTCATCAGAAAGTGGCACAGGTTGCAATTAGGATTACTGTAAGACTCCATGGCCTGGCCTGGTCTCTGCTCCAAAGATGCTCTCTGCCCTCAGACTGCTGACTCATCACAGCAGTTCTTCCAAGAACGCTGATCTGAGATCAGCAAGCAATTGTATTTTGTTATCTCTGTACCAATTGCAAAAACAGTGCCTTTGAAATGAGAACAGTGAGAGGCAAATGTAAGACTGCTCTGCAAGCTCCAAGAGCAGTGGTACACAGTGGTGCACACATTACTCTGAGATGGCAGCTGGCTGCAGGCAGCCCTTGCAGGCAGATCTGCCATAGACACTACTTAACAGAGCTAAGAGAAATTCCATTTTTTATTGCTTGTAGCACTGTTCTCTTGGTCAGCATGAGTGCTGAATAGATGCTTGTACACACAATATGCATTAAAGGCACATGGCAACTGTTGTGAACTTGCCCAGAGCAGAAAAGGAAACAATCTTGCTTGTAACAAATGAAATTTCTCTACAGATCATTTCTCATAGATATTCAATTTCTGTAGCTTCAACATTTGAAAGATATTAGACCAGCACTGTCTATCCCCTGTGGCAAGACACTTGTATGCAGATGACACCCAGTAGTGACACAGCTGGGTGTGAGATCTATTGGCACTTGCAATACAGAAACAAACCCACCACAGGGGATTATCACTAACCTGGGAATGGCTCTATGCTTCCAATCATGAGACCAAGGTAATTTGTAATACAGGAAAAGCACATCCCATCTACTGACAGAGGTCTCTACACACACATGGCTGTGCTGACAAGGTGTGTCCTGTCAAGGAGTGTGCAGGAGCACAGAGTTCT
Source organism: Dicaeum eximium (assembly GCA_013396995.1). NCBI lineage: Eukaryota > Metazoa > Chordata > Aves > Passeriformes > Dicaeidae > Dicaeum > Dicaeum eximium. Next base: position 919,642 of record VWZP01002292.1, on the reverse strand, counting down.
GCCTCTCCACTGCCTGTCACACACCCTGGGTGCCACCCAGCGCAGACTGCACGTGTGTATCAGCTGGACAGTCCGGTCCGAGGCTTACCTCTGCCCTGCTTGTTCACAAGGGAGTTTGTCACTATGCAAAGCAAATTCTGCTAAAAAGATTGGTAGGGACAAAAAGCCCAAACTACCTACTGCTCCCTGCTGTATTCTGGGTCAGGAGAAGCTGCCTGGAGGAAGGGATGACAGAAAACTTTACTGAAGAGAAATTAGGAATACACGTCTTTGGAGATCCTTCTGGAGCACAGGGCAGGCTAGGCTGTGAAAGGAAATGAACCAATATACAAGAAACCTTGAGCACAAGAAAGACTAAGACTGCTCCTAGGAAACTCTGACAGGACTGCTAGACAGTGCCAGAAGTGCCAGAGCCCCAGAAGTGCCTGGAAAAGTCACTGATAGACAGAAACTTCCTGAGGCATCCAAAGGTCTACAAAGGTCTCTCCAAAGATGTGTCAGAATTTTTGCAATACAGAAAAAAAAAGGAAGTTCAGAGACAAAAAAAAACAAAGATGGAGGAGAGGGCTCACTCTTTTGTCCTTGTACCCAGAACAGGCTCAGGGTAAGCTTTGCCTGAAAGCTTTTCATTGAATCTCTCACCAGGCACATCTGAGTTGTCTCTGCTGAAAGTGTTTCCCTGTTGCCATGTGTCACTTTGGTTTTCTAATAATTTTCAGCTTTAAAGACTAAGAATCCTTTTGGACATTCTCAGCTCCAAGAAACAGTTGGGTAGGACCACCTCCGTGCTCTGTCCATGCTGGGTCCTGTCAGAACTGGCATGGTTTGTTCTGAGCTCTGAGCAAGCTGAGATGAACTGAAGGAGACTCTGACCAAGATCACGTGGCTGTGGCTGTGCTTTGGCTCACTCTAAAACACTCTCATTTTGGACACCGCAGCTCTCATACCCTGCTACTAATGGAAATTTGCTTGACTAACACTGTGCTGCTTCAACCCTTTTGAGGCATAATCCAGTGCCCACTGAGATGAGATAATGCCCACAGATTTCAATGGGCTGTGAATTATATCCTTTATTTCTGACTTAAGAACACTTTAAAGAACACTGTTCTTCCCTCCCTTTATCGCAAGGTTTCATTCTGCATTTCCCTCTCCCCCTCCAAATTACAAAGGCTGCAGCCAGTGCACATCCCTCAGTGGGATTCCTGCTCTGAGGAGCAGCACCCACAGCAGCCACTCTGGGCACCCACCCAGCCACTCTTCATCACTCCTCCTGCATTATCCCTTTCACTAATAAAAACTGGCATTTCACATTTCAGTTGTAACATACCTAACCAGCTACTTATTACACATACGGAATAGCAAACATGCCAACCTCTGACTCCTGCTCCACACTGTGGGCTTTCCTGACAATAAGACATTTTGTTATTCTTTCCAAACATGAGTGTGCTGAACCTATTTCACATCCTCTTGAGCATGCTAATTCCAAGTGGGCTTTATTAGTATGCAGAAGTGAAATCTCAGGAAACATCAGCAGATGACACGATCAGTAATGTGTGATCAATGCTTCACCTTTTGCCCTGAATTTGATTAAGTACTATATAGATCAACAAAAAAAAAAAGTGGTTTATTAAAAAAAAAAAAATACATGTAACAATACCATAGTGATTTTCTATTCCAGGGCATGTTTGGTAGTTCTGATGTTCTTCATTCCAAATTCCATGTTGCTTCAATTACCAGGTTTCTGGGAACGCATGCTCAGATCCAGCAAGAAATACAACTACATGCTCAGACTTCTGTTATAGTAATAAAATAGGTACAGAACAAAAAGTCTGAAAAAGACATATCAAAGCCACAAAACTGATCTCACAAGCAATGAAATCTGACTCATGCTGGAGGTCAGCACAGCTCTGTGCCCACGCTCTGAGTCCTGCTCAGCCCCCCAGGGCTGAATCTGTGGGTGCTCCCTGGACCCTGCCTGGGGTATATAAGGATGAAGGGGATGGAGGTCTGTGACATTCCCTTACAGTTTCCCCACTGGTGCTGACAGAGCAGAAGCACTGGAAGTACTTCCCAGGTGGGGATAGCTTGGGCCAGGGCTCATGTGGCCATTTCCTAGAGAGAAGTCTGGCTGCTTTTCCCAGCACCAGCCATGCCAAGGGGCAGAGGACAAAACTCCTACAGGCCCAAGTGCTTTAGCCATAGAAATGGGCTGGGGAAAAGGAGAGATTATAGCAAGCCATGCTCTTGACTTTAGCCAAACACAGCTTTTTAGGGACAGGTCTGTGTGGCCTCTCAATGGGAGGTTTGTCTCCCTGTGTATATCTTCTGATTGCCAGGGTTACTGCACAGTAAAACCTGAAGTTTGGCTTAATTTCAACCCAAACCAAAGACCTTGCCAAGCTTCCAGGTCCACCCAAACCAATAAATTAACTCAGGTTCACCTGAAATTTGACTGAGCACTTTGTTTTTTGGTGGTTTATTTTCTTTTTTTTTTTTCTCTTGGTGGGGAGGGCTGTGTGGCAGTGTTTGGTTTTTTTCTTTCTCTTTAAACATAGTCACTGTACTATTCCAGGTGTTAGAGTCCCCAGTAGCAATGAGCTTAATCACTTCAAGTCACTCTAGTGGCCTGAGCTGCCAAAGCAAACCCTTTCTGAAAACCCCTCTTGTCTTGCAGCAGCTAGCAGTGTGCACTGGCAAAATCCCAGCGCCTCTAAAGCCCATGATATCGTAAAACCCCAAAAATGTTAGCAAAGCTGCACAGACAAAAGAAAAATATTTTTTGAAAAGGGATGTGGGACCCCAAGCGGATTCAATGTCATTTGAAAAAAAGAAAAAAAAAAATCTCTACTTCTCTTTTTCAAATGAAAAGAACTGGGATTGTTACAAGACTCTCACCCTGCAGAGCTGAGTACCTGGGGCTCTGTAGTACTCCATGGGCTCCTGGGTCTCCCAGGGGAGTCACCAGACCTCCCTGTGTGTTTGTGCTCCCCTCAGCAGAGCGTGAGTGCAGAGACTGCTGCATTTCTTTGCTTTCTGCCTTCAGATTGATGCAAGCCTCTTTCTGCTGCCTTTCAAGGGCCATCATCTGAGTGCACAGAATCAATTTCAACCAGTACACTCTGATGTGTTTGGACCCAGACACACTCAGGTTTTGTTTTCTGCATTCTTTCAAATCCATACACTGTATTAAGCAATGAGCCACATCAGGCAGTGGTGAGTGAGTGATTACTATACTCTCCAGGTGTCATTATGCCATGGGAATTTGGAAACCAGAGCACTCTACCAACTGAGAAGTGCAGTAATCCTGTAGAAATGCACAGAGTGGGAAATCTTCTGAAAGAGAATTTATGATCATAAATAAAAGAAGCAGAGAACATTTGGTATGGGGAGAACGTCACTGTCAGTCAGCCAGAGTTGTTACTCTTAAGTACATCTCACAACAGAGAAGTAAGTCCAAATAATTATAAGATTATTGTGCAAAGTTTGTCAGTGGGGCTCAAACTAGTTTATTAATAAAGCGGCCACACGGCGTAGCATTGACAGAAGGATCATTTAAGCACCCTGAAGCTGGAGAAAAATAGTGCAGAGTGGTGGTAGGGGCTGGGGGGAGACAAGACTCTCCATGCTTCTGCACTAAGTCACTAACCACAGGAACTGATAGTTAAACTCCTGTCCTTCTCCTTTGCCCATTACAGTCCTAGAAGAACAATATATATGCAAAGACACCAGGAGCTTTCAGCCAGGATCCAGCTTGGCTTGACATCAAAGGTGACAGAGTGCCTGCTGCTGTCAGAGGAACCCCGGCCTCGCAGTGCAGGGCCCTTGGCAGGCAGCTGCTTGCAACAGCTTTGGTGGTCCTCTGCATCATATGCAGCAAATGAAACAATACAGTCCTTCCCATTTTGTCTTTAAATCCTAAAGATAATTCCTCGTGCAACTTATTTTATCAATGGTCAAAATAATAAGCATTCGTTTTCCAGAGTTGGCTAAGACTGTGAATCAGGCTAGCACTGTGAATTACACTGTATATACTTCAATATCTTTCATTATCTCAAGTACCTTCTAATCAATAGAATTCAGAGAAAGAATAACTAACTTAGCTGATTATCTAAATGCTTGTATTTGCAGCTATTACTACCAACAGTCCAATTCCAATGTGAGAACTAGATGCATTTGAAAATTTGCATTTAATATCTAATTGAAAGTGCAGCCCCAGCCTTAGGTATCCTATGAATCCAGGAGGCACTTGTGAAAACAGGGTCTTAGGTCTATCTGATTTAGAGATGTGTCCAAAAGACACTCTTGCTTTTTTTGGCAGCTCAGGGCAGAAGGAGTCTGTTTAATTTAATGGAGTACCTTGACAATCCTGCTATACAACAGAGAGGGGAATTTACCCCAGTAAACAGTTTTCAAAGCTGAGAGGCATGGTTTGTCATTTTAACATCACATCTTTTAACAGTCTCCTTGTCCTTACTGAAAGTCAAAGATACAGAATCTCTAATGCTAAGCTAGCACTCTGTTTCTGAGCTCAGTTTTAGCTCCTGCCAATACGCATAGGTTGAACAGATGCTGATTTTCCTAAGTCCAAATTAGTACAGACAGTAATACAAGCACCATGTCCTCATTCCTCTTTTCCCCCAAGATTACTAATAAAGAGTCTATTGCTTGGCTACTGATTGTACCACGTGCTCTAATTACTTGTTTCAATGATGGCAAACACATTAAACAAGTATTAAACAGCATTTAAATCAGTGTTCTTTGAAGGGGGAAAGACAAGCAATGGAGGCATTTATTAATCACTAAATTAGTATCCAAATTAGCATGACTTTAGAGAATTTTCATTTTGCAAAAATGTCCGCCTAGGTTAAAAGAAAACCTCAGAACAGCTTTTAGAGCATTCGGCTCTAAACAGGTCTGTTTACATCTCCTAGAGCCCAGGGGACTTTTAAGGGGAAAGCTAATGTGAGAAGCATTGACTGTAATGACCCAAGAAAAACATAGATCTTCCTGCCCCGTGGGCTGACACATAAGTACACACAGAAGCATCCAATGTAAACTGGTTTACTTTTTTTCAAATGCCACCGTGAAATACACTGGTGCCATACAGCATGATTATATCAAACATACAAAAGTCACAGGATCAAAGCCTTGTCCCAAACAGCCAAGAAACCAGAAGCACAGCGTTTGCATGGCCTGCCCCATGCGCCTGCCCTACTTTTCCTCTGCCAGACAGTTCCCTCCACAGAGCAGCACAGGCAGCTTTTTTATCTTGTCCTGCTAATAGAGACGATAACCTGCGACTCACTCCTGACAATGCCCCAGCGGGAATTGCAGTGAAATAAAACACCTTCTGCTTGCACGGGGCCCACAGATTGTTACTGCCACCGCTGTGCCCCAGGACATAGGGACAGCCAGCTCCCCCTGACCACTGGCAAAGGGTGCTGCTAGCGGGGTCATGCCACCCACATTCCCACGTGGGCTGAGGAGTCTGGCCTAAAGAATTTTGTATTTCGTTTAATGCTGTATCCAAATCAAAGAATGAGTGGTGTGTAACCCCTTGAGACCCACCACCTTTGCTCTAAAAATCATCTACTTCAGGAGAACACAACGTGTACGACACCACAGTCGTAATCTCGTTACCAAATCCTGACACAGCAGAGCACGCACACAATAGGGTGTGCTAGAAACGTGGCAGCGTGCCTGCTAATTAGTAAACAGTGTCAGTCATTCGTCAATTAATGGGTTTTATTTTCTTGTGGGAAGGAAATTTCTAGAATTCCGTGAAGCACACACACTCCCTCCATTGTTCTCAGCTGATAGAGGTAGATTTGGATGATTGCTTTTCTCCTGCTGCCTCTTAACATTGCAAATCAAACTGCAATCAGAATAATGAGGTGTCAGTGGCTGAAACCATAGCTGGTACTACATCTTGTCAAAGATTGTTCACACTAATCAACTAATAATGACATCGCTTCCTCCACCATGCTAAATAAAATTCCCCTGGTTTTGCAACACAATTACTACTAATAACCATAGAAACCTTAGTGTGTTTAAGGAGACTGTTTCAGAGATTATCTGGAGACTTATTTTAAAATGAACTGGGAAGACCGATCTTCCAGGTGGAGCTTATTCTTTAGTAATTAAGTAGATCTAGTTCCTGTGGGTGTATAGCATTTTCCAGTAGAATGAAGTATTTTTTCTGCTAATGATGCACATGAATTAAAATAGTAGTTATTATGCTGATGAAGAATGCATTAAATATTTAAACATTTTAATAAATACATTACAGTAATAGCCATGCTTTAGTCTCAGAAAGAAAACCATAGGAAATGATACTCCATAAAGAATTTTAAAAAAATATTTACTATTAAAGAAGGGACGATGAATACATATTTATTTTAAAACAAAAATGCATTGATTCCTCAAGACAGAGATATGTCCCGATGATCAAGTTTTTTAAAAACTATGGTGGCACACATGCTGGAAATACTTTGTGTTCTCTACATCAGTAACTAAGTCACTTTGAATAAATTATTTGCTTATTGAGCTAAATTTCATCCAGATGCAACAACATTTTTAAACAGAGATGACAAGTAAGAAGACATAATTGTTGTGACACAAATGTTGTCTGACTTTGTTTCGAAAACATTAATCAGAAGGGAAAAAGAAAAGACAACAAGATCTGAAAGAGTAAGTTGAAGTCTTAAGGTTAAATGAAGACACCCGACATTAAAAATACAGGAAAAGAGTAAAATTCAGCTCTTAGTTACAGCCAAAAAAGAAATCCCAGTGATGTGACTGGCAGTTTTATTCCTAAGTTTATAAATGTAGGATACCTAGGGGCACAATTTTATCACCTTGTCAAGTATATTAGAACCACTGTTACCATTGGATTTCTTCAAAAAGACTGAGAGCAACAAAGAACAGAGCATATCTCAGTAGCACCCTGACTCATTGCACTAAAACTGCATCCTGAACAAGGCAGGCTTGAGAGGAGGTTGATAAATACTTCAATAAAAATAAGAGCCATACTGAAAGGAAACACTGGCCCAGATTCTTCAATCCAAAGATATTTGAGAGGTCCCTTACAACAATACAGAACATCATTATTGTACAAGTTGCTTTCAAAATTCAGCCCAGAATGCAATTTATTGTTTCATAAAAAACCCCACAAAACCCCAAACTAAATTAATGTATTTTATGTAACTACGTTTCTTTCCTGATACAGATAAGGGGAAACTGTGATTGCATATTCAGATTGCATTACATAGCAACCTGGGCATTTGTGAAGAAAAACTTTTAAGCACCTGATTAAGCCTCTTGCTTTTTGGCAAAACAAATAAAATTGTGCTTAACTTGAAATATTTTGCTGAATATGGTGTTTTGCTGGATCAGAGCTTTCCGAAATGCAAACTTTTTAACAGCATCAACTGCAGGCCTCCAGACTTTTTCAGGCTTATCTGAACTGAAACCCAACTGAAAGCCTTCCAAGTTTTGCCCATTTCCTAATGCTTTGTGAGTTGTGCCAGTGACTCCTGGGATCCAGATTTGGAATGCATTTTGCATATTTTAAATCACAAACTTCCCCTTAAAGAAAACAGATATATGCACATATTCACTTGAGTTCTTTATAATTTGAAACAGTATCATTTTAAACCAATCTTATTAGATACAGATGAACAAGTTTGTTTTTATCCTGGCAAACTCCTGTTTCTATTATTCTAGAAATCTTCTGCATAGCATTTTTTCTTGCAGTGAGTAATTACTTTTACTCTGCCATCTTGAGACAGACCCAGAAAACAGGCCCATTACTGCATCTAAATGAACCTTTTAAATATAAGGCACACACTGTAAACAATAGACTCCTAAAGGCTGGCACTCATTTATATGTTTTCATTTAGATGTGACTACAGGTATCTAATTCCATTATCCTCAGTATTTCACAGAATTACCTCCTTTTTTTCTCTTTACTCACTGCCTCCATTACCAAACTTGGGATGAATAATCTTCATGAAATGTAAGATGGCTTGAGGTGCTTTGTGCAGCATAAAACCAGGCCATTTTAATAGTAATTTATTCCCACATCTGGAGGACTGCTTGGAAGCACTTTCAGATGCTGATGTATTCTCCCTGCATTATCAGGAACTGAGTAAAACATTGGGCAGGATCGATGATCACCACCAATGCACAGATGAATGCCCATAGCAAACTAAGCCCTCAAACTATCAGCTTGCAGAGCACTTCTTGTTCATTTTCTTCAGTGTCTGTCTGCAGTTAACATCTGTTTCCAGTTATGGCACTACCAAAGGCTTCTCCTTTGACTGTTATTAACACACAGGCTCATGGTGCACTGGGGTGTACTTCTGTGCAATAGCTGGAAAGGGATGTCTGAAAGGGCTGTCACAGAAAAGGCAGTTTAAGTTACATCTGCCTATTTACTCTCTTGAATTTACCTTCTTACAGCTTCAGTCTGATGAACTGAAAGCACAGACACTCTTGTAGAAAGCTTTGAGAACAGAAACATCCCACAAAAAGAAAAAAAATATTATCCTGAGAAAAATGCCCCCTCCCAAATGTTGAAAGGAATGTTTGGGTATGGAAACTGCTGATTCCCAAGGATGTCAACAGTTTCCAAATACCTAGAGGCTTCTAAAAACCTGTGTACCAGTACAGTCTTAACATCACTGGCCACAGGTTGTCTTTCTCTTGGTTCCTAACCACTCAGACCTGTTTTAATATTTTTGATTATCCACCTTCCTAAAATGCCTATCATCATGATGATGGGATCTTAAACACTGGACCAAGAGCCAACTCTTTTCATGTCCAATAATGAATAATTCAACTAAAGACTTATCCCAACACAGACAGGGTAACAACAGTAGAGAAGAAAAAGCTCTACTCAGCACCCAGGAATCCTGGGCTTCTTTCAGATGAGCTCCAAGTAATGCACCACTGATCTGTTGGAAGGGAATATAACAGAAGAGAAAATGGAGAAGGGAAATTCTGTTCTCATGAGACATGTTCACAACCACACAGCTGCCTGCTCCATTCCCAGAACTGCTACACGTGCCCTGTGGGATTCTGACTCCCTTCCTACCAGTTACAGCAGCATTTGGTATGTCCCTCTTTACAACAGCTTTGCACAAGAGCAAACATCTCAGAGATCTCCACTAACATGAAGAGACCTGAGCAGATGAAGCCCACACCATTTTCCCCCCTAATCTTTTTACCCTTTTTCTTAGATTGATTCAATAAGTTGTTCATGACACCAATAATGAAGGTTTATCAACCATATTGGCTAATATGGCTCTTCCTTGTTCTCTGGTTTCCAACATCATTGCAATGCTTGAAAAAATTAATTCTAATGAGGTGTCACAATGATAGGACATTTACACTGAGTTAGAAAGTGGAGAACCACCACAAACTGCAAGCCCAAACATTTGGAATGAAACAAGTGAACCAAGAGTTTTATTTTCATTCCCAAGAGAACACATTAGTTGGACAGCAGATGACTGAGGTGGTGAGGAAAGTGAAAATAAGTGCACCTATACGCCCATGGGTGCATTTTGAGATAGTTTTGATGAAAGCATGGCACAGACTTGTATTTTTGTAACAAAACTGGCAGAAAGACACAGGACAGACTAATTCTGGGCAGTAGTAGTAGAGTTAACAGTGCACAAACAAGGCATCTGAGCGGATGAAGATGCTATTTCCACACAAGGGAATAAAGAGGATGAGAAGAATGGGAAGTGGAAATAGGGTGGCATTAAACAGAATCTGTGTAACTAAAAATGCTAATAGCCTCTTGGAGGCTGTTTCCAAAACAAGCTATTTCCTTTAGACAATCAAAACATCATCAAGTTAACTATGTGCAGAGCCTGATTTCTCCTTATTGCAGACAATGGACTAGAACGCTCCTGCCTCGGGGTGGATGGCAGACAACAAAAAGGAGTTTCTTGTTCCTCTCCAATTCTGGTATCAGAGTCAATTATGAAGAATTTAGACTTTGACATCCTATCCAAAAATACATCCCCAGGTTCTTCCTTATTCAGTTTGATCCCGTGACAATTTTAGCAAAGACCCAACTTTAACTTGCATAAATGAGTCTGTCAGTATCATGTACTGGGACATGGTTCTGACCCCTCTTACACCAATGTAAAATTGATGCCACATTTCACAAACTTAAGGTTAACATAAACTTTTGCTGCTGAGTGGATGAGCTTTTATTTATATTTTTTAAGTCATCCCATTTTATATTTTACATAGATTTTTTGTTGTTTTTGTTTTTCCTCACTGTCCTGGAGAGATGTACAAGTGAGTTTTAATTTCAAGTAGTCTTTCAGATCCATGAGTCTCTACCATGAATATGACAGTCTGTGCATGCACCAGCTGCAGCTTCAATAAAAACCACATGGTAGGATGGATCTTTCTATTAGATTGGACACCGGTGAAAATGCCACATCAACAGCAGTGTAACCTCAAGGACCTGCTCCAAATGAGATGATGTACTGAGAAGGTGGCAGCATTGTCTCTAAATCATATTGCTCCACTTGAATGGATGGCAATGGTGTCTGGAAGTAGAGACTGGAACTGGATGATTTTGAACTTTAGCATTAAATCAAAGGACTTGATTTATTTCGGTATAGCTCTTAGGATTATTCTATTCAGTGAAGTGTTATGCGTGTTAGGAAAGAAAAAATTACAAAAAAATAATTTTGGCTGCTACACAAATGCTAAACAAAACTGTATTGTATTTGTATGAAAGATTTGGGAAGGCTGGTACAAGCACATTACATCCAACACAGCAGAGGTCTGTGTTCCAATGAAAACAGCAACTTTTCTATTTTGTTATCTAGGAGAAAAGGTGCAATTATTTTTACAATTTCATTCTTCTTCTCTCATTTGTATAACTCAGATCCTTGTCTAATTCTGCCTAGGGTTTTGCCCAGGCTACCACTTGTAACTCTCTGGGTTCCTCAGACCGATGAATAATCTTCCCTCAGAGAAGCCTGGCTGCATTTTCTTTCCTCTTCAAGCTGTTTCATTCTCAAACACTTTCCAGCCCTGACTATATGTAGTTCTCAAAAGACAACAAATTTAAAATTTCTGGTTTTTTTCACTCCCCCAAAAAATTTAATTTTTTTCTCAATTCTTTATGCTGCCCAGAAAAACAGAAGCACAATATGCAGCCTCTAATACCTCACTGTTATAATCAAAGTAAGATAACTGGATGAGCTTTTTACATATCTGTTGGCATAACACCAGTATGGATCGTCTGGTTTAAATACTCTAAAATGTGGTTAAAGGAAGTTCCTGGTCTGAAGAAAATAGTCTAATACATTTAACTGTGAATGCACCAATGTATTTTCATTAATGAACTTTAAAAAGTAATCATTCATTTCATCAAAGCAGAAAATAGTCTGACAAAAATAATGTCACAACAAGAACTCATGAGTCAGTGAGTTCCATCAAACTATTAAAATATAAGCTGCCCTTTTAGTTAAACTCATGAAAACTTGCAGTCATTCATTATGAAATAAACAGCATCATTCCATTTAGACACTAGTCCATCACCAGGAATATTTAAACATACTTACTCAAATTGTTCTGTACATATATCATTTAAACTGACTGAGCTTTTGAACCACCAAAAAAGCTTTTATTGGGAATCCTACCCTTCCCACACTTGCTCTCCTCCAGATTCATTTACATCTTGATAAAACATTCTGAGGGGAAAATAAGGGCTGGTGACTGTTCTTGTAGAAAAAGGGAGAAACATTTTGTGTAACATAGACATTAAATGGATTTCTTTCAAAGTTAGTTTCATGGGAAACTGGCTTTTGCCCTGATTCAAAATTCAGCATGTTTGGAGATTCCAACAGCCTTAATGCAGCCTAGAAAATGTGTTCTTTTTTCATTTGAGTAATTTCTCCTTATGCAATTAGCAGTCATTATGGAGACCATGAGAAATTTTGGGACCCCCACTTGTGCATAGAGAGCTGCTGCAGCAGGGACTGTACAAACAAAGGCCATGAGGAAATTTCTTGCCACATCTACTTTGCAGAACAATCATCTGCAGTGTTTCTTCTGACTCTGAGGGCAATACTTCACCTGGCAAATTTGCTTTCAGGAGTGGGTGATGTAGACAGTGCTGGTGCTACTCTCAGGGAAAGAAGCACAAGGCAGCCCTGGCTCTGGAGTGCACAAACTAAAACTAAAATAGGTAAAAAACTTACTCCAATAGAGACATAATAACACAATAAGCTCACCAAATACAGGATAAAACTGCTAGTAAGAAAGCTTTTAATCTTCATTTGATCTTGTTGGATCTGATTCAAATTAGGAGCAATTTCATGGATGTCAATGGAGTTACTCAGGTAGAAATCTGGATTGGGAGCCCAATCTGGTTTATCATTCAAGCATATTTAATAGTGATAGAGGGGAAATGGTAAAATGCTGTTCATAATGTTCTTTTAATTGAATTAATACTGTAATTCAACTTGCTCAGAATGAAGAGTCTCTTCATGTTTTGATACTGAACTAAACCCCTACTTACTACTAATGCTTATCTATCTTATTACAGAGAAGAAAACTGCAGTTGACTTTTCTGGCTGTAAAGATTCTCTCACAAATATAAGAATCTACATTTGGTGCCTGATGTACCCTCTGTTTTAGCAATCCAAACAGCTGAAAATGTCCACCTGTTGCATAAGTAAAGACTAGTCAGATAAACAGGAACTGACAGACTAAAGTGATTTTTAACTTCCAGAATCAAAGTCTTTATCATACTAGATCTTTACACCTGTGGCAAAATGTGTTTACAAGAATTCATTCAAAGTCACCTCCACTAGAAACCTTTAAAAAGAAGCTTAAAAATCACCTTTCATACACCTTTTTGTCTCCTTTCACCTGCATTTTATACTCCGTTGTCAATCGCACCAGTGCAAATCTGAACTTACTGAGCAGAATGTACAGAATAACCTGAGATTTAAAAGAGGAACTGGGACCATTTTTATCTGTCTGAATTTATGTTCTACTCCAAAGTTTAGGAAATGGGCCATGTATGACTTTTATATCTTCCTTGTCCTCAGCAGAACTTTGAACATCGTTAAATCATCTTGACTATTTTTATGGGAAAAGAGGACCACAATACTTATTTTCAGAGATGCTGACTCTATGGTATTAATGCCTTGGAAACATGCCAGGAAATTGTATTCTATAGAGTCTCAGTAGTGCTCTGGAGTGTAGATGGCTGGTGGAATTTTAATGCCCATACATCACTCTGTGAGGGCCATAATCCTGGCATGAATAAGCTCTGTGAGGACGTCTCATTAAAGATCAGTCCCTGCTCTCAAAGGTGGAATTCTGATTTTCATGTCTAGGGGAGGCTTGCTGTGGCATCTTCTCCTCCTCTGCTACATATTTATTAATATTGACATATGGTTGTTAAGACAACTTCATTTGTTCTGCATGAGAAGATTGGGAAGTACTGCAGGGATTTAAGAAATGGCATTTGCTGATTTCATTGAGCTAAAACTCCCCCTGAAGTCAGGCTGACCCTCAGAGAAAGAACAGTGGCATGTGAGAAGGCAAAAGCAGCTTACTCTGAGTAAATAAAACTAAACACAATGAGGACACTGCAAATGGACCCTCCTAAAGGATTACCTGGGTATTCTGTGCACATTCTGCACTCTGATTGTAGAAAGCTATTGAATGAGTCTGATATGGAAATCAACTCCTTCAATCCAAAGCCTAATTTCCCCAGCTCTTGGGCTTTCTGTGAAGTTATTTTAGCTGATATTCCAGTATCTACCCGAGAGTCCATAAATCAAGAGTCAAATGCAATCAAAATGGTGAAAATCCTGGAAACTGTGCATCCCATTATGAATGCTCAGCTTTAAATGCTCTTTCCTGCATTTTCAGGTATGTAGTATGTTCCCTGGCCTGTTATTCTCTCCTCTCTGGAAGCCACCAAAGACATGATATTCATGGCCAAAGAATATCTTTGTCCAAGTTAGCATGATAGTTGTGGGTACTGCACGTCCACAAGCCTTCAGACTTTTCAGACAAATCCACTTAGCTACTTGCTAAAGTGTTTTGCCTGACCAGGGGAAAACTCAGGAATAGTTGAACTGGAGGGATTTGCAGTACTCTGTGCCCTTTTGCATTCCTTGGTGACTCCACACACTTCCAGCTGATGTAAGCTGCACAGAAGTTTATAATTTACCGTATCATATTTGGGTTTCTAGTATATTTAGGTTTTACAGGTTTACTGTCATGTTGTCTATTGGGAGCTCCTTCTATCAGTTAAAAGCAGTTTTCCCAGCTGAAAATCAGTAAAAATAATACTATAAATATATGTCAAGGGAGTCAATATAGTGTCATTGATGTGAACTATGCTGTTATGTTGTGTGGTAGAATTCCATGACATCCTTTGCATAAGTCACAAAATGCTGGTTGTCTTGTTGAGGGGGAAAAGAAGAAATATTCTGGCTAAAATTATACTTTGAGCAAATGTGGATATTTTCATAGTCCAAAACCCCATTAGACAAGCAAAGATACTGAAGGGTAACCTTCATGTAATTCAGATGTGTTCTTGCATACTAATGTTCATTGAACTTTTGCACTGAATAAACTTATATAGCTTTTTCCCAGAAGACAAAACCCAAAAATGTCTGTGATATTACACAAACAACAAGTCAAAACATCAGATGAAAATCCTGTGTCACCAATTCAAACACATCTCTCTTCAAGGTCCTGTTTTTTTTCCATAGAGAGATGATGAACTACGGGAAAAATATCTTTATACAAGATGTGAACTTGATTATTATTAAGTGCTTTTTAGCTAGAGTTATGGAGTACTCATGTTTTGATCTCTGCCTTAGTTAAAATTCAGAGACACTAAATGAAAAACAAAAAACAACATTTGCAGTTGTCAACTAATAAATAAAAGATGCCTTTTGTGTAAAAGACTTTGTACATATTGTTTGAAAATATTTTCCAAAAATTGCTAAGGGTCAGATTGTCCACTATGATGTTCATATCCTTTGTAAAGTGACCCAAAAGGGAAAGAAGTTCTCAGATGCAGTTTTCCTAATGTAGTTTGGGCTATTCCTCCCCCAGCTCAGTCAGGGTGGCATCACTGAGGCAAATGGAATTTTTGCAGAAGCTTTTATTCAGTTACAGCAGTAATGAAACAATTTGGAGAAAATTGCTAATGGTATAGTAAAGTTAATGTCCGTAGTTGCTGAAGGAACTGCAAAGATCTTACAAGGACTATTAGAAAACAGGAGTAAATCTGAGGTTAACAGGAAGATTTAATAGAACTGTGAATAATTAAGGTGCTTGGATTTTAACTTCTGTTTCTCCTCTGACATATGTCACCTGTAGCTAATGTTACACATCCCTCTAATAATGGCAGATGTTTATGAGTGATCCAGGTACTGCATGTTCTATGTAAATGACTAAGAGAAGATATTCAATCCAGAATTATTATTTATTAGTAATATAAAATCATCTAACCACTTCTTGCAGGGAAATAAGCTCCTGTGCTGGACAATCCATACATAATACAGGCACTTATGCTTTGAGGAGCACCCAGACACCAGTGCCAAACTGCCTTAGGTGCGTTATGAGAATTTATTTAAAAGGGTACCCTCCCCAAAAGAGCACACTCATCACACAGATGGGAAGGAAGAGTAAGAGCACATTGCAAGAAATAATTGGCTGTGTAAGAATAAAGTGATCCTGACTTGGGAACAGGTAGATGGCATTTACAAATGCACTTTACAGCTTCTTAAGACCAATCAACACATGGTGGTCACAGTCCATCAGTTCTGTTTAACTTGTGTTGCTTTTCCACAGAGCTACAGACGCGTAGAGGATGATGAGTTGTTTTTTTGGGTTTTTTTTGACAGATTTTTAAAATGCTTTTAGCTACAAACAAAATTCGAGAACATTTAAACAGATGTCAAAATAAATTTCCACTTAAATTCCCTGTCTAAGCATGATTTGTATACAGCCTAATTTGAATAGCACCTGCATTACTGAGGAAAATTTTTAGCTTTTAAGGGAAAAAAACAAAAACAAATACAGATAATATATTAGTGGAAAAGCAGCCATATTCAAAGAATCTGTTTGCATTCTGTTCCAGAGGAGCAGAAAAGAGGGCACAAAGACATGGTATCTTAGCAATGCAACCCAAGCAAATACTTGAAAAAAAGGCAAGTACAATTGGACCACATTAAGCTTGATCAATGCCAAAAAACTCAAGTTTGCTTCAGGAGACTTATGAATGGCACGTATCCCAGCAACTATAGAATGTGTAATAGGAAAACCAGAAGAAAGTGGAAATGACTAGGAGGACAAAAGCTTATTTATTTACATGATACCATAACTTATATCCAATTTCAGTGCAGTAGGAAGGAAAGGATTAAGCCCTAAATCACCAGGATTTTTTAATAACCCTGCTGAACCAAGGAAGTTGGGCTCTGCTGTCAGGCTGCAAATGAGGTGCTTTCTTGGTTTGTACTTTCTGCTGCTAGGAGAAGAGCTGGGAGAAATACAAAGAACACTTTACATCGCTTCCTTGGGACTGTATGATGCCCAGGGATGACAAAGATACAAACTGTTCCTTGCTTCTGACACAGAGGAGGAAATGCCCACCCCTGGAAAGATCACAAAAGGCTGTAGCAGAATATTGCAGCTGCAGTGCACAGGAGCCATGGAAGGATGAGATGCAGATTGCTCTGTGTCACTGAAGTTCTGAGAAAGTTTTCCAGCTTGACAACTACTCTGAGCATTTATTGTGAGAGCAGTTTGTGCCAGGATGCTGGGAAGTGCTTTATGGCTACAGCAAGCAGGGACTCTGGTCATCTCGGAGTCTTCTGCAATATCACTTATGATTATAGGAAATTAGACTTGATGACTATGTTGAACCTTCCAGCCTTATGTCTGGGAAGTGTGTGCTTTTCTGTTGTGCTGCCAAACAGGAAACTTAGCGAGCAAGAAGGATGGAGTGATTTGGCCCTAATGGGTGAATACTGGCTGCTCTCTTCTACAATGAGAAGGAAAAATATTTGAAGGATCTATTGCAGTCTGATCAATGGGTTTATCCAGGATGTGCATGAATTATTATGTGTTTCATAAATTCCCAAGCACCTTGGGGATACAAATGCTAGAACCAAATC
Source organism: Dicaeum eximium (assembly GCA_013396995.1). NCBI lineage: Eukaryota > Metazoa > Chordata > Aves > Passeriformes > Dicaeidae > Dicaeum > Dicaeum eximium. Next base: position 902,453 of record VWZP01002292.1, on the reverse strand, counting down.
TAATTTTAATGTAAATATTCATAAGCATACTCAAATAATATCTGCATGCCAGTATGATATTTATTTGTATAAGTTTTTTCCCTGCACCAAAAAGAGGCCTCCACTTGTTGGCTAAATTCACAAGCAGTGGAAATAAAAGCATGGAAGCATCCTTCCTCCTCAAGAAGTAACAGGAATTTTTTCTTGTAACAGACCAATCTATTCATGTACCACGTCTCCATATGGGAAACATATCACAGTATATTAAAAATATGTGTGGTGACCTTCGTGCATGTTTAGGACTCATGAGCCATATTTAAGGCTCAAAGCACATATTGTTCATTACCTCACTGCAAAAGACCAGAATTCCAACAAAACACAAGGATTATTCATGCCCATCATCAAGCTCAGAGGTAGACAGCTTCACACTTGTATCCCAGCAATGGTGGCATCCTGTTGCAGGGCACTTAGCATGCAGATTGCATGTAATTAATTTTAGCTTCAGTATCCCTAATTGAGATGTAGCACAATGTGCTATTGTAGGGTGAAGTAAAATGATCCCAAGAACTTTTTATCAGATGGAAATGGAAAAAAAACCTGTATTAGTTATTTAGGGAAAGCAAACACTTTACTGATTCTATACATATGTAGTGTTTCTTCATTTCTGTTTACTTAAAAAATAGAAATAAATGATATTTTTACAAAAGAAAAGAAATTAGCTCACTGAGGACTTAATTATCCTTTTTTTCCAACGGGAATCAATGCTATTGGCAGCTTGCAGGCCTGTTCTCTTGACAAATCAAGTTGTTGTCTGAGGCATGAAGTGTTAAGATTATGATCGACTCAGCGTGACATTGTGATTCATGGCTACTATATTACAGAGGGAAAAAGGGGATTTATGCTTCATATCCACTTTGAATTCATAGTGAAACAAGTGAATCATTCTACTCAACCTCAGGAGTTCATGTTCTACACCTGGGGGTTGAGCAATATAACAGGCTTGAACACTTTAAGGAACAAGTGCAATAAAATATCACCGTGAAATATTCTCTCTTTCCCCTCATGCTATAAGTTTAAAGAATCACCTGGAGTAAAGATTTAATAAATACATTTCATCAAAAGAAGAAAGAAGAAGGATGGATATGAAAGGTGCATATTGGTCAACTGGAAAAAAGACACTTCCAGACAGATAAATGTAACTAAAGGAATAATTATGCAGAGCATCTGTAAGGTCTAAATTCTAACTAGTAGGTCTAAGTGATGTACACCATCTTTCTTTTTTCCCCTCCAATAAAGCCATTGATGAGAAAATTCTGTTGCACTGCCACGTTTAATCAAAGGTATAACATTAGGTACATTTGTTTTATTTCCTATATTCTGAGATCAACATCTGGAAACCACCACAGACAGCTGGGGGCACTGTAGCTGCTGTAATGAAGGAGGGCATCAGCACAATTCTCCAGGGAAATGTGGCAAAACATGCCAGTCACTGGACACATTAATAGGGTCCACAGTGCCATCCACTGCTCCTGGAAGCACCACCCACCTGGCAATTCATCTGTGACAATTTAACCATGTGCAAAATCTGCAGTCACAGCATCAAAAGCTGGAGGAAAATCTAGCCAATCCCTGTAGCACTCCATTTCAATTAAGTTCAAGATCCCCTATTTTAAAAAATATGGAATTCATGCTACTTTTCCTATAGTGTTAGAAAATGCATGGCAAATTGAATTTCACCCTTGCAAAGACAGCTTGACTGCAAAAGCAGAGCCAAAGTCGGACTGCAAAATGCCAGCTCTGAATTCCTCTTCCAGCCTTATCTTTATAATGAGCAGAACCAAGGCATGGAGGGTGGCACAATGAAATTAAAGAAAACCAAGACTCCTGGTCCCCTTGGGGGAAAAATTATTCCCTCTTTTCTAATTAAGTAAAAGTGTCTTTCCAGCTTTTGTGCAAAACCCTTTTGGTTATTGTTTTTGCAAAGAGGGACCAATCATTTGAAGGACTTGGAGAAAGTCCAGCAAAGATAAGGCTGAAAAATCTCTCTCCAGTTTAAAGGAAATGGCTTTCTTTTGTGTATTTATGATTTTCAAGAGACAAGGGTTTGTTTTTTTTATTCTGATATTGCTACATAGAAATAGCAATGAGAAGAGCTAATTGTTATTAACTATTAGTTCAGCACACTGAGTGACAAGCACTTTGTGGACAAGTTTTTGTTAAATGATGTCCAGCATTTAATGAATTTGTATGCAAATAGAGGCCTTTCTGTTCTTTTGTCTGACTTTGTTGGGGAAAAAGGGATGCCTTACTGGCCTCATACTGTGCTCCAACCTGGACTGGTGTTTTATTGGTGGCTGCTCTCAAGAGATATTCTTCTACTGTAGGCAGCCCTGTGACTTCTGTTCCCAAGTTCAACACTGATATACAATATTCAGAATTGTACCTAAGTTATGGTTTTCTACTGTGGCATTCCAATAAGATGTCCTCTTGCTCCTAACCTGACACAAGGATGCTAGTAAGTTATATACCATCCATAAATATGGAATCATCTGCTCTTGTGAGAAGCAGATTTAATGATAAAGTACCTTTCTATAGCACAAAATATAATGTCTCACAGACTCTAGACAACACCTTGGGCTGGCTTGTTCATAAACCAGCATAAATTTGCCAAAACCATTCAAGTATTGCTCTGATGATGCCTGAACTTCCAAAGTTACTTTATAAAATCATCAGCACCTTTGTGGCATAACTGCTGTAAAATATAATTACTGGGAAAATTTTTCCAATGACAACATGTCAAATCTATGTCAGAAAATGCATCAAGGCTAGAACTTGGGCTGATGTGCATCAGTTTAGACAGGCCATTGATTTTAAAGCAGCTGCAGAGATTGCTATCAATTTAGAATCCTCCTTTCCTATATCTAAGCTGTGGTGCTGAACGTGTAAGAGACTCCCATGATGTCTCTGGCTAGTAGTCCAAACTACAGTGTGAAATGCTCATCAGCAAGGAGAATAAGATATGAAAATTGCATGCACGCACTAGCTGCCAAATGGGAGTACAGAATAATATGTTTGTAACTGGTAAAGCTCTCTGCAGAAGTTACCCTCATAAACCAGCTGAGATCCCATTCTCTGTCCAGATACAGATGTAGAGATTTAATAGCAGCTCAGGTATCTCCTAAATTTCTAATACTGATCAAAAAGAGAAGATACCATTTTGACTATCATATCATCTGAAGATTAATATCTGATCCTAGAGATCTCCAGAAGAAAGGTGCATGAATAGATACTTATTTCATTATCTACCTCTGAGCTAATAACCACAGTTAAAAAATGTAAGCCCAAAGCATCCACCTCTATTTACACTGCACTTCTGGATGTGCTTGAATCCCACTGCTGTCACTTCAGAATTGGAGTCTCTCTGAACTTTCAGCTGGCTGCACTAACAGATAGGCTGTTTATATTAGTTCTCTGGCATAATGAAGTGTATCTTCAGCTCTGTAAAATATCAGGTCAACTTGATTAACTGGTGCAGTCACTGTTGCGTTATTTTTAGAACAATTCCCAAAAGTTACAATCTGCAAAAGTCTTAATACTACTTTTCTTCTATTAAGTATATTATTGAGTAGAATTATGCATCCTACTATAGCAGGCAGTGACCTCAAACTAGATGGCTTCCTGTGGAGTTCTGTACATTATGTACCCAGAGACCATCCCTATCCCACAGAACTCAAACCACAGAAACCAGGAAAGCCATCAGATAAAAATATTTAGCCCTGTTTGCTGATACGAAACCAAGGCAAACAAAATGAGACACTTCTGAAGGTCACAGGATTTTTTGCAGGAAAAGCAAGATTTGTAACAACTTCTGGGGGCTCATCTGTGGTGTGTGGCTCAACACAAAGCACAGGAACCTCCAGCTCCAAGTGGACAGAGGCAGGAGCAGTTCTGGTGCCAGGTGAGCACGCCAATGACAGCCTGGTGCCCAGCTCTGTGGCACTCCAGTGGGTGTGATGCTCCTCAGTTCACACTCCAAGGCAAGAAGTGTGGCTCAGAGAGCTGCCCCAGTCAGGGCTGGCTTCCTGGGCTACATCACGAGAGGAGCAGGGCTCTGCCTTGGGCACTAACTAGCTCCCTTACTCAGCTTCCTTATGCATTCCTTGAGATAACAAGAGTTTTACCAACTTCTTTCAGTTCCAAGACTGAGTTTAAGACTTGTTTCACATCGGACAGTGGGTAGAACAAAACATTGCTAGGAGAAAACCCTGCTGGAACTGGCAAGCTATATAGATCTAGAGCTCTCATCCCAGCCACAAAAGACTACACCATAATATGCAAATAAATCATTACATACTGCTATTAATTTCTCTGTTTTGTCTTTTGCAGCACTAAATACATTAAGGAATTTTTGATAAATTTTCCAATTATGTTTGTTCAGAAGCATTGGCAAAACAATCTGTGCTATTAATGAGATGTTTAGTGCAAATTAATCATTGAACCGGACTGTCTATGCCCTGAAAAGTGATTTGTTTTGCAGGGTGTTTTTACTAGCACAGTCAGTCTCTGGAAATTACAATATTTCTTGAAAGATCTTCATCATTACTTTGATTTTAATTTCTTAGAAAGGTAGTGATCCAAAAAGCCCCCAACAGGACTGTAGTCTGTCAACCTGTCCTTGGAGATCCCAAGAATACACGGAGAAGGGATCTATAATGTCATACAAGTGGCACAAAGCTCCTCCGAACTCTGGGGTGCCCTGTGATACCGAGGAAGGAAGAGGGAGAGACACTGGAGACAGACATCCTGTTGTAAGGGAAGGGAACTCTGAGGTCATTGGAAGTCTGCTGGAAAGGAGCTCTTCCTAAAAAGCTCCCAGGTCACCTGGGGAGTTACCCAGTTCTCTCTCCTACATTCTACATAACATGGGTGGGGTAGAGAATTTGCAGGGGGCTTTTAACCTCAGTTAAATCAGCTGCAATAAAGAAGTCTAGTGCAGCAATGAATGCATTGGAGGAGCAGCAATTGTGAGCACATTCTGCAAAGAGAGTTTACACGTGCACAGGTTCTACCAACAGCAGCACAAGGATGGAGGTTGGGGTTTTATTAAACAGCACAAACACACACCATTGCTGCTTCCAGTACTGCACAGATGGCAATGTCTCCTAGCAGGAAGAGCAGTTCTTGCTTAACAGAAATACAGTTAATCTAAATATACAAACTGCAAGGCAATTATGAACTCAGAAGCAGCCATCAGATCCCCTTAGCATCACTGCATTGTCTGGAGCTAATCGCTACATCCCACAGTTATGTTGTTTACCTAGACATTTGCCTATTTTTTGCAATGACTATTCATATGATTGCCTTATTTTTAATGCAGCATGGCTGCACTGTGCACAGACACACTGTACTAGAATTCCTTTAGGATATGATCCTGTCTTGGCTTTAGTTCATGCCTCTTGTTCTTGTATTTGACATAAATTCAAATCATCTTGCAGCATCTATCCTTTCAAATCTCTTTGGAATTCTATATACTTCTCAAAGATCATCACTTTTTCTACTTTGCATTTTAGCCTTAAAGTTTGAGAGGTTTTGTTTTGTTTTGTTTTAGGTAGAGAAGCCTTATTATGAAAAAAGCCCCTAATATTTAGTAACATTATTACTGCCATTCACCTTGTGTATTTTCCTGGTAGCCTTCAGCAAACTGACCTATAATTACTGCCTTTCACATATTTCCTCTTAAGTTGCTTGTATTGTCAAGTCTCCTACTCAGCAAGCACAGATATAATGACTTGAGTTCTTTTAAAAAAAAAAGTGTGATTCCTTTTTTAACAGCTATTGTGTTCAATGTGACAGTGTGTTTATACTGGCCTTGTATTTAAGACAAAGTCCTGATAGAGATGGTGGATTTCAGTTGAGATAAGACCCTTCAGGAAGCTAAAATCACCTTATCTCATCAGTCAGCTGGAGCACTACAGGGCAGATTTGCCCTCAGCAGCAGTGTAACAGACCTTTGGTTATTCCTGTCATGGGCCTCTCACTGTGGGATTGTGTGAGCTGTCTTTTCCCCCCACCTATGTTTAAAGAACTAATTGTATTTATCAAACATAAGCTGCCATGTAGAAGCTTTTTACTGGAATCCCCTGCAAGCTTTGCCTTTTGTTTTGTGTGGTTTGGAGAAAAGGAAGTGAAGGGTGACCTTGCTGTTCTCTGCAGCCTTCTGAGGAGCAGAAGGGAGAAAGAGGTGCTGAAGGCTACCAGGAAAATCCATTCCCCAAGCCTACCAGTGCTCAAGAGGCATTTGGACAATTTGCACTAAATAATACACTTTAAGTTTGGGTCAGTCATGGAGTAGTCAGGCAGCTGGACTAAATGATCACTCTAGGTCACTTGAATTATTTTAAGTATGATCCTATATTAACATATTTTTAGAAGTCAGACAATGAAAAGGCCTCTAGCTCTTCTGCTTCTGTACAAGTAAATTTCTCTGCAGATACAACATCTAGAATTTAGATGGCTACATTCACATATGTATATGTTGATTTTATATTAAGAGTCTAAGATATTTTCATGTGACCATAGATTTTGCAAAAATAACCCCTCTAAATTGTCAGAATCATATACTTTTGTAAAGTGCACTGTAAATTCAAGGCTATGCTGCAGAAGTATAGGCTTGTTAAATTTACATGAGTCTTTAATAGCAATTTATGTCTGAATTCAAAGAAGAATGAAGTTATGGTTGCAATCCTTACAACGAAACAAGAATGAGTGTGGGAGGGGGTAGACAATGTAGTTATTTTCTTTGGTCAGCACATTGCGTGTATTTTATTATGGAAGCATTTTGACCCAAACTGTGACTGCCCAAGACACTACAAGCTTTGACAGGGCTATGCTGCCTTATTAACTCTGCTTTGCACAGATACAAGGGACAGAAAGATCTTCATTGTAGGACACAATGGGCAACTTCATCTCCTTCAACATGTGGCTGCAATTACCATTTTGTAAACATTTTCATTGAGTCTAGGTCCACAAAATTTTGTAGCCTTTTTTTTAGCCAAGAGTAATAGCTCAGGGAATGACAGTCTCAAATCACCAAAATACATGTGTAACATAGAAAAATGAACAAAATTATCACTCTAGAAACTCTTCATGTGAACAGCCTAAGACATCTTCCTGTAAAACTTGTGAAAGTCATATCAGCACTTCAGCCTCCCTCCCAGCCCTCAGCTTAACAAACCTAGAACTGGACCAGACTCTGTTGTCTCCTCCTGATTACCAGACAGGGCAATGGCTTTCAGAGCCATTAATACACACAGGCATGTGAAAAACAATACATCAGGAAGTCAGAGGGATGTCCATTGATCTTTTCCAGCTCTCCTTTCTCCCCCTTTCCAAATGTTCTAAGCAAGTTAGAAATTAATAAATAGCAGGTGTTTAGGTTTCATAGAATTATGAAACATAGATTACCTTCAGGTGTTCCATCTTTGGAGTTATTTAGGCTGTAGCAGAGTTCCCCAACTGACCACCTTTATCTATATTCCTCTATCAGTACATTAGAGTCTTGGCAGATGCTATAAGATTGCAATTCTCTAGATCAGGATAAATACATTGGGAAAAACACCACAAGAATGGCTGACAACCAGTCTTTGGAGGACTCATGGCTGTGCACAACAGAATATAGAGCAGCTTGTAATAAGAATGAAGACAATTTTACACCATCTGTAAAATCCTCAGGACAGAAAAGCCCTTAGCAATGGAGCTCTGATCTTCACAGGGGTCTCTGGACAGTGTTTTCATAATGATCATTAATCAATAGTGATGCTAATCCTAGCCACAGGGAAAAGGAAAAGGGGCAGAACAGAATCAATTCTTCCCTCAGTGAAGAGTCTGGTTGAGACTATGCAACACTGATAGAGTCTTCTCTGATTAGCATAAGGTCACTTTGTCTCTTATGGCATCCACCTCCAAGAAAATATTACAATGGGATTTTATTGTCTTCCCTTCCTAGCAGAGAGAGCCCGTGATAAATGGTGTATGGGATTCTCGGTGTGTTATAGACCAGTTCCTGAAGGAACAATATTTTGCATTCTGCATTTGCTCAGGAAATACCTCCCTGATATTTCTTCTCTGTGCTGCAAAGTGCCTGTAGGAGAGAGCAGATTGCTGTGTCACCCCCCTGCACAGCCCTCTGCAGCCACACTGGGCCTCACCGTGAGCATATGGGAGCATTTCTCAAACGCCACAAAACCTCGTCGTCTCAAGGATTAATATTAAACACCTCTTACCATACAGAGGCACATGAGAGAGGGTCCTTGCAGATTTTAGCTATGGCCTGCATGATTTGCTGGAGTCAGCTGTGCTGTAAGCATCTTTAGTGACTGCAGATAATAGATATTCATGTGGTTAAAACCAATATCTCTCTCCACAAACCTAGCTTAATTAGGTTTGCTGCAATTTTCTATGATAATTTAGTTCTGCCTTTGCCTTTTGGCTGGCAGATTGTCCCTGGAAACCTCTTACAGAAATTCCCATTGACTGCAATGATTCTCGGTTAGGGCAAAACTGATCACTGCTGCCTTCCCTGCTGTTGAACTCAATCAACAAGCCATACATAACTCTCTAAAAAAAAAAAAATATCAGTAAGGTCAGAAAATCTGAACACTGGCTGTTTGACACCAGAAAGATAATGATAATGTAACTAGTTCTGCCAGGACTTGCATCAGAGCATAACAGATTAATCTGTCTCCATCCACTGAGTCACCTTGCCAACTTTTTTCAATTAAATTATTCTTATAAATCAACACTGAAAGATTACATTTCAGCTAGAAGGTATTCAGTCAAACAGCAATATACCATCAGCAGCCATGAGGTAAAAATTTAAAGAAAACGAGAAAATCAACACTTTTTTTTTCTTTACTGCTTACCAGATATGAAACTTCTACTCTCTAAGTCCCAACAGTAAGTTCCATTTTAATGGCACCTCCTCTCTACCCTTCCTACTTCACAATGATCACTGCTCTGCAGGGGATTGAAATACACATTTCTTCAACTTTAATTTAGTGGTGTTTGTGAAATTATGTGATCTCTCCCCTCTGTTTTTTAGATTGGTATCAAATTAATACCTTATAAAGAACTCAGTCCACAGGGCTGAGTTTTGATTCAGCCAGTTTCCTTTCCAGTTACAAGGATTGCTATTGCTGCTCTTCCTTACATGTAATTCTTTCACAGTTAACTGGAACTCTGGGAGGATTTACCCTGGGTGAAACTCCTTGTGACACTACCAGGTGCAGCCCTACCCTCACAGCTCTGCTGCTCTTCAGCTCTGGGCTCAAGCTTGGCCAAGATTTTTGCCCATGCTTAACGTGCAGGCTGTACAATAAAACAAGCAAGCATCAGTACTGGCATTCCCAGTTTCCCTGTGGATTTGTATCCCACACACTCTCACAGCCCTCTCCCCCCGCAGCTTCCTGTCGCTGTGGAGTTCGGAACGGTGAGAAGAACGCGACACTGACTCCAAGGCTTCTCAGAAGGAATAGAGCCAAGTTTATGGAAACCACACATATTTACAGACAGGATCATTGACCTAGAATGTGACTGGTCCTTCAGCAGCACCCCTCACACCATTGGTTAATTAGGAAGAACACCTTCTTGTAAACATCTTTCCATAAACCCATTCCACATGTTCCCAAACACCAGGTGCAGAGATTAAGATAAGAATTGTTTTAATTCCTTCTCTGAGCTTTCTCCCACCTTCCCCAGACAATGTTTGGGAAAAGTTATCTGTTTCTCTCTGTGACCAGAGTCAGCAGCCACAGCTTCCCCCTGTGCTGTGCACAGCCCCTCCCCTGCCAAGGCTCCTTTGGCTGTCCTCTGACACCTGCCAGCGCCCTTGGAGGTGACTTCCATTGGCATGTCCCTCTTCTGCTCTGCTGCTGGTGTCAGAACCTAATGGCCCTGGAGACTGTGGCTCTTCCTCCAGAATTGGTCAAAACTGACCAACAAATTCAGAAGTTACCAGGCACAGATGAGCAGCTTGCACAAATCCCTTTCCCCTCCAGACTACAAGTGCCTCATGCCAGATCTTGTTCTAACAATTTATGCTCAGTCTTGCTGTTTGGCTGCTGCAGCTCACATTAACCTGTCTCCTGTGCTTGTGCTTCATCCACACGTGTTTACCCCAACTCACTGAATACCACCATGCTCCTGCAGTTTGCAGGAAGAGGTTTTACAGCCCATCTTACTAAAGCAGAGTTCTTTGGCACAAAGGAAATTACACCTATATTTTAAAGTAAATCCGTATTTTTGGTATCAAAACAATGACAGAAGAAAAAGAACTACCTTCTATAATCACAAATTTGTACTGCCTTAGCTTGTATTTGAAGAAAATACTGAGACATGTCACAGGTCAGTAAATCCTCTCACTAAAGAGAGCCAAATACAACTTAGAGACCAGCAAATGCCCAATAATGGTATGGAAAATGCAGCTATTAAAGAGACATTGTATATTACATTTGAGTATCTTAAGCTGCATAATGTCAAAGAAAAAAATTGTGTGCTAATTATTTTTTCACTTGACCTACCCAAGTTCTATATCACATTCTAATAACAATTGCCAGGGCCGTGGAATAAATTGCACACAATTTCTTCATTTAACTGTTACCTGATGAATAGGAGTATTATGGGGATTATTCCTCTTAATGACAAAGCTAATCTCCAATGTAACAGTTGATGATGATGAGTGCTTGTGCTATTCAAGGTAAAAATGAATTTTTCAACGTGCTCAACTTCAAAGGATTGTATTTGACTAAAAGAAAGAGAAAGCAACATAAAGGAGGAGACAGGAGCATGAACTCTGGATCGAAAAGGAGGATAAACTCTGATTATTTCAATGTTTTGTACAATCCAAAGTTGTTAGAAAAACATAAAGCATTTCTTACATTAAACGATTGACTTGAGAGGAAAATGAAAATGCTCACATGTTTCCTAATGTGCAGATGGACAAGTGGAAAGCTTTCAGTAATGATAGCTCATGGAAATAAAACAAAAATACCACAAATCCGGATGTCAAGCCAAGCCTGCTGAATTGCCATTGTTAGGCGCCTATAATACTACAGGATTTATTTTTCATTTGAAGAAATACAGTTTTGTGTCCACAGCCAGATATGTTCAGAGGGACAGCCTATTACACAAAGTGCTATGATTCATGCCTCCTCCCGCCCCAGCCTCGCTCTTCTCTGTGGATAATGTCCCTGACAAATGATTTATCTTTAGCCAGGAACAGCAGTGCCACAAGGAGTGTCTGAGGAACTTTCTGCCTGAGGAGTGCATGCAAGGCATTAAAATACACAAATCTGGACAGGTACCTGTTTGAGGACATCACCACTTAAAGATACAGAAAATGTTAACACAGGGGGAAGAAATACAACAAATAAATAAATAGATAAATTAGGTACCTGTTTCCTTTCTGCTCCCTGACATATAATAAACCCTCCTTAGATTCTTCTTTGACCCACAAGCTCTGACACCTTGGAAAAAGGAAGGGGAGAGTAGAGAGAGGGGGAAAAATCCCAAAAAACTGAAAACCAGAAACGTGCTTGCTAAGTAGGGTTTTATAAAATATTGCAGCTCTCAGTCTTAAAATGTCTAAAATGAAAATCTGCTGCAAGGACATAATAAAAATAAAGCTGATAATGTGCTCCCCTAGGAAGAAGGAGCACATGCTGCTCCCCAGTACCCAGAAGGCAGCATTCCACTCAGAATAAAAACAACTTACACAGTAAGATGCATCCCCAGATTTGATTTAGAGATATCACAAAACTTTCAAAATAGACCCGGCTTAGGATGAAATTAGCACAGGAAAAGGCCTCTCTTGAAAGAGTGCCCTGTTATATCATTTACCTTCTCACCCAGGAGGACTCCTGCCTGATCCCCACCCTGCAGTGCCCCGTTCTGTCACGTTATTAACAGAGCACAGCAATCAATCCTGCCTCACTACAGGTGACAGTCAATGAGCATCAGAAACAAGACCCTGTTACATGGATATAAATCCATATTCCAGTTAGCTGTCTTTGCTTGGATACAGTAATATAACAACTTCAATGACGCAGTAAAATGCTCCATCAGATACCAGAATTTTGAAATTTATATGAGTGTACTTATATGGAATAAAATCCACAAAACCTGTAATTAAATTCAAGAGTGATGTACGTACATCAACGTGCACATTGCAGCATTAAGAAGACAGTGTGGGATTCACTTATTAATTGAATATTTCCCATGAAACTAGAAATCAATTATCAGGTATTGTGACCAAGTTTCAGGGTCAACATCATATTTTGATTAACTGGCCAATGATTCTTCAGCATTATCATGCCCCATTTTGCTTATCCCATACTCACATTAATTAAAAAACAATGATCTCATGTCTAATGTTCCAGTTAACATGTAGAGATCACTACAGGCAAACAACCCCACATGAAATTTCAGCCCCTGCCTGCTTAGGCAGGGGAGAACACTGGAAACAAAAAAAATATGAATAGTTCCTAGCATCCATCTGTGACTGTCAGAGGTTTTCTTACAACAAGGCAAGAATCTGGTGTGGGAAATAAGACTATTGCTCCCATTTTACCACCTTCCCCTAGAGGCTCTTTCCGAAATATTAGGAACAATGAGGATTTGAGCTTTGCTGTGCTTACAGCTAGTATTTTATTTTCAAAAAGAAGATATAACTGAAAGTGTATAAAATGCCAATAAGGTAAAACCAACCAGGAACCCTTTCGAAACATTTAAAAAAAGGCAGCAAAATTAAAAATTGCAAACATGCTCATCACAACATGCTTACACTTCAGTACAAGACAGTATTCCTTGCACAGCACTTTTTGGTGGTTTATGAGAATTCTCTACAATCTGAAGTTCTTTAAAGTTAAATTGCACTTCAAAGTTTCATTTACACACTGTAAAAATGATATAGTTAAGTTTTCAACAGGGAATGAATTATTCATTAAAGAAGATAATGGTGTTAAACTCGTCCAAGGAGCTATAACATTAGCATAAAGAATGCCTTATGTCACATTAATTTTAAAAACAGAAAACATACAGCACAAAAGATATTGAACCATGGATTTGCTTTTGGTTACATTAAACAAAAAGCAATTATTCTTACAGCAACCTTTTCCTAGCATTTTAACCATACTGGTGGGTATTTTACAAGTCATTTGTTCTTAATTATTAATTGCACCAGGGTAGGCTGGGTAGAACATGCCTCTATTCTGATTTTATTATCTTTGTTTTGGCTTTTATGCAAAGATGCAAAACAGAAGTGCTTAAAAAAGAAAAAAACCCTCATTTTTTCATTTACACCTGAGTGATATAGAGTGTGTATAAAAATATACAAAACCTCTATTTTAAAAAAATAAGACCATCTATGAGAAAAAATGCCCACCTACACAAAAAAAAACCTGACCCCTAAAAAAGAATTACTTTCTCAAAAAAATAGTCAGCTATAATAAAACAAACAAACTAGACTCCCCCAAGCCCTTCCACATCTAATATATATATTTATCAGTAAGGAATAACTTTGAGGAATTAAATCAGTATCTGTAAACCAGATCCTCTTAAATTCAATTGCTAGCTGATTTTATTTACTGACAGAACAGTCCAATTCCTTAGCTCCTTCTTGACATGATTTGCTTTGGGTAAATAAACTTCAGGAATAAAATAACTATTTTCTCCTATACCATCTGTCTTCTCAACTTACTTATTCCTGCTATTGTGCAAAGTAGCTGCTTCATCAGTTTGCTAATAGAGTTTAATGAATAGCTCTTGCCCTATTTTGGAAGTAAAAGTAGTTTTACAGGCCTTCTGCCTGCTTCTTATAATTTGTTTTGCAGTTCATTAGGATCAATCCAAAGACAGGTTTTCCAGTCAGGTAAAGAAACTTGCAGTGGAAAGACAGGGGGCAATGGCTGCAGCAGTCCGAGAATTCTGATGGATTTTCCATACATTTTAAAGTTTATTTATCATTTTTTACTTACTTATTTTACTTGCATTATGTACTACTTAGACTTTGCCTTTACCAATCAATCTACTCGGAATTAGGAACAAACTCAGATGATTCAGATTTTGCAAGGTCGATGACACAAATTCAGGATACCCCTGTAAAATACTGACTTTATACAAAGGAGTGAGGGATGTGGGTAGCATCCTAAAGGCAGGGTTTTGTTATTCCAGTGCTTGGTTCACTCTTGCAGGCTGACAGGAATGAATGTTTGCTCTCAAAACCTTCTCGAGGGAAGGTCTAGCAGCACTTGCCCTTGTGGCAGTGCAAGGTGACTGGACAAGCCAAGCTAAGTCCCTAAAGGTTGCCTCACCCTGTAAATCCTTCCCAGAGGGTTGAAAGGCTATTCCTTCATTCCCAGTCTCTGACTGTAATGTTTATGTAGCTGTTCCCTTGAGTTATTTCATAAGCCACAGAGTACAGGACAATAAAAGCCGCTACCTCCAGTTACAAGGAAAAATCAGCACCATGGAAGAGCATCCTTTGTACTCACTGTGGCATAATCCCAGGGCCCATGGAAGTGACACTGTGAATAAAATCAGGATTAACAGAGTTGTATTGCTGCATTCTATGCACTGGAACTTGTTGGCAAAGTTCATTCCTTGCCACAAATCATTCTATAAAACTACTTATTTATTTTAGGCATATTCCAGATCCTGCAGCTCCAAGAGCAACCTCAAAAACATGAAATATATGTAAACTCACTCAGCTTTCTTCTTCATAGGCTGCTTGAAATGGTAGCCCTAGGAAGCAGAAAATAGCCTGTTTTTTAAAATATTTGTTAACTGAAACACTGAGGTCCCCTATCTCTGCACTGTTAACTGTTTCAGTGCTGGTGGCATTAAGAACATTAAGGCATTAAGGCCTGTGTCCTTGCTTACAGTCTCATGACAATTCAGCATCCCCTCAGATACCACCCTGCCTCCTCACTGATCTCTCCTCAGAAAATTGTTGGCAAATGCCCAAAACACATCAGCATCAAAAATGGGGACGGATAAAACCAACTCTCTTTATCAGCTCACAAAAGAGCCCAGCAGTCACTGTGCCAAGTGCAGTAAATTTAATTCAGAACTTTGTGCATTTACAAAAGTCTGCTACACAGTTTCAAACACTGTGTCAAGCACTGAACTCTGTCTACCTGTACCTTGGGGAGGACAGACCTTCTCCACAATAAGTGAGGAATGTTCCTGCAGCTCCAGGTGAACCCCAGGTGTTTCTGCCCAGCCCTCAGCCACAATTCCTCCTCAGTAATTACTGCTCACAGGCATCTTCAATCAGGCAGTGTCTTTTAGCAGCATTAAAGGCCTTATGTGAATCCCAGTGCCATGGAGACTTTCATGGGTTTGAACTGCCTTTAGATCAGGCACTAAATATACAGATTTATATATTATAGGGACTGTGTTAGGATATAAAATGCTGTTTAGTGCAGAATGAAAGTCACAAATAACATATAATGATTGTAGAATTTAATATTTCTTTTCATGAGAGTTAACTTGAAAGAAAATAATAATAAAAGCATCCAATGCCAGAGTAAGGCATACAGCAATCTCACAGAGTAATATAGGTGCTAGTTGAAATAATAAAGAGATAGAAATCATAGATAGGTAAAACTTCTGTGTGCCTAGATACCTGCTACAATCAGCTGGTTTTCAGAGGCAGAGGGTTTCATAATTCACTACTTTAGTGACTGTAGGTCTAGTATACAAAATAATGGCTTTTTAGATACAGCTGCTGTGTCTGATGTACAGCAATGCCAAGGAAGAAGAGTCCCTCACTCTGTCATGGAACAACTGTATTGAGCCATGACCTGAAATTTATCTCAGTTTAAAGAACAATCATACTCAAGGGGATGCAGGATCATAAACAGAGTAATTCAGACTCTGACTCAGGTTTGGGGCCTGAATTTCTGAAAACAGGGAAACTTTGGGCATAAATAGCTGTGGGTACGACTTATTACATTTAGATTGACCAAAGCATATCCACAAAACTATGACCTTTAGGATACTGAATCCCAAAGGCAAATGAAGCAGGAGATAGGCTGTGTGGAAACTCACAATACAGAGTATGGGAGGCAACAGGTGAAAGCTGGAGAGATTTATGGCTGAGGTTAGATAAAAATCTTTTAAATACTTTTAGGTCAGATTTACTTTAAGTCACCTAAATCTCTCTAGGCTGAAAATCTGGCTTCTTTGTGAAAATTCTTGACTACAGCAGAACCCAGAACACTGAGAGATTAGCCTGTCTCATCGTCCATGGAACAGCAACAAAGAAAAGGAAAGGAAGAAAGAAAATCCCAAGAAACTATTCAAATACGTATGAAGATGGCATCTCTCTCTCCTCCCACTTCCATATGTGTGGACACTTTTTTTTTCTATCCCTCACAATATCCACTAGCTTCCAATTTAATTTTCTACTCCCAGAAGCCAATTATCTGTGAACAGGTAAAAGGGAAGTAGAGACAAAGAAGGTGGGCCAGTTTAATTAACACACAGGCAAGCAGTTTTACTTTGGTACTCTGGCCTCTCCCAAAGAGACAATGCTCTGCTTTCAGACCCTATTAAAAATGCATTTATTTCATATTCTCTCATAATACTCTCCATAAGGAAAGGAATGAATCACGGTGCATATTTTGTGAATGATTTATAAAGTGGTACTACAGATTTATGATCTGAATCACAGGGCCTTGTGGAAGTGCTTCACTTGAACTTGAAATGGTAAAAACCCTTTTCACTCCTTAGTATTTGAACTGAGGAACAGTCCTTTTACTTCTCCCAGGTACCTCCACACACCAGCACTGTGAGCACTGAAACCTTTCTCTCTCCAGCCCTGGGGAGAAAGGACATTTCCAGTTCTGGAACAACTGTTGAATAAGAACATCCCAATGCTTCTTGAAAGGTATAAACCAGGATTTAAGCAGCAAGAACTATGCAAAAAAACCCCAAGTCACAGCACTTTATTGTCTGGGATTCTCCATCCCCAAAGATAGCTAATTTATTTTGATTCTAGCCAAGTCATCCTGATGAAGCTGAAAAAGCAGGAAAGAATGGGGATAGCCTATGATACCAGCAATGAGCATTTTCCTGAAAAAGCATCAACAGGTTGTTCCTTCAAGGTAAACAGGTTGAAAAGGGTTTTCTGGGGGCAAAGGGTTTTCAGGGGTATTTTGGGCTCACCTTGCTGAAATCTGCTCAGATCCAAATCCCCACCCCCAAAAAAAAAAAAAAAATCAAAGCTCGCACCCCACCAAAAAAGCTAAAACTTTGTGAAATCCATGGTGAATATCTGCCTTTGTGCACTTACATACACTTTTTCCTATACAGACCAATTTTGCAGTTCATGTGTAATTTAAAACCTTTCTGCAGTGATGCTTCCATAGTCAAGCATCAGGACAGGCTGTAAATCATATGATACAGATAAAATATGAGAGCAAAACAAGAAAAAACCTGACCACAAATCTATCAGCAATATCTGTTTCTCTGTGGTGGGTGAGAAGGTGGCAGACAGACATGCAGTTTGAAGCAGGGAAAAGGGATACTGAATAGTTGATCTAAGCTTGCACTTGGATGCATCCCCAGAAGCTACATCCAAAATACAAGCTCATTTCTAGTCTTTGCAAATTGCTTTGTGTTCCCAAGATGTACATGCTACACTCAGCTGACGTTTCCTCACTAGCCATGGATTTGCTAGGAAAAAACCTACTGATTCCTACTTCCTTTGTGGTGGTGTTAAATGAAAAAAAGAGTGCTATCCCAGAAACTCTTCCCAGATAAATGCAGCAAGGATCAATTCCACATCATACCAATAACACAGCATGAAAGTTGAGGCACACTGTAGATAAGCCTCCAGTATTTAGAGGAATTTGGTACAGTGAAATGCTGACAGATCTTCCAAATGAGTTTCAGGTGTATTTCTAAGCCATCCAGAAATATGGGGCTTTTGGTCACAAGCTACAGACTCACAGGAGCAAGAGAAAAGCACCTCCTAGAACCTGCACTTAGACAGTACAGCTGTAACTCCAGGCTCTGTGGTTCTTGTGGTTTCATAGGAACTCAGCCTTTTCTTGTGAGTCCAGGGAGCTGCACAAAGCTCATCCCTGGGGGCCACTGAAAACCGAGTCTGCATTTTCTTCTCCTTTATTAAAGATAAGCAAGTTTCCATGCAAAAAAAAATCTTTGTTAAATGAGAGTTATATATCAGAGAGAGAGCAACCACAAAATGCTTTATTGCTACTGGGAATTACTGTGTTGATTGAATTCTATCTTCCCTAACTTCTATTTTTCATGTAAGTTTTCATCTTTGAAGGCAAGAGATGGTAGAAAGAAACAGGTGTTGACAGAAAAAAAATGAACAAATATTGCTTGACTGAGGTCTACAGTTCAGCCACTGTGCATCAGAAATAATCAAAACCAATATGTGTACACACACATCTATCTGCTATCAATTAGGAGTGAGAGATGCAGGTGATGTATATGATGCATGAATGAAGAATTTTTGTTTTCATTTAGTCATATAACTTATGAAAAACTGAATATAATTCTACCACAATTATTCTTTCTGCTACATTTCCTCTTCTTCTTATCTGAAATTATTTTTTTATGCAGCTGCCTTTGGCTATTTTTGCTTCTATTGCTAATGTCCCAGGCTTTCTATGCATCTGACCTTCAATTCACATTGCCAGGGTAAAAATCTCTGTCCTCCTGGGTTCCTGCAGGAATCAGCCAGCACTAAGAGAGAAACTATTTCATTTTACTCAGGACTGGGACAGTTGACTGTGAGTGTCCTGGACAACAGGGTCTGTTCCTGAATGCCTGAAATTTCCCAACATCTGAGGTGCATTATAACATGAACATGACATAAATAATACCCCTATCATGTTTGGGAAACATGAAGCTTCCTAAAGATGCACTCTTTGTGTGGTCATCACATCACAGACATCACCTAACAGGGCACAACACTGTGGGAACATGGGCTCTGAGAGTAGCAGAGCTGTAATTACTGGGGCTTCAGACTCCTGGAATTATTCTGGTTCTGGTTCTACAGCTGCCTCAAATAAGTCTACGTGGTCTTAACAAGACCCTAGCAACTCAGAAAGATCAGGAAATAATAATATTCTGTAAATACACTGGGGATTGAAACTGCTAAAGAAGTGGAACTATTTGATCAGAAAAGGAAATGCTGGTAGTACCATAGGTAGATTTAAGTTGCTTGCAAACGTAACTTAGGAATTAGACGGTATCAGAGATGTGACAGCTCCAGAGCTGAGCAATCCAATAACAGGACTATGTAAAACCCCATTAGTTTTCAGGGAGAGCTTAACACAAATGCAGATTTCATAACACCTGACTAGTAGGCAGAACCTGAAAGCACAGGAGATCTTTCTAGCCCCATGATTTGTATCTTGCAGATCTGATGACTCAGTATGCTGAGACTTCTTATTTTCCATTGATCTGCAGTAATTGTTTGTTATGGACACCATGATAAATATCATCTGTAGGTTATTGACTTCAGGTGTAACTCCAGCCTTGACACTCATGTCTGTGTCTCTCAGAAGTTTCACCCAAGAAGAATCTGATCGGATCATCCTAGAATGCTTTGATGTAGAAACTGGAGCCATTGTCCCATAAAGCAATCCTAACCCATGTCTAATTTTTAAATACAAACTATTTTCAGCCCATGATCTTTTTAGGATATACAGCAGAGATATCTATGGAATTCTCATCTCTCTGTATTTGTTACGAGACCCCTGTCACAGACAACTAACTTTGTATCACACCTTGCCAATTTAAGGAAGTGTTATTAACATGAATTGCATATTAGAGGATGTGTAAATTACATGATTAGAGTACATTTATAGCAATGAAAACCTTCTAATATTTCATGAATACATTCTAAACCAAACTAAAGTAAAGTTGCCTAGAAATAAAATATTCTTGTCAATGACAATGCTCTTATTAATGTTAGCATTATAAACTTAGGGAAACCATAGAACTAGAAGGGTCAAGCACTTCATTACCATATGCAGTCTTAATTGTGCTTTATAAATACAGGTATTATCTTCATGCAAGGCCTTATTCTAACTTAACTGCTCTTTCCAGCTTGGCCACTGACATGCTGAAAATCCAGTAAGTTTTAATAATAATAATAAAGGTTCAAGTGTTTTCATGCAGAGTTTAATGCAGACTTTTAGACAATTTAACATACTGCCATGAAAAGCAGCCCAGCCATCACAGCCCTGCTTTTTTTATTAACCATATTTCTAACAGGCAGCATTCTTCTGGCTGCACAGGAAAATTACACTGATGTCTCTTTGTATGGCATCAGGTGATCATAGACCTTGTGCATTTTTAAAGATCCCTGTATGCAGAAGATTAATGAGAATTCCTGATAAATTTAGTGGCTTGGCCCTTCACTAAGTTTGTAAATATTTACACGTAAATTGATAAAACATTCCTATTAAAACCCATAGCAATGAGTAGACACTAACTATGATATTTATGTATTTGGGGCCATTTATGGCAGATGAGAACTTTGTAATGCCAAAGTTCTGGACAATCCATCAAAATACATGTTCTGAAGTATGCCATTATTCTCCTGCTGAATGGTATGGATGTAGCAGTTGCCAGTCCCCAGCCAGATGAGGCATTCTGGCCTTTTTAAATAACATGCTGCATAAAGAGATCAGGCCACCATAAGCCATAACATTCAGAGCTCCTAAAAATATGTACTTCTACCTTAAAATGGAACATTACTTTATGCCTGTATCAAAATACCAGGGTAAACAAGGAAAGAGGAGTGCACAGTAACATGAGGAATGGTGAGAATCACACTGGGAAGGTTTGCAAAGTTACACTGTGGTGCCAGCACAAGACAGAACCATTCAGAAAGGATTGTTGACGTGAATTCCTGACCCTCTGAAACGCAGCTTGGCTGATGCCAAGATTTCATCTGTGCTGTGTTCCTTACTCCTTTTTGCTCCTTAACCAAAAGGAATGGAGCGTGCCTGGGCTGCTCAGTTTGCAGTCCCTCTCCAGGCTGGGGTTATTTACACAAGCTAATATTAGAAACATGTACAGTGGCTTTTTAAAGCAGTGGTATGAAAATGCAGCCCTGCTCCTTCCCCACTGAAGCACCATGGCAGAACACTTGGATTATAGAGTGTGCATACTCCTGTACAGGAGTGCACTCCTGGAGTAAATGAGAGACAGATTAAAATATCACTTTATCAGTTTCTAGCAGTACGTTGTTTGCACTGGAATGATGAATTAAACGAAAGCTCAGTGGATGTATGCAGCGATTTTTGGCATGTGCTACCATTACTTTTACTGTTGGTTCTGTTACTGCACTGTAATTCTTGCAGCCTCTTCCCCCCCACCACCATAATCAACTGTACTATAACTTGGCTCACCTCTCAGTCACAGAGAAGCAACTGCAAAATCAATAAGATGACCTCAAAATAGAGGAGAAAAAATTATATCTATTTGCTTTAGCCTCCCATCTACTAAGAACAAACAGGTTTTTCCAATATCATCAGCAAATCCTGATGTTTCATAAACACAATTTCTCTAACCCCGTTCCTGCCCTGACAGCAGTGAAAAGGTTAAGATGAGATCATGTCAGCTTAGCTGGCTATTCAAGGTTTTACCAGTTTGGATCACAACCTTAACATTATTATTTAAATGTGGCTTTTGTATTTCATTACATACAAAGCAATTATATTTGCATTTACGATGCACCATAATTGTAAGAGTATGACATTGTTCTGATGATAATGTTCATTGATCATTCATAATGCAGTTGGCTCATGCCATGAATCATGACACTCTTATCACCTTTCTCATTTTACTTGCTATTAGATGGCTTTATTTGCAGATTGATGCTTTAAACTCACACTTTTAATCTCTAGATGGTGTAAAATGCCTCTTACCATCCTTTAATGTACATCACTCAACTTTCCTGAAAGTGAGCTATTGTCAAAGGCTTCATAACAACAATGGCTCTTTCTTGAAATGTGTGTTTGGTGGTGCAAACTAATACCAAAGGTAGCCAGATATCTTGCCCAACAATATTTATTTTTAACACACTTGTCCACAGAGCACACTGAAACTATAAAATTTTGCATTATAGTATATATTTGCATATAGTATATATATTCTAGTATTGTTTATTGTTTGAATTGGGTAGAATGCTCATATTATCTACTCCTTTTTGGGGGGAAGGGCTGAAGGGAAAGTAGAAGGTTCTGAGGAGCAAGTAGAAAAATGAAAAAGCTATACCAAAATCCTGATTGCTCTTGTGTAGGCTAGAACTGTATGGCATTTCCCTTCAAATTGCACTACATTTAAATTGCATTTTCTAGCATGCTGCAATAATGACTGTGATTCAGATAATCCTTAGCCCCAGAATACTAAAGAGCTGAGCCAGCTTCAGATTTTTTTTTTTTTTAAATTTCCATTTATTTCTTCCATGCTTGGGTCCTGGGTCATTGTGCTCAAGAGAGTTTGTGATGTGAACGTTCAGCACAGCAAACCTCAGACAAGTGCTCAGTGGCACTGACCTGGCTGCATGGCCCTGTGTCCTGGTCACCTGGGATGGGCTGGGTCACCAAGTGCTCAGTGGCACTGACCTGGCTGCATGGCCCTGTGTCCTGGTCACCTGGGATGGGCTGGAGAGCTGAACCAGCAAGGAGCCCAGAATGAGCCACACAAACCACATCTGCCTTCAGGTGCCACATGCACGTGGATTTCAAGGTGTCCGAAAGTAAGGCAGGAAATGGGAATGTGCTCTTAGTGAAAAATAATTTCCAGGAAAAATTATGACTAATAGTACCCCCTGGCCTACCCAAAAAAGCCCCAACCTACAAATTTTATCTTTTGCAGGAAATTTATCTTCAGTTCAAAAGTAAACTTGACTAGGTCTACATCTAATGATTGTCTATGCTATGTATTAACAAACATCAGTAGTTTAAAGCCCTCCATTTTTCATGAACTTCAGCTGCTCAATGGAAGTTGCTGCAATATTTCCCAGAGAACAAAAAACAGCCTAGATTTGATGAAACAGCAGACTAAGTTCTACCAGCATGATTGAAACAACATACAACAGTTATCACATAAAGAGAAAAAGATGGTAAATATATTGAAGAAATGATCACCTGTGAGAGATTCTTTCAGCTCTTTTTACTTTTCCTTATACAAATACCCTCACTGAGTTCAGTGAGCACCTGATTTTAAATCAGGAATAAGCTGTGTGTTCTTGGACACACTCGGTTTGCCAACAATAGCTCCCAGGTTAATGGGGCCAAGCACAGCTAGGCAGATCCAGTTCTGTTTTTATCTGTGTTTTTGAAAATCAGTCTTTGTACACTCCAGAAATTACATGATTTCCTTGTACTGTGCAATTTACTTGTAAAACTCATTTTTTAGAAAGCCTGCAATACAAAGCTTTTGAAATATTCAGAAGTGCAGTGTTTGGATTTTTGCCTTTAAATGACTGGTTGACAGAGGGGCTATACAAACCCTCCAGTGGCTGCAAGAAGAAAGAAAAATGAAAAATTAAATTCTAAAGCTATACATACAACTTACTGATTTATACAGTGTGGTTTGAATTAGAGTCTATAAATTCCAAAATCCTTTTTCTTGGGAGTTCAATTTTGTTTGCATATGAGGGCAGCAGGGGAAGGTGGTGTGGCAGAACAGAGTGAAAGAGCTCGCAAAGGGAAGGGCAATGCAGAGCCTGGGTTGTGGAAATCTATAAATAAGCTTTCAGATGAACTCAGGATGGGTTGCAAATCTTCTCAAAGCTCTCCATTAGCACTCTGCATTTGCAATTAGAGGTCTGATCTCACCTACACGATATCTGTGGATCTGGGCTCACTGCTGATATAAGCCAAATGCATCTGTAAAAGCACTGTTTTATAGCCTGCAAAATCCATTGGTTTTCTTTCTATTTCTATCAATTCCAGACATGCAGAGCCCACTGAGGGAGCTCTTCCAAATATAAAGTTGTTTTCTTTAATGTCAGAATGATAGGTTAGCAGTTAAAGAGCTGCTCCTAGCTTTTTGTGCTGTTCTTCTGGAGTAAAATTGCTTCTTTTAGAAGCAGGAATGTTCCTGGGACCAGCATGGAAGGAAGCCAACACTTTAGGACCTGTGTGATAGAAAAGCCAACAGATGAAATTGGTGTCCCTCTCATAGGAAAAGGATGACACTGTGCAGGGCTGCAGACATACAAGTAGCTGGTCCCTGTTAATAAAGTTTCTCTTCAGTTATGATGATTTTGATGAAAGGAATAAGATAAAGCAAGTGCTCATGAGATTTTGTGTAAGCCTTATGCAGTTAAAGTTCACATTAATGTTTTGATAGTCTGCATAAAAAGTGAGTGGGTAGAAAGCTCACTTGAAACCACTTTGTAGGGTAGGTATATGCATAGTGAAACTATTGGAGTCTAGATAGGCCCTTTTGACATTGGATTACTTGCCCCGTACGATATTTATTTTTTTTATCACACTAGGGCTATGTCTGGAGTTTTATGAACTTTTAGAAGATGACAAGAGTCTTCTTTTATACTTCTTCAGTAGCATTATTTACTTTACAATAGTCTTACAGAGACTCCAGCCTAATCCAAGTCATGGGTATCTGACCAGCGTAGCAAGAGAGAGGCAATCCCATTAATGAAGAACCTAAAATTTAAATCTCTCAGGTTAAGCTAAGGTGAGAAATGATGCAATCTGCCAAAATTCTCATTCTGGGTTCATGTCAGACCACACATTCCCTGATTTCCAGTGTCACTCCATAACCAGACCCTGCTGTCTCCCAGGCTGTGCACACAAACAATGCCAAGACACGTTCCTCACCCTGCTTGGTTCCCTCTGAACAGCCCAATCCTACAAGGGATAAACAACCCTGAGCCTGTTTGCACTGTGAGATAAATGCCCATCACCTTTCCTAATCCAAACACTCTCTGAATCAGCAATCCCAAAAAGCTCCCTTAAATAAACCAAGCCATGAGCCCAAGGTGATATTAATGCAATCACCTAGAAAGACACTTTCTTTTTAAAGATTTGTGCTTTTCCAGCAGGAGTTTTGGGTGCAGAGTGTGGAATCACATTTAGGACAAGTCTGGAACGGAAGAGAGATTTAGTGGCAATAGGACCAGCTATTCAGTAGAAAGTGTTGTATCTGTGCACATCTATTTTTCAAATAATAACAGTGGGAAAAACATTGCAGTTGAGGATTTACATGTGCATTACAGTTTCTTTTTTCCAACCATAAGACTCACTGAATTGTACCACAGAGGCTTAATTTTTCACTGTGATTTTCTTTTCCGCAGTTTGCAAATTGTCTATTTATAATTACTTTCAATTAACTTGGCTTTAGCCAATCAACACACCATAAACTGAACTTAAACAGTTATGAGCTGTGTTTTGTGAGGAGAATTTATCTTTACATTAAGTGTTAGTTCATTAGAAAATCTGAGCTCAGGGAATTACAGGAGCTAAATACAAATTTTAAATTCATAGCGAGATAGTTCCATTAAAAACATTTAGAGTTCTCCACAGCAATTATCAGTTTAACTGTGAGGCCACTGATTATAACTGCTCAGTGTGGGTTACATTTGGGTCCTTGGTACATTTGTGTACATTTAACACACACACACAGAGCATCAGCTGCATTCCTTGGTAGGCTTCAGGAAATAGTTGTCTTCCAAATATATTTCTCCAAAAACCTTAAAAATTAACTCAAACGTATGCCAAAACATTAAGCTCATCTGTGGGTTTGTATAAAGTTCTGAGATTTTAATCTGACTCTCAGGAAATCAGAAATTTTTCATGCCTTGGGTCAAGGCAATGACCAGAATGGTAAGTATTTTAAGATGTTGACCTTCTCTTATCTCAGAGAACAGGGGAGATAAAGGAACCACCTTACAAATATGATAAATTGAGTACAACAGGATACTGGCTTCCCTGTGAGGAGGCAGATATTGAAATGAAACCGTTTAGGATTTTAGAAAGGAACACTTAAGGTACTGGATTATGAGTATTTAACTAGGAAAATGTAAAACACGTATAAATACCTAACAGCCTACACTGCTGGGGCTGTGGGAGTAGAGGGAGGTTTATTCACATCAGACAGGAGTGGCTGGAACCGCAGCACAAGCAGTGCAGCAGCAGCCACCACAAGTGGTCCCCTCTTGAGGGGTGGTTTTCAAGTCACTTTTCTCTCCATTTTGGATTCACTATTAATGAGGTTGCCTTTGGGAACCCAGATCCTTCACATCTCATTGACTATTTGCAGCATCAGTCTCCATTCTCACTTGCTCAGAAATCAAAGCAGAAAATACTCCCCCTTGGTACCATGAGAGTTACACATACAGTGAGAATGAAAAATTAACACGCTCAATGAAAAGCACACCAGGGCACAAAAAACTCTTCCAACAAATTAAAAATACATCCCTTCTATCAATAATATACCATTTATCTGCTCTAGAGCCTGAAGAACAGAGCTCCTCTGCATTAACAGCACACTAGGAAAAGTAAGATAACTTTGTTAAGTTCTTTCCTTTTATGTCTTGTTTCTGCAGAAATCAGTGATAATTCTCTTGTTCTCCCCTCCTGGACGCCCTTCTCTTTTCCTGAGCAAGTTTTTTGTTTAGCACCAATAACTTAAAATATTCTACTCCTGTGAAGATACTCGAGTAGTTGAGCTAAGAAACTCAACTTCAAAACTTGTATAATCCTCTTAATTAATCTCTTGGTAACTACCATGAACCAAACTTTAACAAAAGTCCATTAAATCTTGTGGCAAAAGCAGGCAATTATTTTATGGACCCTGCCCCTCTTTAAAATGCATGCTTGTATATTTGACAGAATGAACAAACATATCTGTGAGAGCAACAAAGGTAAATTCTTATTAAACATTCCAGTGTTAAATACATTTGCAAAAATAACATGTCCTTCAAATAAGCCATGATTGGTAAAAATACATTATGAATATCTCAAAACCTGGAAAAAAATTGTCATTTACTGTTTTCTATAGTGTATGAAATTATGCCCCTTTGGAAGGCAATAACAATAATTAGAGCTCATTACCTGATATAAGGACAATATAGAACAAAAAGATGGGTCTACACCACACATCCTGAAGAGGAGTATTCTGCAATGGTAATGTCTATTATTTCAAAATGTACTTTCACCATAAAGATTTTCATGTTCTCCAGCAGCAACAGGCATGTCATCTGATCTTCCTTCCTTACTTTTTGGTTCATTTTCATTTGTAAAAACAAAAGGAACACTCTTTGGTGCTTCCAATTCAGTTAAAATAATCATAAAACTTCCACAAATTTACCAAGCCAGGAGTGACTCCTCAGTTTCCAGGGCATCAGAAGTTACTGAAGCCTGCCATTCACCACTGCACGTGGTGTGACAGAGAAGCTTTAAAAGCAAATGGGAGCCCCAGAGCCAAAGCAGCAGCAGGTGCTAAACAAGAAATGGCTTTACCAGTGAGAGCCACAGCACTGGGAGATGCTGGAGCTCCATTACCAACGTGCCATACCCGAGCTTTTCCCTTTGGAAACAGAGGATTTTCTACAGACCAGAATTACCACACCTTACCGCATCAAATGATTAATTAGAAAACCTGGGTCTTCAGACATCAGTATTAAAAAATGTATAAACTTGCATCTAATTGTGTAAAGATTTGCCATATGGTTACTAGAGAATGTAATGGAAACTTGCTGTCAAACTCCTTTTGCAATAGGATTTGTAAGTATAAATTACAGGCAAAGCTTTCAAATTGCAGAAAAATCTAATATGTTATAGACAAAACATCAGCAAAGTAATTCAGCCCCTCTACCAAATGCTACTCAAAATCAGGAATAGGTGGGCCTGAAATGCTTCTGATGTTTAGGCTGAATCACAATTTCATTTTTTCAAAGATTTGAAACTACCTTGGTTATTCTAAATAAACACAGACCCCCCAAAACCCCCAAGAAATCTCCAAAACAAAGCATCAACCCAAATCCCCTTCAACCTATTTCCTCATCCTTTTTCCCCACCATGTTTTCCTATAACCAACAAAGAAGAATATATCCCTGGCCATTTCAGCATGTATTTAATTTCACTGAATAGAAAGCATTGTCTGCATGTACATAATCTGCTTTGATAAAATTGATTGGCTAATAGTGAAAATCTTTGCAATATCAATCAATTGACAAAAATTTAGAAGTTTCCTTTAAAGGCCAGAGATTATTCATACCTCTTCAAGTTAGCTCACTCCTTAAGTAGATAGTGATATAAAAATTACCTCTCATTACTTCAGATAAAATGAATATTTTTTCTTCAGATCATAATGTTTAAATGCTCTAACTGTGATCCAGCTGCAGAAACAAAAGGGCTGCTACAAACATATCATCAGATCTCTTGCATCTTCCTGGCAAAGCTTTGTGCTTGAAACAAAAGCACTGTCAAAAGCATTGTCGCAAGATACTGCGAAAAAAAAAAATTGTTCTGTAGCAGGTTCCCTCTTGTTAACACCTGCCCTTTCCCTTTGTTGTAGCTTCAACCTAAAGCAATTGAAAAATGAATGACAGTTTTGCATTTTCAAAGAAAGAAATCAAGGTTTGGTGTGAGTGTCAGTGGGTTCAGTGGAGCATCTCTTAAGACTGTGAGGATACACTGCAAATAAAATAATGTAACAACTGACTCAGATACTGATAGATGCTGTGGATAAATGCATATGTGTGCACCTGTATGTACACATATGTGTGCACACAAGTAAAGCAGTACTGGGGGGTGTGTATACGTGTGTGTATATATGTATATATGCGTATAAATATTTATATATCTATCTATATCTATCTATCTATATCTATATCTATACATCTATCTATATCTATATCTATATCTGTCTATATCTATATCTATATCTACATCTATATCTATATCTCTCTTCTCCATATATATATATATACATATACATATGGAGAAGATGAAAGACAATGCTCTTAGAAATATCAATATTTTTTTTGCTAAGAACATCCAAAAATCCATCTACCAGTGCAACACTCTGGATCTGGGAGCCTAATCTGACAAATACTCAGTACATGTGTTTACAGTTTACATCTGCAGTCAGTACTTTTATGATGGGACTTTTCAGTGCAACATGACAATCCTGTGTTCAGAAGTAGTCTTAAAAGTTATTGGAACACATTAAAAATTATTTATTTACAGACATTATCAACTTTGAGACTTAGACACACATTCTGCCCCTGACTTCATATTCTCTTTGGATTGACTTAATTTTATATACATAAAGAGAACCAAGGAGAAAAAAAAAACCTTTTTTTCTAATAGAGAGAATGTGCCACCGTGGAGAACCTTTGGGAAGTTTCAGTAGATGAACCTGCTTCCACTTCCTGGTGCTCATCTGCTGTGACTGTGAGGATAGAAGATATTCCCCTATATTCATTCATGAACTGTTTTATGAATGACTCCACAGTATTTGTGGTGACAGCTTGAGGTGCAAAATGCTTGCCAGGAGAATTCTTCCTTTGAATACAATTTACAAAGGGAGCCATATGCAACCCTGTAAGAGAGGGCAAGGCAAACCCCAGTCTTCTTAAGAAAGCAGACATTTCTTCATCTGCACAAAAAACCTCCCTAAAACCAAACAGAAAAGCTACAGCAAAAAAACAAGCATACAAGAAATATACAAAAAAAGAAAGAATCTTGGGCACAGGATTTAATTTTTTTCTTCTTTTCAAAGAGATTTCCCAGAAAACATTCCAAGAAAATCAAGATTAATTTATGCTGACCGCTCAGTGAATGCAATTATTGGTGAAGTCTCTCTGTATTTAGCTAATTATTTCATCACCTTTAAGCAAGCTGAGGAACTCAGTGCTCAGGAAAATCTTGAAATTTTACATGTTTTTCTCTGCAGCATGTCATAGAGAAAAAAACGTTTTCCCTTTCTGCAAGGCGACAAGATGCATGCTGCATGTGGCACCAGCTAATTTTTACCACAGAGAACCACATAATCATTCATAGTTATATCCTGAGTCCTAAATGTGAATTCATTCAATTTGTAGGGGGCTGCTGCCTGCACACTGCACTGCAGCACACACTCAGTCATGCCAGAAAAAAAACCATTTGTACTTTTCTTAGATTGGTCATTTTGTTAAAACAGCATTGCCTAAAAAAATCTTTACATTTTGTTGGTAAAACTATTTATCAAGGCTTCTTATAGAATCATGGAATTGTTTGGGTTGGAATCAACCTTAAAGAACATCCAGTCCCAAACCCCTGCTATGGACAGGGACACTTTCCATCAGACCAGGTGGCTCCAAGCCCCATCCAACCTGGCCTTGGACATCTCCTGTGATCCAGGGGCAGCCACAGCATCTCTGGGCACCCTGTGCCAGGGCCTTACACCCTCAGGTAAAAATATGGAGGTTTTAAAACAAAGGATTAGGGAAAACAGAAAAACAACCCAGTTTCTATCTTCCTGTTTCATATTTGCAATCATCAACCCTTGCACTTTCATTGCTATTTTTCAATTAATTCAGCTGAGTTCACATGTTTTTCATAGGGGTTTTTTTCTTAATGACAGAGGTCACAATGAGAATGTAGAGTTCCTTTTCATTTATGGAAAACCTAAAGACACATATTTCCTAGGTGGTTAAAAGCTCAAGTTCATCTCTGTGACTCTCCAGCACTTTCACATGGCATGTCTCAGTGGTTGCTATTCCTGATTAAAACAGGCCAGGCTTTTTTGCATGGAACACTATGAGTGGTCTGCACTTCCTGACCTATTTATGGATTTATTGCATCCTGATCCATTTATGAAAAACAATGAACAAAACAGTTAATCTCAAGAGATGAAGCTTTCAAGAATAATGCCCATGTGAAACTCTGCACTGTGTCAAGTTAAAAAAGGAAGATGCATTAAACCAACACATGAGAGATGATTTTTCCATAACTTATTAATTCCTGACTGACTTAAGCCAACCCTGGACTGGCAATAACACAGTAGTTGCAAGAGAGCAGTGAGGTCAACAGGAAAGAAGATGCAAAGGCAGAATCTGAAGACCAGAATATCTGGGTATTACAGGGACTGTAATTCCACAGGGCTTCCAAGAAACTGTGGGAAAACTGCCTGTGCAGTGGCCCAATCCAGCTTCTGCCATGGGAGAACTCCTATTTCCTGCATTCACCACTGTGGATTCACCTAAGTGAGAACGAGGCAGATCCACAGAAATTCACATCAGAGCTCACAGAGGCATTAGCTAAAACAAGGCCCCATGTTATGGCCTTACCTTTATCCTAAAGCTGGTCTTAGGCCTTTTCTCTGACCAGGAGATAATTATTTCAAGGAGACCTCTGTGCAAAACTCCCACTAACCTTGGCCTGCCAATTTTGGCAGTAACGTGTCTACAGCTGAAATGGGAGCTTATCTCCTGGCATTTAACAGAGAACAAATGATTTTTTTCCTCTTAATTATTTATAGATCATTGCCCTTTTTCCCTTTCTAGTCAGGGAAATCTGTCAGTGTGGATGTTTGGATTATTGTAGTCGATATAACAGTTCTAGTAACGTTGTCTCAGAGCTATGCAAGAACCTGGGGATATCGGTTTATTCTGTGCTAGTTTGATCTCTGCATACAGTGCAGCTTCTCCAACCATTATAAAGAAAAATAAAAAGGGGATTGAGGGAAAGGGAGGAGGTTTACTTATACCAGGAAAACAAGGCTTCTTTTTTGGACATAAACACAAAGTAATGACTCTAGATCAAAAGAAATGGAAGAAAATGGCAAAAGCCTTTTGTGTTACTATTGTTTAGGAGAGGAAAGAAGTGGATTACAATATTAGAAACCTAAATCACATGAGAGATACATTACAGCTGTGCCATTCTCTACTTCCATTACAGTCATGGAGCTCTATAATAACTTCATATTGTCCTGTATTTACAGAGACATCATGATTTAGTCTGTGTTGGAGAGTCAAGAAATCACTACAAAGGAGCAAGCATCAGAAATTAATGAAGAACATGCATAAACCTGACAGAATAAATAGATGCTTAACTACAATTTGGTGAGAGCTTGGGGACATATTAAGGGAGATTTGGGAGCAACACATCAGCAGGAAAGGATTCAAGCATATGGTGACTTCGCACTGAAACAAGCACCAAAATGCCTAATGGTGTCAAGAGCAAGAGGATTATTTTGTCGGTTTAACTGACTGTGCACTATCTCCTCAGAAAGAATCAGCACAAGAACAGCTTTAGGGACGACACCAGAGCAGTATAGATGAGCACAAGGATGGGAAATGGGATGTGGGAAAGCTGAATAGCCCAGCCTGTGGCAATCCCATAGCTCTCTTCTGCAGGTGGGCAGACAGAGCAGGCGGGATCTGGAGTGCAGTGAGGGGCAGCAGATGGGGTAGGAAATCTCCATCCTCAGGTGTGCTCTTGCCTCTGTTTCTTGCCACACTTTCCTGGTGTCTTATCACAAATAGGGATGGAGTACCCAAAAGAGACCAGATCAATTGGGTTGGGCCGATTTTTGACCCAAACTCTATTCCTGTGCAATTGGGACATACTGGGCAGCCTAACCCCTTGTCCACACACATTTACCACATTTCCCCTCCTCAGCCACGTGATCCATCTCTCCAGAACAGTAACGTGCTCAATAAGCCTGGCCTAGTCCCATCTTTTCCCCTTCAAGGTCCTGCTTATCGCTTACGTCCTCTGTCTTGTTTAAGCACAAAGGAGTTAAAACCAGCCCCAAATCACGATACCTTACACCAATGCATCAGTAGGGGTAGGGGGGGTAGGG
Organism: Dicaeum eximium; assembly: GCA_013396995.1. Lineage (NCBI taxonomy): Eukaryota > Metazoa > Chordata > Aves > Passeriformes > Dicaeidae > Dicaeum > Dicaeum eximium. The sequence goes on along the minus strand of VWZP01002292.1, from coordinate 869,597 downwards.
GACTGACACTTTTGGCAGCCTGTTCTGCACTCATGGTTCCCTCAGGCATGCACAGGCGGTGGGCTGTGTCCCCTGGGCACTCTGTGGCAGCCAGGTGAGGACTGCAGTGGGTTCCAGCTGCCCTTCCAGCACCTCCATGGCACTCCTGCTCCCGTCAGAGCAGAGACAGGAGCTGGCTTCCAGCTGCAGCACACTTTCAGATGAGAGCACTTCAGAAACTTGGAATATCAATGAGAATTTTGGGAAACACCAGCAATTGCTCAATGAAGCTTACAGTGGCTCTTCCTCCACTCGACAAGTGAAAGAAATAAAGTCCATCCAACATTGCTTAAGGTAATACAAAATCTCATCTTTGTTATCCAATACTTCCTCTGTACCTCATATCCATAAAAAGGTTATTTCTTAAATGAAAATATCATATTTATCCATCAAAAATGAAAAATGAAACAAGAAGGGTACTTTTTAGAAGAGCCTGTATCCAAAAATCTTGCTATATCCTCAAAGAAAAAGAAAAAAGAAATTAAGTAACAGGAGTTAACGAGCAGGTGTTTTTTTTCTTTAGTAAAGGTCAGCAATCCCAGAGCAGGAAATTAATCCCAATTAGTAATGATATTTTGTCTTGATATATCATGACACTTTTGATTTACTGTGTTTCCAGGATGCAGGCAGCAAATGTTAATGATTCAGTTTGCTGGGAATTTATACTCCTGCTCATTTCCCATTTGCTGATCTGCTGCAGCTCGTCAAGTCTTGGCTGCTTCAACTAACGAACTGACGGCCTCGCAGGAATAATGGTGTGTGCTGCAAGCTTCATTTTTTTTTCATGCCATCTGCAAAAATGCAGGTTCCTCTCTGAAAAAAATATTCCTGGCAGTCAGAAAGGAGTGATTATGATCATATAAATGTCACTTGTAATTTGTGTTTCGCTTGTTTAATAGTGTTACTACTAAATGACGGTTTCTGTAGAGAACAAAACTAATTATAGTAAATTCAGCATTTTTAGGGGAAATTCATGAAGGGAAGCATACCTAGTTTTGTTCATTTCTTCAAAATTTTTTAATAGAAATGATGTATTTTTACATCATGATTTATCTGCCCAGCTGGTGTACTTTGAATTAGAGCTATACAGAATGTTCCTCTGGAGGCTTGTGCAGGCAGTAAACATCACTTTTCTTACAAACAGTAAATGCAAACCCCATGCAGACCTATTACAAATGTTGCACCAAATGTGTGGGGAAATCTTCAAAACTTATAGTAATAAGAGTTTTATGACATATTATTCTGTGAAATGGTTTGTTACCTAATTGCTGTTTACTGAGAAAGTTTGATAAACACCTTGCTGAACCTATTAAAAGAAAGGTCATTGCAATTTTCACGTACACTCTATACCACACTATGCTTGCATTTAAGCAATGTTTAAGTCAGCAATAACAATGAAATTTAGGTATCCTGAAAAACTATTTTAAGTGAAACAGAAAGCCTGCAAGTATGTGATGTTAAAAAAACCCCAGATCTTCTACTACTACAAAAGAACTCAGTTCTTAGAGGTTACACCAGTACAAAATCTGCTCTGAGCTCCAGAATAGCCTTCAGTCTTTCTTGAAGTCTAAATTGTTTATTTGGGTATTATACAGATTTTACCTCAAAGCACAGCTAAGGAGGCACTTTCCCAAATGTATTAATGACATTTCTATTTAATAAATAAAGAAGCCTTTAAACCGTTAAAAATAATTTCTTCATGTGTTAACAACCATGATGGAAGCTTTGTACAGAGAGTAAATCAAAAGCAGCATCTTTTTAAAGCTTATCTAAAAGGAGGAAGGTAAAAAACAGCTGAAAAGCCTTTTTTTTCCCCTTCTTAAATATAAAAGAAAACTGTTTCCCTGAATTCAGCCAAAACCAGTAGAGTGTTGCTGCACTGCTGTAAACAACTATTACAGAGCACCAGTCTGCACAGTCCATGTCCTGCAGATGCTCAGAGCCCAAACTCCAGTTTGTCTGCGTTAGGCAAAGCAGCTGCTGGTTAATGGTGCACGGAGCTCCTGTGGCCCTCAGTGATGCTGGGCTGAAGGCTCTCTGGGCTTAAGGAGAGGCAGGGAGAGGAGAGGCTCCTTACCTGCCCATCTCACCTTGCCAGCAAAGGCAAGAAATGTCAGAAACACAGCACCTGCTCCAAAGCAAACTTTAAACCCCTGAAGTGTGGCACTGACACCAAGACAGTACCAAAATTGTAAATAATAAGTACAAGTAATTCAAGCCATCAAGCAGCCTGAGCTGCTGGGATCCCCCAGGCAGGTGGGCTGACATGTCCAAAATAAGCATCACCCAGGAAGGGGGAAAGCTTCAGAAAAAAGATACCTGCAATTATAGTTTAGCTGTTTAATGATTGCTGTGACTACTTTACTGAAGATCGGTGTGCTGTGCAGAACAAGTCTGAAAAAGATGCACTTGGTATGCCCTGGGATGGTGTTTTCCAAGCTTCTCCACACAATGCTGTACCTGACAAAACTCTGGGTGGCATGTGATGCCCTCCCACCATGCCCAGAGGAGGCTGAGCTGCTGCAAATCCTGAACTAAGGACTGCATGGAGCTCCCTTCCTCCCTTCCCACATCACAATTTCAAGCAATGTCAAACTCCTCCAGTGCAGTTTCTGCTAAGGCAGCCACTATTAGATTGCTCCAAACAATGTGTTCAGTCTCAGCACAGGGCTGGAGAAAGTCCTGCTGTGTGCACACGTGTGCCAAGGTGTTTTAAACCATGCAGGAGAGGATGAGGGCAGAGGTTTGCCAGTAAAAGAGAAGGAACACAAGATATTAAGCAACAGGCACACCACACTGTTCAGGAAACATTTCCCTTGAAGTTATTACTACAAGTCCATTCCTTCCATCAGTACAAACAGGAAGCTCAAGAAAGATTATATTATGCTATATTGCTTATGCAAGTACTGTTAAAATCTCTGCAAAGGGACCATGGGATGGCAGTAGTTAACACATTTTGAGAATATCCCCTCCTTTTTTCCACATGCTGAAAACCAGTCTGGAGCTAGTCAAAACCAAGACCAATTATAGAACATGGTTCTCTTTCAGGACATTGCTCCATCCAGCACTTCCCTCCTTAAAAAACTGAAGCAAAGAACTATTTTTGTATTCAAGTATTCTAGGTTTCCATATTTAGAAGTTAAACAACAACAAAAATATATAACTTTAGAAACTCCAGATCTAAATATAAAAAATTACAAATAAGGGGACCATATAGACTTTGGTAGATACTGGATCTAAAGAGGTCATTCATGAGTGGGGAAAAAAAACCCCATCACCTCACCACCAAAAAACAAACAGGTCTTTGATGAGTTTTTTTTTTTTTTTTCTTGGAGCACTAATTCAAGGAAAGAAAAAAAGAAATCAGAACATAAAATATATTCCTTTAAACCATGTACATTATTTACCATTTAGACATCCCCACAAATATTTTTTTTAGCTTGCAAAGAACTGTAAAATAAAGCATGAGTTCTGTAATTTCTATTTTAAGGCATAACAAGCAACCAATATGCCTTTTACTCTCTGCCTTTGAAGAGAAAATTCAACTCAATTTTCAATGTAAAATGTTTAAAACAACCTAATGGAAATACCAACTTAGGAGTGTGAAATACCCTTTAAAACAATTTAAATTAAATATCACTGTCCTTCCTTCAAGGCATTACCTTTAATTGATTTTATCTTAAGTTGTTTCTTCCTAGCACAGTAATTGCCATTGATTCCAATTAATATTCAGCTGGCCTTTCTCTATAAATAATTACTGGCCAATTTATTTCTTTCAGATCAGACCTTCTTGCTGTGACCATTATTTGTGTTCTGAGACAGAGCTTTTTAAGTGCATCCCAAAGCTGGGTCAGGCTTCAGCCAAGGCAGTACCCAAGAGCTTTATGGGTTCACAGCGTGGTGTGACACAGAGGTCTGAGCCAGGTGACGAGTGCAGCCCCTCTGCAGTGAATCCAGAGCAGAATTCCTGAGGCCCAACCCGTGCCCAGCGCAGCTCCAGAGCAGAAAATGAGCTTTGAGGGGAGGAGTTTCTCTAAATCCTTCCCTGTCTGCACAAAGAGAGATGGGTTGGAGAGGTACTGGTGTCAAACTGGCATTCTAAGCCCTGGATCCTCTTGCCACAGCAGCACATAAACCAGCCTGCTGAAGAAGACTGAGAAGGAGTCAGGGAAGGAATTCCTTCTCCAATCAGTGGTGCTGTGGTTGGAGCCCTTGCCAGGATGTAATTTCAACCTGAAGGGACTCCAGGATCAAAGTGGATAGGACACGCTCTAGCTTTTGCTTCTCAGTAGTCTCAGGGACCCTCCTCAGTTCTTCACACTGCATCCTGGCCAAATGTCATAAAATCTGAATAATCAGTGCAGAGTATTTTCCTTCTGTGTAAAATCACTTCTGTATACACCAGTAAGTGCCAGTCATGTATGGGAAGACACCCCAAAACCCCTTCCTGAAGATGCCAAGCTGATCTGGCCTGTAGCTCAGAGGAAATGGTGCTTCTGCTTGCTTGGATCTTCACTGTGAATATGTGTGCAAGGTTGATAAAGTATTTAGCATTAGTCACAGAAATTATTACACATTTGGAACTCGAGCAGTTGGAACACACAGGATTGAGCTGCTTCCAACATACTCTGCAGTTCTACTCTTGCCCATAAAAGCTGTTTTATTGCTAACATTTCTGTGTTTTTCTCCCTCACTCTCTTCTTATTCATCCTCTGACCCCAAATTTCTTATGTATCCTGGCAGGCAGCTCTCATGTTCTAGCTATTAATCCAGTACTTTTGCCATTACCATTAAGTTTTCAATATTTTATCCAGTTCCTGCATTTCAGTAAAAGAGAGTCAACTCTCCTGGTTTAGATTATTCTGTTGTTTTTGAAACCCTCAATATAGCACACTAAAAAAACCCAAACAAAACCAACACATTTGTTTGCACTATGAAACATTGATTTTGGACACAAAAAATCTCTTAAAATGCACTGCACTAATTAGTTGTGCTGTAATGTGAACACATTGGCTCTCTAATAAGGTTACCCAGCAAAGCTCTTCTGGATGTCTGTTCAGATTGAAGGCATAAGCATTCCCTTGTGAGTGTAAGTTTTTTGCTGTGTTTAGTGATGTTTTTTTCATTTGTCCTAAGAAAGACAAGATCAGTATATTTTAAAAGAGGTTATGAGTTAAAACAAAACAAAACAAAACAAAAAAAACCAACAAAATCAAACCAACCTGGATTAAGTTACTTCAGCCCTACTGCTAGCAACCAGTGGAACACTTGGAGGCTGTTTTCTGAAATCCTGGTGCTAACAAATGATCTGAGCTTTGTCATAAAGAGCAGCAGGATTCCTCTTCACTTGTTCCATGCAATTTAATAGACTCTGAATACACAAAAATTTAATATCATAAATGAAAAATGCCTCTTTTTCTTGTGCTCTTGCTGACTCCAGAATATTGAAATATCATATATAACTTCTGGCAATATGTATAATATACAGTACAGATATAATGGCCATAGATAATTTCCTTGGTTTGAATACTGCAAGACGAAGTTCTACTGTCAGCTGGGTTTCCACAGTGCCTGGATTACAATGTGCCATAATCCTGGTGCAAGGATAGCACAGCCAGACTCTCTTGTGCTGGGGTCTACACTAATAAACAGCCACAATTCTTTGCCTGGACCCAGTTCAGCTGAAGCCCTCATTAATTTTATCTCTAGGCAGTAATTCTCATTCCAACCTCGGAGTGACACACGATTCTCTTTTCTGCTTCTGGTCTGCTGTGTGCCCTTTATCACTTTGGCCAAGCCCATCAACTTGGACATTCTGATGCCCTTACTGCCAGGGCCCAGCTTTCTGTCAGGTTTGCAAAGGGCAAGTGCTTTACATGGAATTTTATGGGATATGGCATCAAGGAATTGTCAGATCCACAAATGAAGGAGTGAATACTTCTTTTTATCCCTCTAGAGTTCTGCAACAAGAAACACTTAAATCCAAGCTATCAGCAGCACTTACATCTACAGAAACTGAGCAGTCCCAACCATATTTCATAACTACAACATATCTATTATTTCAGCTCAGAAATTCAGGTTGAAAGGCCATATCCAACACAAGAAATTCTAGTCTGATGACAGGTCCATCTAGCTAGAAGATGCACCTTCAAATTGACAGGTCACTTGTCACCCAAAGAAAGATAATCAGATCAGGGAAAAAAGATTCACTGCCTGTAGTGATGAACTGGAAAGAACATGCCCAAGGATGTCTCAATTTTTAGCCACAAGAGAGAAGAGAGAAATTCCTTTCCTCATCATGTTTTCTCATGTTATTTTCCATCTGAGATATGTAAACTCGTTCAATTTTCCCAGGACTGTGTTTGTGGCACTACTGAAGAAAGGGAGAGCAGAGATCACTCTCTGAGGCAGGAGGAGCAACCAACTTCTATTTCAGTCTCATACCCCCTAAACCACTGATTCACATTTCTGTGTACCTTAAGGTCCACATTTCAGTGTACCTTAATCAAACTGACCAATTTTTGAGATGACAGCCATAGTGTGGGACAGAACCACAGCTTTGAAAATAATTGGAATCAATAGAGAGAGCAGAAATTGAAGAGAGCAGAGCTTGTCCTGTGAAGAGAAAAAATCACACATGCATTTACATGTGCTTCAGATCTCCCTCTGAAAGCTGTCACTTGGGAAGAAACAGCTGCGACATGAACTGGACACTTCTGTGCCCAAGCCCACTGCAGATTATAAAGTGTTTTTCATGGTTCTGTACAACATTTTCCCCTGAAAAATAGGAGGAATATACATCAAATTAGTCATGATTTGGGAAATTCTAAGGTCTTTCACACATGTCAACCAGCTGGGCTCGAAGTCCTTTTACTGTATTTCTTTTTGGAACAAGATTCTAGTGAAAATAAGCAACCAAAGTATCTGCAGGTTGTGTACCAGAAATACTCCATTTTGCAGCCAATTGCTCCAGCACCTGCTGAGCCTGTGGGTGGACAACTCATTGTTAATACCTGCAATTATTTAATTGTGTGAACAATCACATCTTCATTTTTTATTCTCAGGAGTGACAATTCTTAACAAAAGGCATAAAGTGAGCTATAATGATCCTTCTTCATAGCAAAACAAATGATTCAGGTGGGATTCTGGGAAACCTGAGATATCCAAGCACAAGGAAATCCTATTTCAATACAGAAGGGTAGAAAGGCAGCAGTGCCAGGGTCAGAACATTGCTTGCTATGAAATACATTCCATTTATTTATATAAAACAATTTCATCCCCTCCCCTCCTACCCCCAAAATAACTGATGCAAGCAAACACGAATATGAAATAAAATGATGTGATTCTTTGGAGTCATTTCAGGAAATTGCAAATGTTTCTGAAATGAAAAATCCTTGCAAAGTCAATCAGCCGTTGCTGGGAGGTCAGCAGGGAGCTGTGCTGTGTCAGCCTATTTGCTCAGTGGTGCCAGGAGGTGCAATAATGAGCTGATAGACCAGGTTTAATCACAAGGATCTTTATTAAAAATAAAAAAGGCCAAACAAAGGCAAAAATTAAACTTCACAAAACCCAAAACAACAACAAAAAACCAAACCATAAAAATTTTCCAGACAACAACAAAAATCATAATTATTTCAGAATTATGAAAACTTGTCTGAGATATTTTCCCATTGGAAAATTAGGCTGAGCAATGAATTCATGTCAGTCCTGTCCTCTGTTTTATATTCCATTTCATTAAAATTCTTGCTCATGCTCCTCTAGATCAATCATAAATCTATCAATGAATTCAAATAAGCAAGAGAAGGCACCAAGCCTGCTTTTTTTCAAATGTGTAGAGTGTATTCAAACTACTATTGTTGTTTTCTAAATTTCAGAAGTTTTCAAACATTGCATATTAATATAAATTGCTTTTGGATGTGAGTAAGAATAGATTCACAATTTGTTTTCTTTCAGGTACACAAAGGGCTAAATAATAATTCTAGGGGGGAAAAAACACAACAAAACTTTGAAAGCAAAAGAGAACAGCAGTTGAAACAACATGGAGACAAATACAGAAAAAAAAGAGGGAGGGAGGGAGGGAGAGAGGGAGGAGAGAAAGAGAGAAAGAGAAAGAAGTATTATTGAAAAGCAAACATAGCTGAAAATATGTAAGATCTGTTGGGAAAGTGTCTCTGACTCATCACAAAAGGTAATGTGTAGAAATCTGACCACGATTTGCCCTGAGTTTAGATTAGGAATCCTTTGAAGCAATAAAGAAGCAAAGAACAGAGTGAACCTTGTTATTCAAGTTAGTCACATTTTTAAAAATTCCCATTAAAACCACTTTTGCTAAGACTTTTGACAGTGATTGACCTAAATCACTCATTCATGACCATCAGCAAACATGACTTGCACCTCATTCTGTCATGGTCTGTGATGGAGCAGCCTTGGAACTAGGGAGAGGAGCATCTAGAAGAACATGATTTTTTGTAAGACATAAGCAAAAAAGGCATAAGAGCATCTGAAAACTTGATGAAAATCTAATAGAAGAAGAAAGCTCTTCCCTCTAGTATTTTTACAGCTCTAAGTGAAATGGCAGCTTTGGAACATGCAGCTAGCACACCAAGTCCTTCCAGGTATCTCCTGACAGCATTACTGAAGAGCAAAGAGTTAATTCCAAGAAAATGATCCTCTAATCATTGCTTGTGGAAAAGTTACCCTAATTTCAGAGAAATGTAGTTTCATGGACCTTGCAATTTATTTTCATACAGCCAGGAATAATCTCTCATATGAGAAATTATTAAACAGATAAATTGACTGATTGTTCTTTTCTTTACTTGAGTTGAATAACTTTGCTTGCTTAAAAATGCACCATAATAAGCACTTTAGGAATAGAGGTCCTTGGAATCAAATTGAACTTTCAATCATGTTAGAAATTTGAAGAGCCAAAGTCATTCAATTCAGGCAAAAGAACACACATGTGACTAAGGCAGTTACCAAATGCACATAATTTAAGAAAATAAGTAGAAAGGTGAAAATAAATATAAAACACAGATCAGTTTGGAAATTAAAAACAATCAAAACTTACGATGATATATGGATTAAAAAAACCCCTAGGATAGAAACAACAGAGGAATAACAGAGCTCTCCAATTCCTTTTACTCACTCCTTACTGTAAAGCTTGTGAGTAAAATGAATACTTCGAGGAAGCAGGCATTTCTCACCATGGTTAAAGGGCTCCTTTATCACCTAAAATGAGATCAAGAACGGCCTCAACTGACAGACACAAATGCTTTACCTCTTCAGAAAATATTTGTTCTCAGACAGTTTCTGCATGTAGATTAATTTCTCTACAGCATATATAAAGCTCACAAATAAATAATTTATTTTCTTGTAGCAACAGGCAAGTTCAACAAGTACCAAGAGAGCAGACAGGTCCTAATAAACAAAACCCCGGAATTTTCCAAGTACACAGGACTAGACCACGTATTTAAATTCAATCATAATGCTGCTCAAAGGCCTGTGAGTATCAACCTTGTGAAAGGAACAGAACCTGCAGCTCAGCTTTGAGACTGTTAACAGGTTGGGTTTTTTTCTTTGAAATTTCTTACGATAAAAGTCTTCCATTCCTAACAACATTAATCCATTTTAAACCTGCTGATGTAATAGCTTACAAAGCTAATTCCTAGCTGTTGTCAGGGTTAGGAGACTTTGGAAGGGACCTGGAAAAAAACAGATGTAAAGTGTGAAAACAGATTAGCAACAAGCATATAGGATGAAAATTGCTGATAGAGAGCAGAGAAAGATGGTAAGGAAGAGTGAAGAATACTTTCAAATTAAGAAAAAGATTTGACAGCTTGAACCCTCTCCTGCAAATATCTCCCATTCTCTCCCTTGAGAGGGCGTAATTTTTAATTTCTTCTGCCAAATCCCATTACTCTGCAGTTACCATGTTTGGAGCTCTCCCCGGGAGAAGGGGGAACAGGCATTTCACACTGCTGGTGCAATCCATTTCTGGGCAGACCTGCCAGCCACTGTAGTCTCTGGGATTCATGCCAGCAGGGATAAATCTGCTTGTCAGTACAAATCCCATGTATACATTGGCCATAAACTCATGCCAGCCATTTTTTTTTGTGGGTTGGGTTTCTTTGTTTGTCTTTGTTTGTTTTGGGTTTTTTTGTTTATTTGTTTTGGGGGGTTGTTTGTTTGGGTTTTTTTTGGTTTTTTGGTTCTTTGTTTTGGTTTGGGTTTTTTTGGTTTTGCCCTCCATCCCAACTCAACAAAACTCCCTCATTAGCTAGTTTTCTTTTCGTTTTATATTAAGTTGTCCTTGGAAACCACAAGAGTTTGTAAGTTCAGGGAAAGGAGAAGAAAAATACAGCATGGATTGGAACTGGTTTTGCAGACCCTGTGAGATTTGCTAATGGTTCAGGATGTTTGAAAACCCCCAAAGTCAACAAGAATCCCTCAGACCTGCTCAGGAGGCAAAACTGACAGAGCTGCATTTTATTGGGTGCTACCTTCACCTGGTGCAGTTTTCCTTCCTTAGCATTTTCCAGAGGACCAAGGCAGTGGGTTCTGCTGCCAGAAGCTGGGTTTTGTGCTTGCCACCCACCCAGAAGGATCTGTTTGTGCTGTGTGACATATGCTTGGACGTCTCCCTCCCAGAATGGGGAGTCTCAGGCAGTGGGTAGGAGGAGGAACAGCAGGGCAGAGCCTTCTGCTTCTGAGCTACAAAGCTCCAAATGGTTTGATTTTTGTGTTTCTGAACAAAAGGATAAACAAGGGCAAAGTATAGAGGGAGGAGGCAGTGGTGAGTAGGAGGACTTTACGTATGTGTGCCTGAATACGTGCAGACACATACATACATACATATATATATATATATATACACACACACACACTCCCAGCTATGAGCAGGAGGCCGGTCTCAGTAACCCAAGATTTTCCCACCTCCTAAATGTTACAGAGGTATGAATAAAAGAAAAACAAAAATCCCAAACAAAGCACAAGCAATTGGACTAGAGATGGTTCAAAGCCAGAATCACTGCTGATTGCAGTGAACTCACAGAAGTAGCTCTTTGCTTTCTCACAGCCATTTTGGTTGCACCAAATGTTATTGTTTCTATTACAATCCAATGGATTGTAAGGGGAAAAAAAAAGAGTCTTCATAGAAAAATTAACAGCTTTTTTTTTTCCTCCATGAAAACAGTTAAACAACTGGTTTTGAGTTGTTTCAAATAAAAGCATCTTTGTTCCTTTCATTACAGCTGTTAAAGGAAAATGTAAGTGTTATTGAAGGTGGTTTACACAATGCACAACCCTCCTGGAGCACTTCTGGCACAGGGCCCAGTGGCATAAACACATATATACACATTTAATGGTATTACTCTAAATCACTCTCCCAGCACAACTATTTATATCTGCAAGGGTTCACAGGGTGACTGGAAGATCACTTTGTTCCCCACACAAAGAAAATCTAAAGCAAACTCACCTGATTTACAGACCTCTCCCTTGATCTTTTTGTGCCTTACATTGTCACTTATGCTATAAATATTGCAGAGTTTTGAAGATATATCAAAGATTCAAATTTCACCAAACCTGCAATAACAACAATTTTGGAAGCCCTTTTATAATTGGAATTGCCCTCTGTAGGAGTTCTCCTCATACGTTAATCAAATTTTGTACTAAAAGATTTTCTCAAAATATCCATTAAGACACCAGATTATTATATTTTTAGTAAATTACATATTTTGATGTTCTTTCCACAGAAATGGAGAGGTTCTTTCAAATTCACCCAGAATTACCATCAAGAGACTGAAGGATGTGAAATTGCAGCAAAGGCTTTGTGGTAATATTCTTCCCACTCCTGCTATTTAACTACCAAGCAGTTACAAAGACATGTAAGAAATAAGAGGTGGATAAATTAAGGGTTTGAGAAGGAGTAGCAGAGAGAACCCAGGACTCTGTCAAACTCCTAGTAAATGGCAATTACACTCCTGTAAGGAAGGCAGGAGAAAGGGGCTTTGTCATGGGTACAAGGCACAAGAATAAGCAGGGAGCAAGAACGTGTAATGGCAGTTTTCAGTGGCCAGGAACTCCCCTGCTGAAGCTGGGAAAAACAGCGTCATTCTGTGCCTTGAGGTCAGCATTGAAAAGCTTCAGAGAACACACCTGTAAGAGCAGAAAGGCTCGAGGTACAGGAGAAGCTTCCTGCCATCCCACTGCACACGATGAGCAAGGCAGCCGGGCAGCAGAGGAGGAGAAATGATCAAGCTCTTGGTCAAGACAGCTTCATTCACTGAAGCTCTACCCACCACTGGCCCCACAGCTCTTCCACAAAATTACCTTCTCCATGTGAAGGGGAAATTGGGGACTTTCAGAGCAAGGTCAGAGCACACATCTATGCATGCCTGGCATTCATAGAACTCAAAAAGATGATGGCAGGTATACTGAAGGAAACAAAGGGAAAAAAAAGAATTATATTGGGAGCCGTGACACTTAACTTCAAAAGGGAGGAAGATGGAACAGTTACACCTGGTTAATGACACAGATGAAAAACTATGGCATCCTGGTGGAAAACCTGTTTACTTAATAAGCTTGCTCCATCACCTCTTCCTCTACCTCTGCTTAATCTTTGCAAATCCCTCTATCTACGGCTTCTGTCTCTTCCATTTCCTCTCTGCACTATGCTTAAAATCCTCTCTCTGTATCTTTTATCCTCTTCCTCACCTTAACTTGGACCATTTTCTACTATAGCTTTTTCACTGCAATCACAGAAAAGCAGGGAAGATATTATTGTTTCAAGTGTTTTGTTCATCAAAGCATCTTCCAGCAACTGCAGCTGCCTGGACTGGCTAGTGAAATCTGTGCACCTTAATGCAATGCTAAAACTTATCCTGCTACTCCACAGGTCATGGATAGGAGAATGTCTCAGATGCTTTTTTACCATGTTTTACGTCAAGACATTTTCTGCTTAAAAATATACTCAATTATTTTCACTTTTTTTCTTCCTATCCAGCTGTAGCAAGACTGGATTGTGCCATTATCATTCTCAGATCTGCGTGCTCTCCATTTGCAAATGAGCATTTCAAATGAGTGGGAGGTATGTTAGGTGGGGTGAGGACAATATCTTCCTTTCTATTCAAGAGCTTGCCAACAGAAGCATATGTAGGCTGGGCTGGTTCCAAAAGTCTCTCGAGCATATGGAACACCCGTTTACGCTGCACTCAGCCCTCCTTTGGTGTGTTGGCAGAGCTCCCACCACAGGCACCTCATTTCACAGTGAAAATTCATTCTGCCATTATGGCTATTAGTCAAAGCTGCCATTACTCACATATCATACCAGGAGCATGGTTTTGTTCTATGATGAGTGACGCAGGGAGTTCGAGACATCAGAGTTAAAATGACAAAGTATAATGAATGAGTATTGTCATTACTTTTCATTTTCTGATGATGCTGACAACATTAAGTTCAACTTTGCTGACATAAATGAAGCCAAGGGGCAGGTATGGACATGAAGATCACTCCAGGTAGATGCTAGTACTTTGAAAGTGAAATGCAAAGTGATCTATTGCAAAGCGTTTAATAAATGAAACTAAACGCTTCTCAATGATACCAACCTCGGAAAAGGACAAGGCACAATTGGCAGATTGGAGAATGTACCAATCTTCCTGAAACTGTAATCCAGATTTATTTTCATTTTCTGGAGTCTGTATGTCCTGAAGCGACCCTGAAGTCAGTATTTTCCTTAGCTAGGAGTGAGCCAATGCCAGGGTATGAGGTGGAGACATTCATACCTGAAAAACTTTGTTTTAATTGGCTTTTCGCTTCATGATTGTTCACTCTCATTTGATGGCTCCCAAAATGTAAAGTGTTGAAAAATATTACTCCAGGGTTGAATTTAATCCCACAATTTTATTTCAGCACAGTGAAGTCCCTATCTGAAGTTATTGCAAATGAGCATTCCAGCATGAAATCAGGCTGTACTGATGTACTCCAAATGAGAATCTGCAGCAGCCTGCTTCACGCAGGTCCATACAATGAGGAGTAGTCCATTAGGTTTAAAGAAAGAATGTCTCTAAAAAAATCAAGGTACCACCAATTGCACTTATGAAAAATTCTTAAACTTGTAGCCTGCCATGGCTCAGGAGGGGCATCAGCTCACTATACCCTGGCCTGTTGTGGTTTCCTTTTGTGTTACAGAAAGCATCCAAATTTTGGGGTTTTTTGAGAGACAGAAACTCTTTTCAAAGTGCGGGTTATAGCTAACTGTATTCAAGTACGAAATGCTGATGAAGAACATTTCCCAAGACTTAGGACTATGCCCTCTCCAGCTTCCAAAGATATTGGACCTGTTTCCTCTTGGTCCCTGTTTTCCTAAAACCTCTGATTTTGCAGGCTTTTTCCATGATCTTTATTTGCCCTCTTCTGGTCCTCTAAAACAAGCAGTCCTGAGCTCCAACACATTTTCCTTTCAATTATTCCAATGCAGAAGGTGCTCATGGCAAAGGTTATGTTTTCTGGATTGAAGAAAACTACCTGACTGCTTTGGCCTTCACTCTCATGGCCCTAAAATCTGGTAAGGGAAAAAGAATTAGCATGAAAATACTTCAGATAGAAATAACCTGGATTTGTGTAAGGGCAGCACTGCAGCATCATTATCATTTTTGCTCAGTCTGTTTTCACTGTTATGCTGTCACATGAATGACTCCCTGTTCCCAGTATCTCTTTTCTTCCCTTAATTACACTGAAATCCTCAGATTGCAAATGTCCAACTTTGTCTTCTATTACATTCTCTGTCTTGCTTGTGTTTTTTTAAAATAAATTCGAAGTACGAAAGGTTTTAGAGGTTCATGAATAAAATAGCATTCTGTACTCTCAAAGCTCTGCTCCTAGGAGGTTTACAAGATCTTTCAAAAACATTAATGAATTAAGACTTATTATAATACTGTGAGTGGTGAAGTGTGATCCAGCCCTTCAGTTAGGAGATAAGAGCTTGGAGAAATAGCTCTCTGTACTTTCCAATGTCTCTTTGGAAAATCATTCAGTAGCAGGCCCAAAAAGATACAGAAGCAATTAATTCCCCACTGGAACATATGGTAAGTTAGACACCAAAGCAGGAACTCAGTGTGAAGTGAGGCTGCAGATCTCTGACCATTCATGCGTAAAAAGCAAAAATCCAAAAGCTGTGATTAATGGGAGCAAATACATTAATAAGTAAGAGACACTAGGGCACAAAAGCAAAGAAAGAAATAATATCCCATTCACAGAAGGCAGAAGCAATGCCAAGAGAATCAAGTGACTCGTCATTACAGTAAAGGTTTGGAGAGACTTGTTTTGGAAAAAACACAGTAGTCTGCTGCTCCTTTATCAGGTGCTGGTGTGTGTAATATCTCCTTAACTAATGATCTCTAACATTTCTTGTATACCAACCAATTGCATATATTTGCCATTTAGAAGTGGCAAGAAAAAGAGGTGAAACTACTTCTGGCAAATGGAGTACCAGTATTCAAACACATTCCAGCCATTCCCTATGAAATGCTAACTGTTTTTCCAGCAGGGAGTCTTCTTAGTCAAGTGAGTAAGCCAGAAGATAAGCATTATGTAGCTTATGTTTATGCCACCAACTCCACAATGTCTGAGTTGCTGCAGAAAGAAAGGGGAAAGGTAGAGGACCAGTAAAAGGAGAAACAATTCTAACTCTGAAAATTTCTGAAAATGGGCTGTGCTTGCTGCTCTCCAAGCTCCTATCACAGTGAGACATCTATGAACTACAGAAAATAGGCAACACATCTGATATGAACACAAGAAAATGAGCAGACAATTGAGATGCCAAAGCTGTGTGGGCTGCCTGTTTTGGTGGATGATGATGATAAGATGGTTTCTTTGAAATGCTATCTTTTGCTATGTTACAACAAGATTTGTTCCATATGTGTCCAATTGGAACTTTAACACCCCCCACTCACCGTCTGCAGAAGCAAATTGGGTTATTTCTCTCATTTTATCTCTGCTGTATTTTATGCTAAGGATGTTGCATGTGAGCACAATCGATGCAGCTTTTGCCGAGGCAGTAAAAGGCGTATTTAAAAGCTGTGCTTATGATTGGATTTTGTGCAGTGCAGACAAGAGAACGCAGGTGACACAAGAGTGCTGCATTAGTTTGGTGCTTCTGCCAGGTTTCTCTAGACATCTTACAGGTAAAGCACAAGGCCCCTCTGAGTCTGCAGTTGCCTTGTTTTATATTAGTCTTGCACTTTGCTCTATTAGACACCAAGACTTTTTACTTAATGCCATGAATATGTTTTCAGAGCACTGAAGGGAGAGCTTGAAGTTGTGTGAAAATCCCTAGCTCCTGTTCCTATTCACACCTACAAACAGACCCCTGATTGCTAGAACAGGCATGTTTCACCACAGGAAGGAGAAAGTGGTATGGTCTTTTCTGTCAGCTCAAGTCCTGGGACACTGCAGGAATGCACACCAATGTTAACTCCTCTGGCCTGCAGCCCCAGCCTAGGGCAGCTCCTCTGTCTGAAAACGTGGTTTCTCTGAGATCACACTGGAGCAAAATCTGGTTTTGTGTTGCCAAGGCACTACTAAAAACCCTTCAGAATAAGCACTGTTTGAATTCCTCTGTTCTCTAGAGCTAAGAAATCAGAACACAAACCCACTCCATAACAGTATGCAATAATAAGATACAGCAATATTTGTACAATGATTTGCAAGGTATTAAGACAAATACTTTGATTTTCCAAGTGCTAGCTACTATGTTCCAGCCTCATGGTCTAAAGGCTTTCTGAGCCTTTTTTGTCCCATGGCCTGTGGTTTTTTCCTTCTGTATTTCTACAGTCCTTAGCACAATGGGATCTAGTTGGGTAACAAGGGCTTGCAGGCGCTGCTGCAGTACAAATAGCAAGTAATGGCGAAGTGTGTACACAGATTAGATTTCTTGAACCTGTAAATATAACCTGTTCTGTACTAGAGCTAAGTTGGGAGTCCATATCTGAAGAATAGTCCCACTGGAGCTTCTATATTTTACCTATTAGAGCGTTTTATCCTTCAGCTGTGATCAGACCTTCATGGGAGTAAACTCCTAAATAAGTTCAAATTTCTTTTTGATTTTTTTTTAAACTCTCACATTATAATTGCCATAATGTTCCCTAGTGCCTGCCATTTTGTGCTCTAATGATACCTGTCAAGTGATCAAAGGCACAGAGCTAAGTACACCCTCTGGGGAAAGGAATGTGTTTCCCAGCTTCCTGCACTGCACCTTTTAGTCCCCTGTTGTCTTTATTATTGAAATCAGCCATTAGAACTCTGTGCTGCTCTGAACATCATCTCACACAGTGGAATGGGATTTTTTTTTTTATGAAACTGTTCAAAAAAGAGAGAGAGTAACAATTTACTTACGAAAAGGCTGCAACTCCCACACCTGCCTGACAGATGTTTGTGTGGATGCATGGCTTTCCACCTACTTTGAAACCACAACTGAGTCATTTTCCTGCAGCCTCGTGAAGCAGGCACATGCCTCATGTGCACACCAGTGCGTGGGGCTGTGCCACGTGTATGTGTTGATGGAGAAACAAGGAGTGCAAAGCAAAAACACTTTGCAGATGCAAAAGCCCTGCCCATGGTCAGTGCTGTAGGCAGTGGCAGCTGAGCCAGGGATCCCCAGCCGCCCCAGGGCTCTGCAGAGAGGGCTCATGGTAGCCAGAGGGGTCCCTGCAGCTGATGCACACAGGGAAGGCAGCTCTGCTCACCAAGGCCTGGGAAGCTCCCAAGCTACAGCACAGCCCAGCTCTGCACAGATCAGCGTGGTTTCATTCATTTTAACTGAGGTGCAGAAGCTCACTCCAGAGAAATACAAGCTGGAAGTTTCTCTCCTACCATTTAACCAATAAGCCCCAGATGAATTGGCTTACACACTAATTTTACAGTTTAGCCTCAGCTTGATATTTCATTCTGGGAGAGACTTAGACAAGAATCTCATGGAAATCCCCTGTGCAGCTGCAAACACACTGGGACAGAGGTAACAGGGGGAGTCTATCAAAGGGAGAGCAAAACCCACCTACACCACAACCAAGAAAGTGCTAAAAACCACATCTGCACTTGGAAAAACAAAGAGCCACACATCAGGATCATTCTTCACAGGTTATAAAATACTCACTGTAGATGCTGTTTTGTTCTGACTAATCCTTTGAAATATCTGAGCTGTGAAAGTAAGGCAAATATACTTTTCATAGTCCATTAAAAAAGAGCCTAAGGAGGTTGGTCTTAAAACACTAATTATTTTCTCCTGAGGAAACTGGGGAATAGCTGAATAACAGGCTATTATACAACACCCTACACTGGCAAAGGTTCACTATGAGACTGAAAAAATTATTATTTCTTGTGTGGTTTCTGTATGTCTTAATTTGTCAAACTGATCACAAAAGTCAATAAATCAGAAAGGCTGTAGAATCTCTGTAAATATAACCTAAAAGCCATAGCCCCTTTGACCCCAGGCACTTTGCATTACCAGAATTCCTGACAATAAATACAGGACATGACAGCACCAGTGAGCTTTGTAGCTTCCCTATGGACACTAGCAGAACAATGTGCAGCATGAAGACATTATTCAGCACCTGTGAGGAGAATTATTAGCTCAGAGGAAGGAATAGAAAAAATTAGACCAAAATCCACTTAAAGAGGATTAGGTAGGAGAGAGAACCTAGGGCACTTTGCAATCATAGGCTGGTAACCTTCATTAATCATAAGGGCAGAAATGCACAGTGGAAGATAAATTGTTCATGAAACCAAAACTTGGCCAAAATGTTAAATAATATATAACTATAGCACTCTTAATACCAAACCATCACAAGATGCATATGATTCTATAGGCCATTTGTGAGAAGATAAAAGAAAATTATGTCCCACTGGAGACTTCCGAAAATTAACGAGACTGTTGAGTATTCCCATAGCTGAGAGGGGTTCTTTTCTTATTTTACAAGATGGATTGCAAATGTGCTTGAGCAAAATGCACAGTCATTTTTATCCTCTGCAGACTTAAATTCATTTGTGTGAGATGTGAGGAGATGAGCCAGGTTATAGCCATGAACCCCCAGTCAAAATGGGACAATGTATCTGAGCATTTGTGCATTTCCACAGCATTATAAATACCCACAGTATTTCACTGCAGGTCTTTGCTGTTGTTTTCTCTCTTGTATCTCTGTGTAATTCATTATAAAACCAATAAACCAGCCAAACAAAAAAAGAAAAAATAAAAGCAATTTTCTTTAGCCTGTATTGCTGCAGCTGCTTACAACTACCATTATTTTTTTGCCCATTTTGTCCTTTTCTTCTCAATAACTACGCTCCATTTTTTAGTAATACTTCCAATTAAACTGAAGTCAGCTGGGCTACTTGTTCTTCTGGTTGCTTCCTTATTTACATATCACTATTGATAACACTTTAAGAACAACTCTGGAAGGAGAGTTCCTTCCGTTTGTAAATACCTTATGTTAATGTAGTCTTTCCGAGTGATGCTTTGAGGTTTTTGCTAAAGGACTGCAGGCATAGAAACAACAGATAAAATATAAACAACAACCACAACAACATTGCAGCTCCCCTCTCCACCCCCATCCTGCCAATATTGCTCACACCTGACCCAGGAGGGTGATTTTTCCATGGTACATTGAACACTGCACTAGCAGGGGCCAGCAAGGGTGCCAAGTGCTACATGGAAAGCAGTCCACAGGAAAATTGACTGATCCTCCAAAACCTCATTTCACTTAAACCACTCAGGAACAATCAACCGATAACAACCTTCAGTCATTACTGTTCTTGTCCCAGAGTTGAATAAGCAGCTGCTTCAAATCGGACACTAATGCCACTTTCTAGTCAACAGATCAATCTGAGGTTCTCTACTGAAAGTGCACAGGATTAAAACACAGCAGACATAGTCAGCAGTTGTTAGAAGATATGCAAGATAATTCTAGAGAACACTGCTTGACAAGATGAAACTTTTAAAATGGAATGACAAAATATTGCTATTTATGACCTGTAAAAAGTACAAAGTTATAACGCATTCATTAGTTTCTGCCTGGTGTAGAAAGTCTTTATAGGATACTACATGAGAAGGACAAAATCTGGCCCTAACATAGAACATTTCATAGCAAAAAGCAAAATTCTTACCAAAAAGGAGCAGCAGCACTGAAACCAGCATCACCCCAGCCCTTGGACCACTCCAGCTGCCTGTCTCTCCCCATTCAAAGGCACAGCCCACACAGAGGCAAGATGGGTAAGCTGCAGCCATGCTGGTAATTATTCCAGTTACATCAAGGAAGGGCCCTATAGTGAGGACATTTTTTTTCTCAGTTTTTCAAAGGAAACATTCATTTTTTTGGACTAGGGATTTTAAACAAATTACTTTATTATTGGGAACTTTTAAAATTCTGTTCCCATCCCAAGAGTGAAGCTACAAATTAGCCACTGCTAAAACTCCAGACTTGCCTCTGGCTATTTCCTTATGAATGTAAATTTATTACAAGACCCAGTAAATCACAGCCTCTTTGGGTATCAGTAAACAAGATCTTATTTAGTGGCCTAATTGCTCAATAAGGAGTGGAGGAAAGGGATTACCCTGCCTGCTCCTCCTCTGTGCTGGGCAGATGGAGATTGCCAAGTATCCTGCAGCTCCATGCAGACTCTACCCCTGTACAGAATGCAAAGGGAGTGAGGGAAAAGGCAGTGGGATGGCTGCAGAGCACATGGGCTTTGAAATCAGGGGCACAAATGATTGTAGGCACTTGTGAAAATCACTGGACTATTACAGACAGCAGAAGGGATATTGCACCAAAACCTGCAGAACCATAGGATTTCGTAGTCAAGGACAAAAGGACCTTCCAACCAACAGTGTTATTTAAATGTCCTAGAGTATCCAAATCATCTGGATGTAGGTAGCAGATACGGCACAAGACCCAAGGGAAATCCACACATTTCTGGGATGATCCTGGAGGCCAAGCACCTCCACCTAGGCTCAGAAAACCCCACTGCAATCCTGTATTTAGGCAACTGAATCGCATACAAGGAGCCCGGGAGAGAGTGTGGCTCTCCATGAGTGTAGCAGAGACATGAGGTTTGGTCTTGTCTGCAAGCTGTGTCTTGATCTTAAGGAAGCTCTTTATTGGACTGCATGTGGACCACAGGTGTCTGAACTGGGAAGCCAAAGGCAGCAGCATGACTTGTTTGCTATTGGCAACAAAACCAGAAAGCTGCTTTGCTTGCCATGGGCATATGGATGTTTTACATGTACTGGTGACCTTTTTTTCCCCTTCACTGGCCACAGAGTCCAATCTAGAGAGAAAAACTTTGAAAGTTGGAACTGAATGATGGAATTAGAGTGGATGAGGAGGAACTGAGGAGTAAAAGTGACCTTCTTACTGACAATCCAAGAAATTGCCATATTTCCTCAGCTCAGCAGAGCAAATGATGGCAAAAAGCACAGCAGATCCTCTGCCAGAGCATAGCTGCATCACTCCACTGACTTCAATATACTTTAACATAATAGTTGTGTAGCTGGGCTCTAATGAGTTGCAGCCACATTACACCACTAAGGATCTTTACCTGGAGAAAAAGATTAAAACACCAACCAATTTAACAGACTTTCATTTTGTCCTGATTTTGCTCCAGTGTAAATGCCTTCAAACATCCAAAACCACGGACAAGAAGTAAGGTATCTTTTGCAACACAGTGTTAACAGACTTACACAATCTATCAGACACTGGGACGGGGTGAGGGGGGAGCCTTGCTCCAGCCACACCACCTGGCAAGCAGCAGTGACAAGCACTTCAGATTTTCTGGGGTGTGTGGCACCTTCCCCCCACAGAATGGTGTCCAGTCCACATGATCCCTCATTTTGGGGCAGGTGGAAGAACTGTTTGCAGTCCTTATGAAGGGTTCCACTAGCCCTAATATTCTGCAGTGATTAAAGGCTTTGTTTAAACCTTGAGTTGCACTCATTTTTCAACTAAAACCCAACTTTTAAATGCCCAAATACTTCTTTCAAAACATTTCAGCTTTTCTGTATGCTAATCTGTTTCTCGCTTAAACTATTCTCTAAATTCAATCCAAAACTAATAAGAATTTGATTTCCTCAATATTCAACTATCTGTGAATTTACTATTCATTGAGAAAAAATGATTACTTCAAATTTGTTACCAAGAAACCTACAGGGGAAGCATGACAGTCATAGGAATTGCATGGAGTAGTACTGAAAAGAAAAAGAGATTTATAAAAAAATTATTAACAAACATGGCACATGTTAGTCCCCCTGGCATGAAGAAATAAGAGAGGGGAGACAAAACCCACATATAGAGTAGGTACGAGGTAGTCATCACTGGCAATTACACAAAAAAAAAAATAGTTCACACTAAATAATAGAAGGACTTGCTAGGAAAATCAAAAGGTATGTAACACAAAGAATAGATTCTAGATAATGGCAGCACTGAGAATTATGGTCATTTAATTTGCATGAAATCCTGAAAGATCCCAGCCTGGCCTCACTGGGAGAGATGAGTCAGCAATTGCCAAGGGTACAGACAGACACAAAAAAATGAAATAATTGTAACTCATTCTTCCTCTTCATTCTGAGAAACATAACCAGGAGATTAATAACTTGAATTTTACCTTTTGCTTTGGGTTTTCCTGTTCTGCTTCAGTAGACACTGACAATAGTAGCAGAAGCTCATTTCCAGAAGTCAAACACTTTGTGTAAGCACCTAAATATTGAGAGGTAGTTGGAGCTTATGAAATGCTGAGGATGCTCAGTGTGCAGGTAGAAAGGCTGTAAGCAGACCCTATTCCAAAGTATTTTTCAATGATGGCAAGCAAAATGATGACCACCAGCAGCAAAGAATTATTTTGCTGAAGGTTTGGGTGGTTCTTGTTTCACCAAATCTCTATCCCCAAAATCCTGGGCTTTAACACTGTGTCCTTAGCCCAAATCTTCCTTCCCAGTGACCCACTGCTATGGCAGGCAGTTTTATTCCATCCCTTCCCACCTGACAGGACGGTCACCACCTTCCTGAGACTGTGGGCACCACCAGTTTACCCTGGTGGGGCCAAGGGCCTCTGAGAGGTTTCCAAAAGAAGGGAGAGAAAAGACCAGGAGCCACCTGGAGCTGCGGGCAGTGCCCTTCCCCAGGGTGCTGTGGTGGGCAAAGCTTGCCCTTCAAACGGGGCAAAGCCTGTCCTTCAAAGGGGGCACAGCCCATCCCTCACACCGGGCACAGCCCATCCCTCACACCGGCACAGCCTGTCCTTCACACCGGGCAAAGCCCATCCTTCACACCGGGCACAGCCCATCCCTCACACCGGCACAGCCTGTCCTTCACACCGGGCAAAGCCCATCCTTCACACCGGGCACAGCCCATCCCTCACACCGGCACAGCCTGTCCTTCACACCGGGCAAAGCCCATCCTTCAAACGGGATAAAGCCCAATCTTCAAACGGGGCAAAGCCTGTCCTTCACACCTGGCAAAGCCTGCCCTTCAAACGGGGCAAAGCCTGTCCTTCACACCTGGCAAAGCCTGTCCTTCAAAGGGGGCACAGCCCATCCCTCACACCGGCACAGCCTGTCCTTCACACCCAGAGCCGGGGGCGCTGACCCACCTCCACATCGTGGGCAGGTAAAGTGGGGCTCTGCGGGTGGTTCGAGTCTGTCACAGAGCCTGTGTCACCTGCTAGGGCCATTCCACCCCCTGAGAATTCATGTCGCAGGGTTTTTTCCCAGCTCTGGCCAAGGGGAAGAGGGTCTGAGCCCTCTGCTGCGGCAGCTCTGCCTCCCAGGGCCACCGGAGCCCGGCCGGGGCTGTGCGGGGGCAGCGGGGCCGCCTCCTGACCCCGCGGGTCATCTCTTCTCCGATCTCCGGGCAGCAGCCGCTCCAGTCGGAGCAGAGGCACTTTCCAGGCCGTGCTTCGCGTGCCCCGATGCCCAGGGGCTCGCTGCAGGGCGGGCAGGGCAGGGAGGGGCGGCAGGGATGCTCTGCCAGGGGAGGAAGGAGCCGGCGGGGCTGGCAGCCGCTCCCGAGCGCTGCCCGCGCAGTTGGCGGGAGCGAGAGCAGCTGCTCTGCGATCCCAGCGCTCCCGGACAGGGTCACCTCTCCTGCGTGCCTCTGGGCCGGGGAGAAAAGGTGACCCGACTGGGGCCTGTTTTACTGCTGGCAGCAGACCAGCGACTGCTCTCTGGATCTGCTCTGCCGACTCGAATTTCGAGCTCAGCGGCTCAAATTTGCCTTGTCTCCTGACGATCAGTCTCATTAGTACACTGCTCTACTCTTAACTTTTGTGAGATGTGGTCACGACAGGAGGGCCCAAATTCTTTTGTGGCCCTTTTGTGTATGTGTAAATACACATCTGTCCAACTGGACAGATGTTGATTTAGCAGAGCTGTGAATGAAGAATAAGAAAGGGGACTCAGTGTAAACTGAGTGCTTGTCTTTCTTGGGCCAGAACTCACAGAACAGAACCAACAAAAATCTCTGACAATGATCTAATCTTGTCCCTAGGCCAAATCCAATGACCACCCCTTCTTCTGCTGTGCCTGAAAGTCATTTGTCCATCGTGCCCTTGAATGCCTCTGTTGGTTCATTCCCTGCATCATCCCCAGGTAACCAGCTGTAGTGCTTAATTGTCTATATTTTGGTAGATGTTTCTCTATGTCTAAATTCACTTGCCAGAATGACACGTTAGACCTTGTGCACCTCACAGGAGTTGTGGAGAAGAGTAGTTGCTTTTACAGCTTACAGTAAAATACTTGTTGTGCCAGTGTGACCAGCCACGAGAATGCCCTGGGTACCCAGCCCCATAGCCACAGGCACAGGCTGGCTGTGTCCTGACTGGGTGACAGCCCCTGGTTTCCCCACCATGGACAGGCATGCTCAGATCCTGACCCATGCTCAGATCCTGACCCACGCTCAGCGGCAGCTCCTGCTGCTGCCACAATACAACAGCAACAAGTGCTGAACAAGTGTTACCTGGGAGCCCCAGGATGCATATGACTTGCACCAAAGGTGTCATGCAAAATGGCAAACTTTGATTCCATGGAAGTCAGTCTGTGCTACGTACTATCCAAAAAGCTACGGGTTAATTTCACTCTCTCAGTCTATACAGAAAAGTGCATCTGTGAATATTGCCTAAGACAGAACTCTATATCCATAGTATTAGAGATTCTGTGATTTAATAAGACTTTCTTTAATTTTATTAATATTGAGTATAGCCCCTTTACAAACCTTACGTATGTGTACTGTGATACTGCAAATTCCAGCGATTTATGCACCCTCATTGTGCCATCATTTTTAAAATAGTTTTTAAATTGAACACAAACACTTTATCTGTATGATGGGGGTACATAAATTATGGCTATAGTCCTTTTTGCTGAAAGCTTATGGCTGAGAAAAGTCACGGGAAGGTTTGGTAACTGGAGACATGTTTAATAAATACAAGGTATTGGTATTAAAGCAAACAGTTATTCATGCTATATTTTAATTTAAGTACTTTTTATAGGAGCAGTATGAAGTAATTCATATAGATATAGCTGTTGAAAGTCTGGTTTTGTTACTAATAACAAAAAATGCCCTTACATAAAAGGCTGTTACCTGCAGGCAGAGGTTGCTATTAACCTACAGAGAAAGCAGAGGGTCTAAGGCCATATTCCTGTGAAAGATCACCAGCTTCAGTACAGTGGTTCTTGTCTGCTTTCATGCCATCATGTGGGAAAAGAAAGGCAGTGGTATTTTCCTGAGCCACTCAAAAGGTGTGCAGACCTGGTACGTTTTGGTGAGCAGGGCTTTGGAGGATTGTGTAAAAGTGTCCCAATAAAACCACACTGTTCAATGGAAAGTGACTTTAAGAACACGTGGGAGCCTTCAGATCCCACATACCAAGGAATAAACTGCTCTCATTTTCAAAAACAAAGGTGTGTTTATTGTAGGGAAACTTACAAACTGTTAAAATGGTTTATGTAGACCTAAAAATGGCTTGAAATGTCTCTTTCTGGCTGCTGGTGAAATAGCACGATTCACTGGAAGTCAGATTTAACCATACAATTTAGAATAATTGTAAATATTACCAGCAGAAAGACCATTCTAAGCCCACAGATTTATTTGCACATTTAAGGTTCCTCTTCCCCATGCACCCCATGGGTGCATTTGACTCAAAAAGGAATTGCAAGTAACTACAAATATCAGCCTCAGAAGCCCAGATTTAAGACCTGAACTCAACCAACCAGAGAGTAGCACTATCATTTGACAGATAGTGTTGCAGACTAAATTTTGTGAATATTCACGCTGCCAAGAATCCTTGGTAGAAATTGCTTGTGTGTGAGTAACACTGAGTGTGACATATGGGGAACTTGTACATCTTTTGCTGGGAAGCAAGATCATATTAGGCAGTTAATCACTTTCCTCTAATCACTATTGCCATGGTTTGTACCATTTCTGATAATCTTGCAGTCCTGTAACAGCCAGAAGTGCTGGACTGGAGCAGGACTATTGTGTGCACAAGAAACTGGTGCACAGAAAAACACAGATGTGCACGCTCATACACAAACCATTTCCCATTAAAATCAATATTGGATCCCCTGTTATTAAATCTGAGTATCAAAATGCACTCAAGGCACATTTCTTTAATTCCAAGCAGCAAAATTGTTCAGAGGGTGCAGTGGAACCACTAGGAACATCACTAGTATTGATTAATGGAATATGACTGAGGGCAGAAATTAAGCTGGGGATAGGGGTCTCCATTAAAAATGTTTATTG
Source organism: Dicaeum eximium (assembly GCA_013396995.1). Lineage (NCBI taxonomy): Eukaryota > Metazoa > Chordata > Aves > Passeriformes > Dicaeidae > Dicaeum > Dicaeum eximium. The sequence continues at coordinate 842,784 of VWZP01002292.1, read as the reverse complement.
CTAAGTGCTCATGTGTCACTTGAGTTCCCCTGCAGATTGGATAAAAATCCACATTACAACCTTCTTCAGGGAAAAAGAAAGACATTTAGCTGCCATATTCGTCAAAGAAATTTTCCTTCCTTTCTTTACTCCAATCTTATTTAGGGTGCTAAGAGTGCTAATAAAACGTGAGAAGTACCAGTTTGGGAAGAGAGTTAAGTACATCCTTAACACAAAGCAACACTTGAAGCAAAATATATGCTTTTCCAGTCAGCTCTGTTCTGCATTCAGTGGCCTGAATCTCAGACTAGGAAAATCAGATCTGTTTTCATATCTGAAGTTGAATACATAAAAATTATGCCTCCCCCTGCCCCACTAAATTCATTAACTTACCCAGCAGCTCCAGCAGCTCATGATCAATTCAAGAAAATACCCTGTAACGAAGAAGAGAAAGGTATTAATACCATCCACTCAACCTGCCACTCTTCAAGCCTGACAGCAACTTCAGAGTCCAGTTGTCTAGCAAAGAGTCTTCAGGATGAGCCACTTTGGTCTGCATTACTTTTTGGGTACCTACAGCTGCTCCAGGATTCTGGTTTTTTACATCCATCTCTTTCCCTTGCTGTTCCAGACTCATCAAAATGGAAAACTCAGATCAGAGCCTAAAATTAGTAGAACTTGAAGGGACTCCAATTTATAAAAATCACATTACAATTCCTAGGGTTTTTTTTTTGTTTGCTTTATTTTTATCAGTTGTATCACCCTTTTAACAAGACCCTCTATGTTTGCTTTTGCTGCAACCCAGAGTCAGAGGGGTGGACAAGAACTGAGAAGACCTCTGGTGAACATTTCCTGGAACCCCAGGGGACTTGGTTCTTATTTGTTCCTTACTCCTTTGCTCCAAACCCAGGATTTAGCTTCTCTATAGTGATTTTTACTTTCTTTTCATGTTAAGCTTGGTCTAAGTGTTCTGAATTTCATGGAATGAAGTGATGGTCCTCGGAAGAAGAGAATAGCATGTAGCTGAATCTCCAGGGGATTGATTGGAAACCTGCAGGTAATTATGAGACAATAGAGACAGTAGGATGCTATTGGCACTATACCTTTGTAAAGGACTTAAGGCAGGAATAACACCCTGTTCCCTTGCGCTGATAAGCAATTACTGGTGCAGAAGCACAGCCCCTACTCCTGTCTCACTGATGGAGATCTTCCATTGTTCAGCCTCCAAGGGAATACCGAACCCAGTTCTGTGTGGATTCCTGTCTCCATCTCTGGCAAGGCATACCACACTCATACCACAACAGATCCTCATAGAGATCCCAAGAAAACAAGTTAAACAGGGACAGGAAAGCTCAGAAACTCAACAGTCTGCACAATGCTGCTTACCTATCCTAATCCCAGCCAGCTGAAGAGTTGCCATCTGGGAAGGGGCTTGGCTTACACACAGCAAAGGCATTTCTCCAGCCCAAAGCCAGTAACTGTTCCAGTTCATCACAGCTCCAGTTTGCCAGTTCTAACACACACACATGCATGCACACACATCAAAACAGTGAATTTAGTTAGCTTTCACATCCTTGAAAATGAAATAATCGTTTAACTTGCTTTTATTTGTTGAAGTATTAACAGGGGCAGCACACAGGTACCAGGACACAGTTCAGTCTGTAGGTACCTCCTGATGCTACTGCATGAACCCCTCGTGCTTGTTGCAAGTACAGCAGAGGGAGGAACAGCTAAAGAGCTGGAAAAGCAGCAAAGGAAGGAAAGCATGTGTGAGTGAGTGAGAGTGGGAGAAAAACCCACAGTCAGGCCAGAATTCTGCTTGCCAAAAAAAAAAAGCTAAGAGATCTCTTTCCAAAAGAAATGAGTCAAACCAGGGAAACAAAAATAATAATGCTGTGTGCAACTTAAAGCAGCAGCTGCTATCTGAGAGAAAACATGAGATGAGTTAGAAGACACAGAAGATTAGTCTTTTTTTTTTTTTTTTGCTTTTCAAATTATTACGTTTGTCAAGCTTTTGGCTCAAAAATGTTTGACCTAATCACATCTGTTTTACCGACTTAAATGAGAGGCCTGGCAGCTGTAGCTGGCAAAAGAATCTCCAAATCTGCAGACAACCTTCCAATATTTGGGCTCTTGTCTGAGCAATTTAGGGATAACAAAGTCTATACCCTAAAAGTGCCTATGCTATGCATAACCACTTACAGACGGATGCTGCTGTAGCCACCCTGCAAACAAGTCTGCTTCTAAATTCAGCTGTTCCTTGGCGTAGCCTCTGGAAATGGAAACCCATTACTCTGATGAATGTAAATTATTTCATATTCTTGCAAGCAATCAACTGAAGCCTCTTTGTCTGCGCCCAGATACAAAGGCAAACAATGGCTGCTGAAGAGAAGGAAGGGCTGACAAGCTGGAACACAACCTAGAAAGTCTTGCAAGTAAGATGAAGCCAATCTGTCTTGAGTGAACAGAGAAAAGGTGTTTTGCAGAAATGTAAAACAGCATACATATTTCTTTTTACTACACAAATATGTGTATAACAAGTGGGAAAAAAAAGAAAACCACTATTAATATGGTTACACAAAGATGAACTGGATAGATGATCTAAAATTACTTTCTTTTTTGAGCCCCTGTAACCTGCTGGGTTTTATTTAGTGAGAATTTCCTGTCTGTCTAATTTTCATTGGCACATCAATTTTCTTGCAGTGCCTGATTCTCTTTCAACATCTGTTGCTCAGTTTGACAGTATTAATTTTGGATTTTTCCCCAGATCTGATTAGTTGAAGATTGTAGTGAATGCTGGCAAGAGATCTAAGTTTTCTGTCTGTCTTGTCTCTCCTTCATAATGAAAAAATGTTTTCTTGAGATTCATAATAATTGCTATCACTGTATTTGATACTGAAAATCATAAAGGTGTTTAGAGAAGTCTTATACATACTAATAGAAATAGGTTTTCTTCTGTTTCCAAATATTGTCTCCACCTATCCATACACACACCTTATTATTCATGGCTACTGCATCCATGAATTGTAAGCACATTCCTCTAAGCATAAATGTTGAAAATGATCAATTTTTCCTGTGTGTAACTGCTGAAGTGTTATTCTAAAAACACTAGTGAAGGTCACAGGACACCAAAGAGGAACACAGCACATTGTACTTTTTTGGTTACAGCCAGTAGACACCAGTGGGTGCTCTGTGCCATTAATCATGTCTCAGACACAGCCCTTGCCCCAGGGAGCACACAATCTGTGCTTAAGGGAAGAGCCAAGCCGCTCTCAGGCAGAGCAGAGAAGCTCAAGAAGTAACATTTGTCAGTTTGATCAGTGGCAGCACCATACATGAACAACATCTATTTTTGATCAGATGATGGTGGTTTAGGTATCCAAGCAGAACGAGGAAGCAGCTCTGTGAAATCCCTCTGACAGTGCTGCTCGTGTATAAGCAGAACACAGAAAAGCACGTGGGTTTCTCCTTTAAGGAGTACAAGGGCTCAACCACCACAAGCCAGCCTCTAGAAAGCAGAAAGGTGCAAGAAGGGAATCCAAACTGTCCTGGGTGTTTTAGGAGAAAGAAGCAAGTCAAGTAGAGCCAAATAAAATAGGTACCTTCATTTATGTGGTGTAAATGAGATAAAAGGGAATTCTGTGTTGCCCAAATTGAACTCCACTGTCTGCATTTGTCCTGCAAGGATATGGTTAAAACAACAAGCTGGTAAAATAGTCTTGGCAGCAATGTTCTAGATGAATGGGGACAGAGCAAAATGCATTTTCAATGCCAGTAAAAAGGATGTTGCAGTAATCAAGATGGGAGATGAACAGTTTCTGGATGAGCATTTCATCTGCGTGGGCAGGATCTAAAATTTTTTTTAAAAAGAGCCAAACCAACCTTGCAGGATTCAGGTATAATGTGACTGTGAGGACCAGGAAACACTACAGGACAAGTATGATGTTCCAGTTACTGGCCTAAGTAGCAAGCAGGATTGCAGTGTTGAAGGGCATGACAGGGAGGTAGAAAGATTAAAACTCTGTTTTAGCCCTGTTCAGTTGAAGCTGATGGTCAGACAGCAACAAGGCTTGGAAGACAGACCAATTTTGAGCAAAATGAGACAGAAAATACAGAGATAAAGCTGTGAGTTCTCTATAGAGTGACAGCAAATTTAAATGAGGCTCAGAAGGGTTAAATAGTTTACATACAAATAGGTTCTAAATATCTGCAAGTGATAAGGAAAGGCTCTTTACAGGAAAGTGTACCAGGTATAAATGCAGGCAAAATGTACATCCCCTTCCCCCAAATCTACAACCTATATGCATTTTACTTCATTAATGAGACGCCCTTGTTCAAAGCACTGTTGATTCTGCCACTTTTTATACAGGGAAACAAAATGAAGATGCAGCTTGGTGTCAGTATCTGGTATCCTGGTGTGAGGAGCTTAAATAAAATAAATCAAGCTGATCTGAAAAATTATCTTGTTCCAGACTAGGAAATCCTGATTAATATAGAGGCTGATCTTTGCTCTTACTTGTGATCAAATAAATAATAGATATCCATCAAGCTGTTCTTCCTACAGTTCTGAAAAGGAATAATTTTGACTTTTAAATATGGGAGGTGTTCAGATACTGTTAAAGAAATCTGAGAACTATCATCTGATTGTGGATAATTTATTGCCTGCTTTGGGTATTAGCAAGATCTGTCATTTAGCTTTGTAGAAACCCAGATGCTTTTATGAGGCACTTGACTTTTTCAGTCTTTCCATTTAAAAATCAGTTGTCCTCACTATTTCAGTTCTAGAGCTTTTGATCCTTGTGCTTTTATGTACTGGACTGTTCAAAGTTAACAGGGAGCTGCCAAGTGTACAAATGATGTTTTAGCTTAATTAGCTCTGGGTTACTCTCCTTAGTATGAACTACACATAAATGCATGCAAATATTATTGATTCAGAGTGACTGATCTATAATATTGTTCTGGAGGTGAATTACCACAGACAAAAAGGCAGGAGAACAAAGTGCTCTGTCTAAGCTGCACTATTAACAGCAACACTTTGGAGGGCTCACTTTAAACTGCAGCCCCCCTGGACTGGAGGAACTCCCTCATCTGTACAGGCACAGACAGAGCTTCCCATTTATTTATGTACCATTGCATGAAACATACATTTTTTCTTCATAGCTGGCATTTTACACATCTCTACATACTACTGACAATATTTAGGACATCTTCCATCACACCACAGTCACAACAGATAATTTTGTATTTTGATGGCACTGTACAAGCATTCACAGCAAAGGATGCATCTGCCTAACTCTTATCAAAGGTGTAACAACTGCTTCTGTTCTATATCCACTTTCCCAGTCATAACTCATTTGAAAACACACATTTTTATCTCATCAGGTGCTCTAGGAATTGGTAGTGTCTTCATGTGTATGTGAGTTGTCAGTTTGATTCAGAGTTATCCTTAGACTTTAAAAATCTAGCAATCCTTAATATTGCTGCTGTTGTTACCCCTGCTGACCTATCCTGGAACAGGCAAAACTGGAATAGGCTAGAGCTGAGGTCACTTTAAATAGATTTCAAAGTCAGAATTTTAGCACAGGTGGGAATGGTAGTGCCTTCCATCATTATGTGCTGGTGTTTCACATTTTAACACTGCATTTTCACATAACATTTTACTCTGCCAAACTTTAATAATTTGGTCTGAAATTTTATTTGCCAGTTGACCTGCACCATAGAAAAGCCATAGAAGAATTCTTTTATTTCTAGAGCAGGGTCTGAATCACTGCACTGAGAGTGGCTGGGGACCAGTGGTAAAAGTATAGCAGTAAATAAAAATGCATATGCATGAGCAGGAAGGATACAGATTTAAACTGGACAGCAACACAGGCTCTGGAAAGTCTGACCACTGGAGTTTCTGTGTCTGTAATCTGTGCCTGGTAACAGTATATTTGTATGCAATTAAGCACAGGAAATAATCATCCATGCTTTCTTTGTTAATAGTTGCAGCATCATTCAGAAAATGCCTTTCCCTGGCTGAAGCAAACATTCCTGCAGATGTACAACAAGGGACAGGATGATGGGAAGGGCTTGCAGCACACCATGCCATGGGAAACCCTGCCACCTGCAGCACCAAACATGGCCAAGGCACAGGTCCTTCCTGGCAGGTACCTGAGACTCAGAGGATCACGTTTCCCTGACTCTGGTCAGAGCTGGCTCCACAGCTCCCAGTGATTCGAGCAGCCTTTGCCTGTGGCTGTGTCTGGGCCACCCTGCAAGGAGCAGATTGACTCTGGCTGCCAGCACTGCACTGCTCCCTGAGCTGACAAGCACTTTGTCTAAGCCACGTGTGCTGTGTTCAGTCTTTCAAAAGCCCTTTAAACTTCCACTGATTAGCGGGGGCTGAACTGAAAACAGAGCTCTGCCCTGGTTTTGGTCAGCAAATAGAAGCTCAAGTGCTTCTTTGGCTTAAAGCTACCTGTATAAATCTAGCCTGGGAAATTTGTAGGACACATTTCTGTCAGGAGGCATGAAGTGCATTGCTGCTTTATTTTAGGACACAATGTGATGAGTAATTTTTTGTAAATGTTCTGGCGCTTTATCTTTGCGATCTGGCTTGCACTTTTCTCTGAAAAATAAAAATAGCAACAAGACTTACTCTTTTAGCTTATTTTTACAAGCTATTCTTTGATTTTAATATGATTAAGGCTTAGCTTTTTTTTTACAAGCTATTCCTTCATTTTAATATGATTAAGGCTTAGCTTTTTTTTTTTACAAGCTATTCTTCCATTTTAATATCATTAAGCTGTTAATATTTTTAAGTTTTTACCATTGAAACCATGTAGGGACACACAAACATCAATACAAGAGAAAATTAAATCTGGGAACTTTTGTCTCTCTTTGAAGCTGAGTTTTAGATTGAGGAGACTCTTCCAGCTGACAATCTGTTAACTGAGTCGTGGAGTGCTTTTAGCAATCTTTCATAGCCTGGGATGCTCATGAAAAGGAGCAAGAAGTTAGTCAGAAGGACTTGTTCTCATGATGGGAGGTGGGAGGAGAGCAGAGGAGCATGCCATGTGCTCATGCTTCTCTCTGCTGCTGCAATCCAGGACGTTTTGTGACAGAGCAGACATTTCAAAGATCCCTATGCCATGGTCAGCAGTCAGAACCAGTAATTCCCCTGCAAGTGGAGTACATTTTGAGTGTGGTCCTTGTTATATTTGTTGATTCAGTGGTGCACATATTTTGAAAAATGTTTCTTTAAACATTGCAGTACATATATAAGTTGGAATGTGAAAGACTGAATATCTCTTGGTAAAATGACAGGTTGACAAAACACTTGTATTGACAAGTGAAGGACCTATTGGGAGGTAGGCAGATCAGGAAACACCCTGCAGCTGAGAATTTCAGGGCTGAAGCCCCTTCAGGAATAGGCATTTTTGCCATTCAGTTTGGACAATGTTCTGCATTTATTCTGAAAGGAACTGGGTTGTCACAGTATGAAATGCTTTGCTATAATAATGAAGTTTCATACCAATTCTGTTTTCATTACAAAACATTTGTAAAGTAGAATCAGAAAGGTCACTTAATTTTTAACTGTGGAGAGCTTGAAAAATCTCTGGGGCAAAAAAAAAACCCTCCCAATCTGAGTAGAATTACACCTGTCTGGAATTTGGTCGCTGAATTCTTTTCATGTCTTACTTAATCAAGCAAGCAAGTGTGAACATGCACTCCCAGCAGGGATCAATCAGCTGTGTCAAAAGCAAGAACAGAATTACCTCATTTTTGTCATTAGACATGAGCCAAAATGTTTAGGATTTTTTAAAAGGTTACTTTTTTTTTAGGAGTTGTTCAGTGTTCTCATTTTCTGATTCATCTGCAGACAGCAAAAGATGAAATATGAAAGATGCACAAGTGTGTCTCATATTTTCTGAATGACTGAAATGACAAAGTCTCAGAAATCCTTTGTTTTTCTGAGATTTTCATCATCAAGAAGTCTGGATGGATCAGATAAGCTTCTTGACTTTGGGTACTTAGGCAGACTGATGAAATAGGATTGCAGGTAGCCCTGCTTTCAGATTACAGGCATTTTAGAATTCTCTGCCTGCTCATGCATTGATTTTTGCACTTTGTGAGTATATAAAATGTGAGCTTTTAGTACAGGCTTGTACTAAATTGCCACAGTTTCATACCAGAATAACAAAAGTGAAAGATTTGGCAGTAAGCCTCACAGAAAACTGTTCCCACAGCTCAAGCAATATCATGGGCTGTGAGGACTATTTCATAGTCATTAATGCAGAATTCAGTGTGCTGTCTAATATATTGTGGTCTGCATGTGATGGAGATGTCTGACTCAAAGGATGTACAGTGTAATATAAAGATATATTGTTGAAATCTTTTCAAGACCATTGCTAAGGGAGCTATGAATATTTGCAGTTGTGTCTTTTTCAAGTTTCATTGTTTTTTAAAAGATACTTTTACTAAGTACCTGAGGCTATTTCAGTTTGTAATAACAACTATCTATAAAACAAAGGACTGAGAATGCTTTGCACAAATCTTCCCTAAAAGCAGTTAGAGTAATTGTGCAATGATAAACTGGCAGGAGAAAAAGCAGGAAACTGCCAGCTGAGAGGAGTGACCTGTAGTCTGCAACCTCCACAGAGGAACAGGCTCATAAAGGCCTGAACAACTCTCACTCTGTTTCCAATATTTCCCTTTTCCTGAATTAGCAGGGTATCTGGATATCTTCTGGAGAAATCACATGTTCTAGACAGTGAGGGGGGTGACTAAGCCTTTGCTTAAACCGATAGAGTGATATTTAGAATCAATGAGACCATCACCAACCTTTCCATAATCTTAACAAAATTCTATCACATACAAGAACAGAATATGGGCCCACTTTATCATCTGTCATAGAAAACCTGTCCTGGAAGCAAATCTCTGCAGTATTTTTACTGTTCAGCTCCCCCTGGCTCTGTTCCCCTTTGCAGCCCATCTCCAGGGAGCAGTGGGAGACTCTCACAGCTGCAGAGACAGAAGCCCACCTCCATGTCATGGCCTCTGTCTAACACAAGTGCACAAAATTAGTGGGGAAAACAGATGCCTTGACATCTTCAAATGTCTCCTGAATGCTTTTACTACCTCAGGATGCCACAGTGTTCATGTTGCTTGTTCAGCATTCAGGCAGTACTGAAATGGGAGGATACATTTTGCTCAAGACTTTAAAACACAGCCAAGTATTAGCTGTGCTATTTTTGGCAAACAAACAAACATGTACAGACATCTTCTTTGATTGCTATTTTCTCAAAATCACTATAATTTTCAGCAGTTGCCAAGAAATTAATCCTGCTAGCAAGTCCCAACCCTGATTTCCATAGATAATTAGTGGATGGGGGGCAGCTAGTCCCTACTATCATAGCTGGAGAAATCCATTGTTCTCAATCTGCAGCTTACACCACCAAATGTTCCATGCTAAATTTATCACTGTTGATTACTTGCACGAATGCTCGGGGTGGCCTTTTGGGGATTTTTCTGGACTTTTGCTGGTGTGTTACTTGACAGCCTTACCACAATAAAACATAGCTATGATTATACCACTAGTAAACAACTCCCCTTCAAAAACAAAAAGCAAATAGGGAAGCAAGGTACAGAAGAAATGCAGAGAATCCTGCAAGCCTGTTCCCAGCCTCCAGACAATGTTAGGGGCAGATCCAGCTTCTTTGCCCTTTTGTTGTTTCTACCCAGAGCAGATGCCTCTATTCCCATACTGACACTTTTCCATCCATTTTTTCACTTTTTCTTCCATTTTTTTCCCACTGCTGGGTAAGATTCTTTGTTATGCTGGTATTTAGTACTTATCTTTCCATTGCCTTCAAAATGGGGAGTAATGAAAAGGAGGGAAGCAGTTTCAAAGAATTCTACTAAATTCTGATGTCCAAGCCCTGCTTACTGAATTTCAGTAAAAATAAGTGCCTAAATGTCCCAGTCTACCTTAATCCTCATAGTCAGTTTTTCTTTTTTTATATTTAGTGGGTTTTTTTCCTTCCTATGTCATGCATCTTAACTACGTGTCATCATTAAGAGAGAGAAATAAGGCAAATCAGTGGTCTTACAAGAGAATCCCAAATTCAAACTACTGTTAATGTTCTCCTACTAAGGGGTTTAACCAAAAAAAGACAACTTTAAAAACACCAACAATGTGTCACAGGAGAAAAAGCCACATACTACCCACAACTAGATCTTGTTGCATTCATTTTCAAACTCAAAAAATCAACTTTAAAGACACTTTCAGTTCTGCCAATCAATATTGTAGCGTGAGAATCTGTTTAATATTTTGATAGATGATGACTCATTCTCACATCTGAAAAATAAATGACATTTACTCTGAGATTAAGTCATTGACAAGAGAGAGGTAATCATATACATGTAGCATTATGCTGGTTTTATTACCCTGAATATTTTAAGCCTGCACACATTCAACAAAGAAGTAATGTAAAGTGGAAAATCCAATTAGCCCACGCATATGCTTCTTGAATACCACTACCACTACCAGCTCTGCATGTAGATGAACTGAATAATGCATTCACAGTTTATAAAAGAATTGTTATATACGGCTTTGTAGCCTTGCATTTAGATTTTGCAAAAAGATGAATTTACTTCATTTCCAGATGATGAAAACGTTAGGCATTACATGGGTTAAAAAATATCTTTTATGTAAAACTTCAGCAAATCCATCTCATTTATAAGTAAGCTTTAACAGTGATCAAGTTCAGGAATGCTAAATCAAGAATGAGAGTACTAGTTTTGAAGCAAGCAGAATTATTTTTAAAATCCTAGAAAAACAACTGCATAATGAAAATCAAAATATATGTGTTTAATCTATACACATTGACAGTTTATGTATTTAGATTTAAACTTTGTGAGGCATACAGAAGACATTTCTTCATTCAAGAATACACTAATATCTCTGAAATATTTGGCACTATAAATGCATCTCAGAGAGTTTTTTCAACCTGTAATGAGCAAATTGCAAAATTAAGAGTTTCATAAGATAAATCTGATCTGTAGGCTCACAGCATCTCAATGCAAAAATGTGTAAATTGAATTTCATGAGAAGCCTCAGGTTCAACCCTCATGGCTGTCAGGGAGAGCAGTCTAAGCCCTTTTTAAGTTTGCCAGTGCAAAGAAACTTCCAGCTTTCTTTTGTAGGTCATGCTTCCAAATCCCTGCAGCCATTCTTTATTCCAGATGCCATTTTCCTGGCAAGGTTAGCAGAGAACTGTACATGGTATTTAAGGTCTAATAGCATCAACACTTCCTCACATGTGCGAGAATACCTTGAACAATACTACTAAAAATAGAAGCTAAAAATTGCCAAAATGATAATCTCAAGTCCCACAGCTTGTCAGTGGTGCAGACTGCATCTTCCTCACAATGAAAACACACAAAAAACTTCTCTGAGCAGATTAAGTCCAGATATTCAGAAACATAACCCCCAACAGCCAAGGCAGCCAGCACTGGACAAAATCAGATCATTAGAGGTCAGTGAGCAGAGATTGTTCCTTCCTCTCTAAAGATAAGTCCCAAGGAAATGCCCAGCTTTCTTGCTAACTCTCCATGCACTAACATTCCCTGAAAAGGAATGGGAAATATTCCCTAGATTCCTTTTCCACACATGTGAAACATGGAGGTGTACAGCTTCACACCAACATGTAAAAATATGCAAGATTTGTCACTGGATAGTGACAGAACAGAAGAAAATAAATGTAAGAATTGATCCATTTCTGTTTGGTTGACTGGCTACAGTCAGAACAAATGTGTACTACCTATAACTTAAACAATAACTTATTATACTGTTCTCTTTTAAAAGCAGGCATTTAGAATAGGTTATGGTTTTATCTCCTATATAGAAGAGATTATGCTTTTGAAAAATCAAAAAGTTTCCATTATGGATTTTTAAATAAGTTTCTTTATTTGATTTTAAAACTTTTAAATGCTTAAGTGTGTGAAACTCAAATCCCATTTCCATGGGAAAGCTGATGGCTGAGTTTAAAGTGCATTGCCACAGATCTCAGCAAGTGTGCTTAGACACAGGATAGAGAAGGAGCCCTCCTCTCGTTACCCACATAAAACAAAACCAGACCTGGGTTTCTCCACAGCTGTCTCATCTTTCAGCTCATTTTTTTTCTTTGTCATTTGGGGTATCAGCGAGTGAACCCATGCACAGACACCCCAGAGTTCAGTGAGTTCTCAGGAAACAAGGTCAGGTTTCTGTGCATGTACACAAACATAAGTCCAACATACCCAGAAACCCCATGTTGCACCCAGTGTACACTCATCATCTGGCCTGAAAATCTCAGAGAGAACCACTGGATTCGCTGTAAGAAGTCCACTTAGCTGCATATCTTCTACTGAATGTTCCTGAATATATTGTTTTATAGGCAGTGTGGTATTTATAGTCACCATATTTCAGATAATTAGGAAAATTGACATTTCTACTTTCAAACGTGCTTTTAATTTAGTCTCAAAACAAGAGAAATCCAGCCAGGAGACAAAAGAGATGTCTAAACTACAGCCCTGGCTGAGCTTGGCTTCAGCAGAGCATTTTTTTGCAAGAACTAAGATGGGGAATGAAAGAGCACCACAGGACAGAGACACTTTCATTCAGATTCATTCCTGTTGAAATGAAAGTGAAGTGCAATTAAAGCTTGGAGATTTTCCAAGGAGCTCTAAATAACAATACATCTTCCTTTTATTCAGATGCTTAAATAGCTTTCAAAGAAAACTTGATGAACATTTTAAATGTGGGATTTTTTGCTTTAAAGCCCAAGAGAAATGGCCATATTCCTCTTTAACTTGAGTCCTAAAACCCCATGAAAATATGTACTCTTTATTTAATCAAGATTTTGTTTATCCTAAATTAGAATGATCTAACTTTAGGCATTAAGTGTTAAAGAAGTGTTTGCACCTTATTCTTCCTCTGTAGTCAGTGAAGAAGGGGACTTGCACCCAGTCTGAGACCATCCTACTTTTGGGAAGGGTCTGGCTCCCACCACCAAATGCAGAGGTGGGATACGCCCAGTCCACGGTAAAATCTGATTTTAGAACTAAGCTGATCTCCTTTCACACTTCTCCTGTTCATCTGACTGCTCCAGTACTTGCCTGGACCCACTGTGGGATGGTTCAGGTATCTAAACCTGTAGAAAATGAATCTTCCCCTCCAAAAACAAACTGCTTCCCATCTTTAGCTCCCTGAACCAGCCCATAGCACTTCAAGAATGAGCATGTCAAGCTCAGCCCAAGGCTAACAGCAAAAGCCTAGGAACACAGATGGAGGCAGAGGAGAGGAAGAAGGGACTAACAGCTCCATTTAGCAGCTCAGTTATGATATGAACTGGCATGTCCTTAAGTGGTTTAATCCAGTGATTGAAAACGACTGCAAAATTATGGACCCTATTTATACTTGTGTGTTGTTTCCACCTGGGTGTGTTTATATTTATCTCTTAGGTATCTATAAAGACAGATACTTATCTTTATGTGAATATGTTTTTAACCAGGCTTTTCAAGTTTATGGTGTGTATAACAGAAATCCTTTCTTTCAGTTTTTATGTCCTCCAAGAACCAGTGGCTCATCTTTCTCCTTAAAGGGATGCTTTCACCTTTTCTGCTTCTCAAATTAAGTGATCACCTGCTTTCAAGTGCTTCTTTAATAATTTCTATAAGACATTTCTAATAGATACACTGTGGGATCTAGCACACACAACTGGCTGAATAAGCCTCGTGGCATATATAGTTAAAATGAATGGATGAAAGATAATATTAATAAAACTGTACTTTTCTGAGTCCATTCTTCAAGGATCTCAAGTCACATAGAAAATGCTAAATGATTAAGACTCCTGAGATCATTAAAGATGCAAATAAACATGCTTGTCTGCTAAGACAATGTCTGCTAATTAATTTATTTATTGCATTTGGGGAGAACTTGTACAACTCATTTATAACCCTCCAAAAATAAAGGTTTGTAATTGACATCCTCTTATTTACGTGCAGCCAGCAATTAATTTCGTAATTTTTTGTAGAAAAAATTAAAAAGCAATAATCTTTGCCTTTTATGTATTATGTTATAGAACAAAATAGCTGAATTTAAACAACAGCAAAAAATTATTAACTTCAAATACCAATTAATTGTTCCTCAATTAGTTTATAATGAATGAATCCTAATGCATGCCATAGAACTAAATTCAGGTCAAAGAACTTTGGAATTAATGATCTGATAATTATCTGAAAGATATTACATACAGTAAATTTTAATCTCTGAAATACCCAATTTTCCTTCTGGAATCAAATATTTTAACATTCTCCTAATAGTCTCTTTATACTTCATGACAATCTGAAACAGAAATTTAAAGTTATGTGAATATTTTCAGGCTGCAGCTCTCTAGATAAAATTTTGTGACTGGCATAAAGTGTATCTGCATTCTTAATCTGTTTTCTATTCACCCAACTCACTTCTCAGAACAAGCCTATGTTACTCTTCATGAAAACATATTTATTTCAGATGTGAATTTGCTTCCTTAAACACTCTAAATAGATTTTTTTACTCTCATTCTCACTGGAAAAAACTAAACAGTGCCACAGTTGCAGCAGGGAAGATTGAAGTTTAAAGGAGAGAGAACACGAAGATGTTTTTTGATCGAGTCCTGTGTTTTGTTTAGCTTGTAGTCTTTGCCGTGGCCCATTTAGCTTTGAAAGAGCTCTGCTTCTGATCTCTGTGCCATCCCCACTGTACGCCCTAATCCTGCATCAACTCCTACAAGGACCTTTTATCTTACTAACAGAATCTGGGATGAAAGGAGACACAGATATGTAAAGTACCAAAGGCAACTTCCATGTGCTCACACTCTGCTAAATGTGGCTCAGCACACAGCTCTTCAGCATGAAGATATGCCAAAAAAAATCAAACAGGGCTCACCTTGAAAGCTGCTAAAAGAGCAGGCAGGCAGCCCTTCGGGACCACAGGGCTCTTCAAACTCTCTTTGTACTTCTGTTTTTTCTTTTTTCAAGACAATGAAGACAGTGTCCCTGCTCTGAGTTCACTGGAACAGAGGCTCTTCATCTTCTTCATCTGCCCTTCCTCTAAAAGGAAAAAAAAAACTCTAAAAAACCAAACTCAAAAACAAAAGACAGAAATCTATCCCAATTTTCCCATTCAGATTTGTTGGTGAAAAATGAGCATCACACGTAAACCTTGAAGTTCCTGCTCTGAGACCCTTTCTGACTAATATAGCACTTAAAATGAGCATTCCTCTGCTAAGAAATGCAGCACAGTCACAGTTCCCACCCTACAGCTCTGGTTCACTTTCTGGTAGAAGGGACTAACATAAGGTGATTGAATTTTGGGTGATGTCCTCATATAGGAGTGTGTGCTGCCTGATGACTTGAAGCAGAAGGTGAAATATTTCTGGCTGCATGCCCTCATGCATGGAAAGCGGTGTCATGCAGTGTGTGCTGCAGTCATGCTGCAGACACCCCACTTGCAGGGAATGCAGGGCACTCCCTTCCAGGGCTTGGAGTGCAAGACCTTTGCACTGTTTTTTCTTGGACTTCTGAGAGCTCCACATGTAGTTTTGGCAACCTGCTCTCGGGTGGTGATGGCACCACATGGGAGACTCTCAGCCAGATTTTAAGGCACCCTGCAAATCAGGGAAATTTTAAATAAAACATTTATAAGTAATTATACTTTCTTGAAATACAATATCCAGATTGTCAAGTTTCCAGATCTGTTCTGAAAACTATATCAGTGTGTCAGTAAAAGATATTAGTATAATGACATATTAATGTGGCCTCAGTGGGAGACACCCAATTACAAAGTTTCATACAGTTTGCTTCATCTCTTGCTGTGTATGGCTAATGAAAAAAGACAAGAAATTTTGGAGAAAGGGAGGAGGAGATGATAATTTTTTGAATCTGGCCCTCAGCAATTGTGGTCATCTGTGAAATTACTTTTTCTGTAAGCAGAAAATTCTCCCTTTGGATATTTAACGGAAGAGCGATGGAAAATGGAAAATGCTTCCGTAGTGAATCAGGATAGTGGTATTTAAAAGGAAATTAATAAAGGATCAATGATATATAAAGGCCTAACTTCATTCCAGAAAGCATGAATACTTTATTGACTGCTAGATTTTTAAAAGAACTCTGGTTGTACTTTGCACATCATTCACAAAACCTTTTGCTCTGTAATTTGGATGATTGTTATACAGAAATTGGAGAATAAATCTCAATGTTTTAAGGGTGTTTTTAAGGGTAGAATACAGGCAGATACCTTCTCCTCCAAGTTACATGCTCAGAACTACTGAGGTTAGCCATCAATCCAATATCAACCCACCTCAGGTCTCAGCAGATAAAAATCTGCAGCAGAACAAAACTGGTTTGGTGAGGACTCTCCCCAGCCTCCTATTTGCTTACTAAAAGAAGGCTGAGAGCAGCAAAGAGCTGGCACTGCCACTGAGACAGGCAACAGAAGTTATTACTTTCTGAAGTTTTTTCCTGATTCAGGGAGGGGGGAAAAAATCATTCCCCAATATTTTTTTAACATTAAGCATACCAGCAAATCCTGGAGCTATGCACAAAATCCACCCATCCTGTCATTTGCAAGTACTCTCATAGTGTGCAATTAGTACTTAACATGACACTTCTTCAGACAGTGGTGGAAGAGGGATTTGATTTTATGTTAGCAACCTCATCACCTGAGGGTCAGCGCTGGACTCTTGTGCTAGTGGGATATTTGCTAACAGAGGAAAAAGCATCAGCCTCTGAAAAGAAATCAGCTGGTGAGGAGCCATGCATGAATTAACAGAACATATATTGATCTTCACCCATTCCAGGAGCAGGAATAAAGGCAGAATGCACAGCAGTCATGTGGCTGGCTGCTCTCAGTGAGTAAGGCTCCCTTCCTGCCATAAGCACTTTCACCATTTTCAGTTCCTGTTGGCTGCAGTGGAAGCCACTGGAGGTTGGAACTGAAGCAGCATTTTGTTGGCATTTGGGCAGTAATCCAACAAAACAAGAGCTTTTTTCCATTGCCATATGTGTCTATTTTCCCTCCCAAACAGACCATCCATCCCATTAGTCAAATGGTGTAAACAATTTCCTTGACAACAAAAAATGTATCACACATCAATCAAAAAGAAAGCCTAATGTGCCAACTACTACCTCAGCTGAATGAGCCTTTTGCTTAACTTTATTTCAGCTGGTGTAACTCTGGCAAAAGTATGTAAATATCCACACATACTGTTACAGGTCCAGCAAATTTCACCTGGACAAGAAAATTCCACACAAATAGGAGGGGCGCTCGCCGGGCAGTGCAGAGCTGCTCTGCAGTCAGACACCTCAGCATGGCACAGCTATTCCACAGAAGCCATTTCTAAAAGTCTACAAATTAAACTTGAAGAAAGCTTACAGTGTAATTACTGAAGAGAACAAGGACACAAAGGGGGGGAGGAAGGAATCTTTCTAAATGCCTATAAACTCCTTAGGGGGCTAATCTTCAGAGAAGGGAGGCATCAGAAATCAAATTTGATGAATAATTTTCTCAGTCCACACAGCACTGAAATATCATCTGACGCAGATATCCAGTTTATATCCAGCCCACACTTCTGTTTAATGGTTAGATAATCATGGATCATAAGTTTAGTTTTAATAACAGCCACAGCAGACACTTTATTAGCAGATTTTGCAGGCTACAGGGTTGTCATTTGTCATTATAGCAATTTTCTGGTTTAAATACTGCATCAATTTGTTTCTTCTTTTTTTTCCTCCCCTGAATTAATGAAGGTAGGTCTGTCTTCCTTCTGATTCTCTAGTACTATGAGTAACTATGTTGCCTATTTGAGAGTTTTCCAGCCTGAGAAAATATAATATATACAGCTGCTAACTCACACGGCTTCTAAGAAAGACCAGGAGTAACCTCCTCTTCAGAGCAACTGAAGAATTGCTCAGATTTATTCAATTTTCTGTAAATCAAAGCAAATTCTCTGACAAAAGTCCTGACTGATAAGAGGAGCATGTGTTGCAGAAAATCCCCCACCCAGAAACTGCCCAGTGTTTGTTACACACATTGCACCCTAGCTCTGGAGATAAAGAGGAGCCATTGCCCTAAAATGACACAGGAATGCCTTCTAGAGTGAGCATCAGGTGCAAGATGATGCAGGGAGGTTGGTACTAGATGATCTTTAAGGTCCCTTCCAACACAAACCATTCCAGGATTCCAGGATAAATCACCAAGCTGCTTTGTGGCTCTGTTTTCTGAATGGCAGTGCCTTACTGTTTGTAAAGCACTTCAAATGACTGATGTGCATGTTTATTGCCACAGTGCCAGCACCTTCGAGGCATTATTATAGTGGGAAAATTAGAAAATAATCACCTCCTCTTTTTTGAAATTTCTCCTCAAAATCAGCATCAGTTCTGTACGGTAGCATTATGTTTCTCCATCTGAAGTTGTCTGAGAGCACAGGCAACTTTAAAATTCAACTAGAATTTTAAACAGAATAACATTCATGTGTTT
Source organism: Dicaeum eximium (assembly GCA_013396995.1). Lineage (NCBI taxonomy): Eukaryota > Metazoa > Chordata > Aves > Passeriformes > Dicaeidae > Dicaeum > Dicaeum eximium. The sequence continues at coordinate 824,261 of VWZP01002292.1, read as the reverse complement.
GCCAGCTGTTCGTTCCCTTCAGAAGAAAAGCACTGTAGGTGGATACTGTATCAGAAAGAGTGAAGTAGTCGCAAAACCAGGAAAAAAATGCATGCTTTGAGTATTTGAAAAGAGATAATCTTCATTTATAACGCATTTTTGCAAACTATTCAAGACCTTCAGTTCAGAACTTGTTTGTGGTTGCATTTGTACAAGAGAAAACTATACATTTGAACATTACAAGCTGACCTGGAAGTGTCATAAACCATTTGAACATTACATACAGGTAACATCTTTAATGTTTTACAATTCTAATGTAGCCATCAAACCTAGATTAGGGTCTTGTTTGTGTTACAACCTTTAGCACTTTGGCCAGCAACATACATTATTCTCAACCCCCAGAAAAGACATGAATATTTGGTTTTGTTCTCTGTCTAGCCATAGAAAAGCCAATAGTGCTGGGTTAATTGCTCCCACCAGTCCTCCTATTGCTTTACCCTAAGTTTACAGACACTGAAATTGCTGTAGTACAAATGCATGAAAACTAAGCCAACTAACCGAAAAGTTATCTGTTTCACAGTTCTTGCTCAAATTAAATGGAAATTATGTTCATGCACAGATAATATGTGCTGATCTTGGCCCTGAGGCAGAGATTGAAAACAATCCCTTAACTGCATACATGTATATGTGTATATGTGTTTTACACTAAGCTCTTACTTTGGGCAAAAAAGCGTAACTTGAGTCATTTGTTTGCTCAGAAAAAAACATAAATTTGTTCATGCTGGCTGATTTGAATACTCTATTTTGGGTGCCTGTGGCATTCTCACTAGCAGAGACCAGCACAGACACAGGATGGTTTCTCTTCACCACCCAAAGTTACAGAGAGGCAAGGGAGAGGGGCAATGAGAGCACAGCTGTGACTGATGCCACCGACCCCGCCAGGGCATCGAGCAGAAAAAGGGGGCACAGACCCCTGGCTCTGTCAGGGAGCAGAGTCTGACAGCTCAGCCACTGCCTGCCTGGGCCACTTCTGAGCTGCAGTTCTGCTGCAGTTTTCTACTTGAGGTTGACTGGTAGCTACTTTTGGGAAAAAAATAAACCAAAAAAACCAAGAGAAATTATTTTTTGATAGAAAGAAACTTTAATCATGAAAGCTTGAAAACTCTCATCAGATTAGGAATCCAGATGAGATGACTTTTAATATCCTTACCAAAGCATTTTAGAACAAAACAGGATAACAAATTTGACTTGTAAAATTTCTGTCTTCAGAAGCCTTCCAAAAAGAAGCTTCACTTTTACATTATCCCTGCTGAAGGAAGGAAGGTGTCCGTAATTGCTTCTTCACATTTTATATTTGCACTTTGGAAGTACCAGGTGCCTTTTCCAAACCAATTTTTCAGGATTAAAATGACAGTAGCCGCAAATTTATTCAATAAACAAACTACTTTTTTTTTTTTTTTTTCTTTTGAGCAGTTAGAATAAAACCGTCAGCATACTTGCTTAAATGTAGCTCATTTCTAACACACAAAGGAGTCAAGAGCAACAGCAACTACATTAATCATTTGATTTCTTGGAAGATCTCCTGCTTTTGAATGCACTTCCTTTGGCATTCTCAGAGTGCACTTTTCTGTCTCTAAAGTGGGTAGTGCAGAGATGATGAAGCAGAGTTTTAATTTATATAGAGCACAACCTTTATAATGATTCCCACTCCCATAGGGCAGTTCCTGCAAGAATAATTCAGAATGGTCTTGGGCTTTGGGATCTTTCCCCTTCACACTGGGTGAATATATCAGCCCTGTAGTTATGCTGATGGCCAGCTGACACCTACTAAGACATGATGAAGGTATGTACAAATTCATGAGTTTGACAGCAAATCTCCAAACTATAACTAGGAGAACACCCTGTCCTGTTGTGCTGAGGGACGTGTGTCTGGTTTCTCTACCTATTTATCAACATCCAGCCTCAGAACTTTTCAGCAATTGGGGATGTAGCTCTTGGCACCTGCCTACCTCAGTAGCTGTGATGTCTACACCATGAAAGGACTAAGATTATCATGGAGTGCACTCAACACAATTTGAAATTAAATACAAGGCTTTTTCTAAACTAGACTGAATTAGAATGTGACTCAGGTGCACAAAGCTTGGGGACCAAAATCGCTTCTGATTTAACTTCACTGAAATTAGAAGCAAAATCACTGATATATTTGCCATATTATTATATTTAGGGTCTCCTTAAGGTCAATGCAGACATTTCTTCACTGAATTACTTCGTTGTACTAATTTTAGCTGATTTCTTATTTTAGGACAGTTGGTACCAGTTACAAGGACAGTAACAGTGATCACAGCACTTGGCAGCCACTCTGTTCAAGCCAGCCTTGGATTCTGACCACCAATTTAAAACATGTATTTATTATAACACAAGATGCTGATACTTGTTTACTAACTTAGTATTCCAGCAGTTAGTAAACAAGATGTCACATGAATAATTAATAGTTCCCAAAAATCTCATAATTATAATCTAGTGGTACTTCTCATTGCACTCCCCTGACTGCTGATCTGAGCATCTGCAGGTCAAATAGTTGTCAGAAATTAGCTAATTATATCTTTTCCCATGAGGATGAAAATCTTTAAATTTAATTAAAAGACCTTAACTCCAGTCCTGTACATTAAGGTCTATTTCCCATTGGATTTTCTTCTGTGTGACTTACAGTGATAGGCTTAACATTCATATTAGCAGTGACTCTCATCCGTGGGTCAGCTTCTTGCCCAGCATTGGTTGAAAGATAATTTGATCAAATGAGTCTCTTTGTCATCAACTCATCTTGCTACTTCACTTTCACCACAATAAAATAAAATAAAATAAAATCACTAATAAACCATCTAAATCTAAAGCTCCTTTTGTGCCAGAATGTCTCATACTCCAGGTAGCAAGCAAAAGATTCACTCAAAACATTTGGTTTGATGTATTAATCGGCATAGTTGCAAAGGTCCCAAAAAATTATGAAAGGAGTGAAAATATTAAGCAAGAGACACACCAGAGTTGATTTGGCCATGTTCAGTGGGCTGAGCTAAACAGATTATGAAACCAAAATTCTCCTCTTACTACTTCACAGGTTTTCAAAGGAAGGCATAAATAAATTACCTCAGCATTTCCACCACATTAGAGAATCCCATAAATCTATATCTTTTTGCTTTGGTGTAAGCATGCATTAATTATTAAAAGTATGTTTAGCGCTATTGATTCTTTGCCAAAAAGACAGATTTATTACAAAAATCTAGATATTAGCAGAAAAGAAGAATTTTGGATGGCTCTGTTATACCCACATTTACTATAATACCTGGATTAGAAAATCTAAAAAGGAATAATTTTCCTGCAGTTCACTGTAATGAGTCTAAATTGGTAATACTATTGTCACAGAGCAGAGATTCATCCAGGATACTTAACTATCACATTTCCCTTTTTTAGGGCTGTTAGACTGCCATCAGGGGTTTTTTTACATTGTTCAAAACTGATAGATCGCATTATATAATTGATAACAATAACACAAATGCAATTTAGCCTTATCAATTGTTTTGCTCTTCAGATCTCTAACTCAGATTAAAGCAGATATTTTTGATGCAGAGGTAATAGAATGTTTCTCTTCAAACCTCTTTGTGGACAAGGAAACCTTCATAACAACTCTCTTTTATAAATTATTTTGTAATTTAAAAAGAAAAACAAACCCTAAACTTGGTTGAAGGGAGGGAGGGAAAGAAGGAAGGAGAGAGGGAGGGAGGGAAGGATGAAAGGAAGGAAGGAGGGAAGGAAGGAATAGAAAGAAAGTGCTGTCCTTGAAAACGTTCATAGGAAATACTCCTTCCTAACCAGGTGCACTTAAAAGGAATCAGCAGAAATATAAAACAAGTCCTTTTCCTCAATAACAAGACAGCAGATTCTACAGCCAAGATGATTAATTTTGAATTTTAAAGAAAGGTTGAATCTTGCATGCCACTCTCTGAACCACTCGTTGCTCACCTGAAGCTGTGTGCAGCAAGATTTCTGCAAGGTGCTGAGTCACAGAAAGGGTTCAACACAGAGAATTAAACACCAGCAATCCTGGCTGCTCCAAAGCAATCCCCTTTCAGGAGGTTAGGAGGTCATTCTTCTGCTGTCTTCTGCTCTTGAAGATCAGTGAAAAACTTGTTTGATACAACAAAAGGGGACAAAGATTTCTGTCAGACAAGCACTGAAGGACTGAGTCTACTGACATTCTTTCAGCTGACAGGCAGGAAGAATTCAGCTATGTATAGTCCAGCAGTGCTCCTCAAACTTCTACTACTGAGCTACTTTGTAGAGAAAGTTGAGAGATATCAATTTTTTATCACAGGGCCTTCACCTTAAAGACAAAATGACATGGCATAGTGGAAAAGTTCAGAAGCACAGTGGAAAGAATGCTGAAAGAATAAGAGCAACCACAGTAAAAAGAGTGATTTTCTCCAGGTAGAGGCAACACAGTGTGATTAATAATGGAAAGGGAGAAGGGGGCTCCCCACCTTCTCTAACTCACAGGATGGACACTTTGATCTGAGTCACTCCTGGTGTGAACACTGGGGATAAAGTCAGACCATAAATCTCAATATCCTAGCCTGTTATGATGCTAATTTATTCTAGATTGAAGAAAAGGGGTTATAAAAACAAGTTTATGGCCACTGTATTTATTATAATTAATTCTCCCCATAGTGAAAGCATAGTGAATTACCTTTCTAGAAGTACCTTTTTTAACAGCCCATTGCTGCATTAAGGTGCCTGGCTGCATCCAACATTCATGCAGTAAAGAGAGCAGAGTTCTTGTGCTCAGGAAAGGAGTGATTTCATCAGTCCCAGCAAATCCAGATGACTCAAATCCCAGAAGGTCTTTTCTTTCTTTTAAATATCCATTTTACTCACATACAGATAAGATTGAATATTTCTGATATAAAAGTAAGACTGACATCCAAAACTGCTTGCTTATGTTTAGATGGATAAAATAATATCTGTTCCTTCAGCAAGTGTGTGCCTGCACCAAACCAACCTGGCACAGGAATACTGATTTCCCTGCTAAGCCCCTCTGCTCTCAGATCCTGAATAATCCCTATATTCGAATAAATGGTGATTACTGCAGAGTCTTACTGGCATCAGTACCAGCTCTGCCTCTGATAAGAGAGAAAACTGAATATCTCACAGTGCTCGGGGGGCTGAGAAGGAGAAAGTTACAGAATTTTTATGCATTGTTTTAGTTTCCAATAACCTTGATTCTGTTTCTCCTTTCTGCTGCCCAAAAGCACACTCCTCAAGATATGGGTGCTTTCTAATAAAGAAGGCATGGACCAAACAAACTGAGAAAAGTTTTTAAGATAATCATCAGACTGGCAGCTTCTTCCTTATAACAGGCAGGATTGTGCTGCAGCTAATATTTCTGTTGAAATATATTGAGATACTGATATACTGAGAAAATACATTGCTATTTCTTATAAGTTTATGCATAAATGACCATACAAAAAGAACCCAAAACAACACAGAAAGTTATACCTAACATGTGGATTGGTTTTTAGTATTTTCTCCCCATAATCCATAGCTTGTGCTTTCCTTCTAAAATGGTAACAATTTCTGGTGCGTAAATGTAATTTTAATCTAGTCTTTGCAGATGGCGTCAAAGAGGTAGCTCCCTGTAATTACTTCCTCAGTCACTCTCCATGAATGAAGCACTCCAGGCAATGCTAAAAGTCCTTTTGATCACTGGAAATACCATAAAGTTTAAAACAAGACTGTATTAGGCTGCCAGATTTAAAACTAATGTCCCAATAATTCCATTTCCTACTAATTTTCAAATGCTGCTTACATGAAGAAACTCAAAACTATTGGGGTTTTATAAAAAGCAGAAAAGTTATGCTGTACTTTAGGAATTTTATTAAAACTACTTTTACATTAAATTATGGCAGTCTCCCAGCTATACATTTTTGCAGTGGAGAGAACAGGGTTTAGGGGCTTCAATAAATGTGATAGGAAACAACCAAAACAGCAGGATCCAGACAAGTCTGAAAAATGCCCAAACCAGCAAAACCAAAACCATTTAGATCTGATGATCACTGGCTGAAAGTAACAGCTGAACTCAGAGCCCTGATCTTTCTACCCCCAGCAGTCCCCCAGAGCAGACCTCAGACCACATCACAGCCCAAGGGATACAAACCAACCCTATGGAAATCATTCCTCAAATAGATGCCAAGCCACACATTTCAGGGACTCTCAAGTGTTGGTTAGAAAATAAGTTCCATGGTGTCCCAAGAAAGTAATTTGAACCAATTAATTCCGTGATAAATCTTCGGCCTCGGTAAACAATAAACATGAGTCCTTGCTGTCTTTAGCTAAATAATCAACAGTTATCATCACAGTTTTTTGGGTTGAATTTAATCTCAAAGATCTGACTTTCACTCTAAGCATTGTACCACAGCATTTCCAGCTTCTTTCTTTGCCTTGAACCTAATGCTAACATATGTTCAGGAAAGAAATAAACACCAAACAGAACTTTTGAGAAATTAAAAAGAACAAATAGACCCCAGCCATTTTTTTCTCTTATTACTGTGATATACTTTTAAATCAAATATAGAAAAGACTATTGGCTATGCTTAAAGGTTACTAAATATCAAAATGTTAGTAAAAAGTTCATAAAAATTTAAAAATAGGAAAAATCCACACTGCTGCTGGAAATTTTATTCTAACCTAGGTAAAAGAGAAATATTTGCTGTGCATACAGATTTGTGAGTCAGGAACTGGACTGCAAGACAGTTCTATTCTCCACCTAGTTTGATGCCAATTAATTTCCAGCTCCATTTTGCTGTTAATTAGTGCTGTTCAGAGTCCAAGTTTTCCAAGGCACAGATTGCCAGTAACCAAGTGATCATGTAAATGAGGCTCTGTTATTAATGCTGCTAGTTAGGTTGGAACAAAAATAACAGCAGTTTTCAACTTTATATTTTTAATAAAACCTTAGTAGAAGAAGAAGTGAAATCATCTGGTCTTTAAGTGGCAGGACACTGCCAGTTTTCCTACCTATAGTAACTGAGAATCTGTTTTCACTGAAGACAAGCCTATCAGAATCCATATTTTTTGCAGTGAGTCGATGCAAACAATTAATCAATCCCTTCCCAAGGTAGGTCTTTGGCTTTCTACAAAGAGAAAATCAGAAGTTTCATTTTCCTTACCAAGCAACTTGGCAAATGAAAAAAGTAGAGAACTGCAACTCCAAATAAATATCCTTCTATTTGGAGACAAAGCCAACCGACAATGCACTGTCCTCAAAAGTACTGCATTATAATAATTCTTTGTTTTTCTGTCAAAGAACAGTGGGTTTACCTACAGACCTTTGTATTGGGAGAGAGCCCTGGTTATTCTGTGCTGTCTCAGGGTAGGCACTGGCCATTTTGGTTAATGAGAGAGACAATTCTCTCTCAGAAATGAAGTTTGACTGGTCTACTGTGAAACGGAAGTATGAAGTTTGGTATCTTTCAAAAACATGTTCTTCAATTTGTGCCATGTGCCAATTTGTGTCTGGATTTTTTTCCCTGTCTTGCCTAAATAAAATGCCTCACGAGGAGATATAAGCAGGTTGTGACCAACTATCCCCTCTTTATCAATTTGATCTTGGGATGAGTTTTTTGCCATTGGGCTTCCCTACAATTTCCTTTGAATTCAGAGAGTGAAAGGTGAATGCTGATCATATGGACTGCAGAGGAGGCTATAGAACATTCAAACTATCTGATTTATTTACCTCATCTGCTCTTTATTTAATTGTTAGCAAGATGACACAGCTTTTAAAGTCAATATGTTAAAGAGCAATTTCAGGTACCGCTCCTCTCACATTATCCCCTGACATTTTACAAAGCTTTTTCTCTCCACTATTGCCACATTAAAAATCTAACGGGATGAATTCCAATGAGGGGCACTTGTTCAAACAAATGGGAGAGAATTCAAATGTTAGATATTGCAGAGCACCTCTGAGGAGGGTCAAAGGCAGGAAAAAAAGTTGCAAAATTTGACAAATATTTTTCCACTGGATGATGCTCAGTTGAGACATCTTCCACAACTTGTGTCTGTAACAAGCATAATGTTCAAGTCAACATTTCCTTTTTTTGTGTGTTCATTAAAAGTGTTCACGGCTTTAAAACATTTTTGTTGTTTGACCTCTAGACAAGAGGATTCAGGGGAAGATCCCTTTTCTACTCTAAGGCAATAGCCTAATTTTTCTAGTTAGAAAGTGAACAGAAGAACTACTGTGAACTTATGTGCCAGAAGTCACCATTTTTTCTCCAAAAGGAAAATAAAAGAGAGGAAAAAAGATGACCAGCACCTGAAAATGTATAAACCCCATTTTCCTTCCAAAGAAAGACAAGGAGTTTTCATACTCATTTTCCAAGGGCAGTATAAAATCCTGATTAACACAAGTCCAATCCAAGATACTGAATGAGGATTTTAAAATTCTCCTCAGCAAAGTTATTGCAGGAGTCCATGACAAAGCAAACTGATTCATAGGGAGATCAAATATCAGTGGTGCTTTTACAGACTCTCAAAGTTCATATATAAGATGGGAACAAATCAGCTGAATTTCAATGCAAGGACTTTTTGTGCATTTCCAACCTCTCAAAGCCTGTGGGACTGATTCTCTCTGAGCCATTCATCTACTTCTGCTTTACATCTGTCTTAATGGAAGAAAGCATCTAACGCCAAGACTTTTATAAATAGCAGCACTTAAATCCAAGATAAGCACAATTCACAGTGCTGTACTCAATGGGAATATTCCTCTAAGGCTTTGTAACCTGTAAAAACCTGTGTAAAACTGTATTTCAGGCTGAAATCTGGCATGTGGGGATTTCATGAGAATGGAAACCTGTGGTTCTTTAAGAGGACAATTAGATGGAACAAGTAGTGGGTGTCTGCTTACCCAGACAGAAACATCAGCTTTGCAAGTTAACATTTTTCTGGTAAGTGATTACTGTCTAGCATGTACAATATCCATTAATAGAAATTGAGTTCATATTCATGTGGAAGGCAATAGCCCCAGGCACACTATTAATGAACATAAGAACAGGGGGCTCTAGGCTTGGACTAAGTGGCACTTGCACCCATGAAACAGTAGAATTACTGAAATAAAAATGTTTCAGAAGTAAATTGTCAATATCTGAATATGGCTTGCTGAAATGAAACCATGAGGTAAGCTAGAGAAGGAGCACAGTTGCTCAAAGTTACTGCTGATTAAAACCCTAGCATGCTGTTCAGATACTGGGAATAACTATATATTTACTGTGCTGAAGACTACAAAGGCCTAGGGAATAAGAAAACAAAGCACTCAGATAATTTTCCCAGATGTTTCTCTAAAGTTACTTCCTCTTTGATGGGGCTGGAATAGTGCAGAGGGATGTAAGAGATCCCAGCAACCAGGCCACCACCTGTCTGCAGAAGCTTTTGCACTATTAACTGGAAGAGTTCCTCATTGTATCAACATGGAAACACAAGACCTTAATTTCCACCACAAGGTATATTGTTCTTTTCCTATTATTTTATGTTTTTATTTCTCAATGCCTTAAAAGAGGTAATAAATGAACCACCACAGTAGATGCATAGGAGAGATTTTAAACTTCCTACTTACTATCACAAAAGCAAAAAAACCTGCATATTAATAGTAAAAACCTGAGTGACAGACAGAGTTATGCATGTAAATAACATTCTACCAGAGAAGTTTAAGCATCATTCTCAATCTCATATTCCTTTTTTGGTTATTGCACAGACAATATTGAAGAAATAAAATAAAGACTTAGAAATCTCCCTATTTCTAAGATCCTCCCAAAACCTCTTTTTTCCTACATGCCATTGTGGATAACACTGAAATAACAGGATATCAGCAATTATAATCTCTTCATTCTGCACCTCTAGCATGGTTGGAGTCCAGTCCATCAATCCCCAATGAGTTCCACTGAAAAGACTACAAGTATTTAGGACTAGAAGCACTATTCAGCTTTCTGCTGTTGCATCAACCAAAGATAGGATTGGACCTTTAGGCCTTAATTTAATGATTTCTGTTCAGGGACATTTTTAAGAACAGAACTCCTTTGGTATGTGCTCTCCACAGTGTGAGACACCATGCAGTGTTGATATTAGCACCTAAATGAAGAATATCTTCTTCTCCAGTGTGCATCAGGTGGCATTTAATGCACCACAAAACTTTATTGTCTCTTCCCAGAAAGGAAAATAGAGTGGAGCCTGTCAGATCTGCTGCATGGTCTGTCACCACTGCAGCTGGAGTGCTGAGTGGAAGGAGCAGGGAATGGTTTCAAACCCTCTGCTTGCTCTCTGGAGCCTGCTCAATGTGTGAGCATCGCCCCACAGGGCAGAGCTGATCCCCCAGCACATCCCACACACGACTGAGCACAGCCCAAAGTGCTGAACCAGCTCCCAGGAGGGTGAGCCAGGTGTCTCACCCCACCCACACCAAATCAAGTGCACCCAGAAGAAACCAAGCACAGAGCCTGGCAGCTGCCCTGCTCTGCACTAACCCTGCCTCTGTGTCAGGGCTCTGCCCTGGCTGCTCTTGAATCAGTGAGACAGGATCAGAAACTGCCTGCTGAGCTCTGACACAAGGCTCCTCTCTCTTGGCACCCTCCTTTTCTGAAGGTTAATAAAAGAAATACACTTATTATTTGGTCGTAATTAGTCCTTAAAAGTGCTTTGCAAACACAGCTAATTGATTAAGTAGCCTGTGCAATACCATCAAAACACTGGTTTTAATTAACCACCTTAAACCCCATACCTCATGCAGAGTTAAAGGAGCCTTTTTCATCAGCTAGGTGTACAAAAGTGAAGAGGAAGGAGAAAAAATAAGGTACAATTTAATTTCTCCATGAGCATTCTATTTTAATTATGTAACCTTTTCCACCATCCAGTACAATTTCATACTAAAAACCCCTCTTTTTTTCCCCTTAAAGTTATTTATATTAACAAAATGACAATTTCAGTCTTTGTTCCAAACCTTAATCCCACAGCTCCACTACTTGTATTTCACAGAGGTTCAGTGTCTCTAAAGGCTGCACCTGCAGGTGCCACCTGCCCTACCCAGGGCTCTGGCATCATCCAGCATCTGCAGACATTTAAATCTCCTGGTTTCCAGCTCAGGTCACCCCTTTCTCTATGTGCATCTAATCAAAGCCATCAGCCTTTCCCGGTTTAGACTCTCAAATGCCTGTGTTTGGGATTTCACAGTGGTGCTACTTCACACCCAAGGGGCTGGAGTTTTTTCTGTGATCTTGTTATGTGTAAGCCTGTTACATGTTTAAACTTCTGGGCATGAAAGAAGATTTGTTAATTGTTCATCGGTGTGACTATCACAAAGCATAGCAGTGACCCCTGACTCATGCTGAGGAGTTTAGAGCTTATCACCAGCAGGGCTCAGACACTGTCTCAGTATCCCAGCACTGGGGGAGGAGAAGACAGAAAGACTGGGTTGCATTTGCATTTTTCAGTCTGCACTCTACATGCCAGAGGAGAAAGGTCTGGCTTTTCAGTCCAACTGTATGAAATTTGGTATTCAAATGTGGATGTGTCTCCATGTTGTAAAAGCTAAGTACAGAGGTTGCTCATAACAGAGTCGAGCATCTTCCAGAACAGAAGTGGAAGCAAGAGAAAGGATAAACAGCACAAGGATGACCTTAGGCTAGCCCTACTTCCCAGATCCACACAGGTTGTGTGTTTGCCTGTCCATCTGGTATCAATTAGAGAAACCTTGATGCTCTGGCACCAGCTGAGACCCCTCTGCCCTCCCTACCTGCTCTCATTATACTTGGTGCTGCTAAGTCCAACAGGACTGGGTGTGACCTGGGCAGACACAGTGCAATCCTTAAGACCCACTGGATCTTAGGAACAGCTTGCCCATTAAAACCTGCCTTGGGTACTGAGACTGCCCCTCAACATGCAAATTACAGTGGAGACAGACACACAAGCTGGCATCTGGTGATGAAGATTTAAATATATAGTACCATAGATTTTTTAAAATATTACAGTCTGAAGAGAACACATCCAAAAAATAATTCAATTTTTTCTTTTCACTGCACCAGTATTTGAAAGAACACTAAAGTCATTAATGCAGCACAATTCCTTTTGAAGGCAATAGTTTTCTTTCCACTTTTTCTCACGGGCAAAAGCTAAAATACTAACCTACAGTGTACACCTCTCTGGAATGAAATTCTGCACATATTCCTCTGGAGATTTACAGTGTATACGTGAAGGGTTACAAATGGTAAGAGAGAAAATGTGCCTATATTTTCCTATACATGTTCAAATCCTTCCTTTAGAGACATTTAAATCCCCATAAATTGCCCCTTTCATATGAAGCTTTCTTTTTAAATCTTAAGCAAATTCCACTGCTTTTCTATTGCATAATGAAATAGCCAATCATGCTGAGGTGATGTTAAGCTTGCCTGAGCTTGCAGCAATGGCTGAGAACATTTTATAATTCAGAAATGCCATAAAATCCTTCATCACAAAAACTCAATTTTTTAAATCCCCAGAAGTCTCTAGGATGTATCTAACATTAAACCCCCAAAACAAGAAACCAAAACCAGATATGTTCACCTCCTGTTCCAGACTCCACCCTCATGTAGCTCTATAAAGCAAATATATTGGGTTTTTTTTTCATTTCTTCATTTGAAATCTACCCCAGTGTAAAATATACATACACACCATCTATGAAACTTAGCCCTTTCTCTTCTGCAAATGGGGATTTAGCCCCAGTTTTGTCTAGGAAATAATTAATAGAAGATTAAGCTTTGTTTACTAGTTTGCTTAGCAATGAGCCTTTCAAAAGACAGCATGCTGTTTTTTAAAACACAAGAAATCAAGTAAGAATTGGTAATTCTGTGTGTAATATTCACTACCAAAAGCCAGCAATGAAGTCCCTCAGTTGTGGCAGTTTATTTCAGATGTGTTTACTTTAGTTGGCTCATGCCAGTGTTTCCTATCACACAGCACTCTGTTCTGACACGTGCTGCATACATTTGCTGCAGTTTTGCAGCTATGAGAGCCCTTGCTCAGCTCCTGGGGACATGAGGTGCTTTAAAACACCTGTAGATGTGGCACCTGGTGGACTTGGCAGTGCTGGCTTAATGCTTGGACCCAATGACTTTAAAGTTATTTTCCAACCTAAACAATTCTGTGATTCTATGTCCTGGTCTATGCAATCACAGAGAACATGAAGAGAAGTAATGCCTATGAAGGACAGCATCAACTCCAAAGACTTGAACACAGTAAAATATTTGATTGTAAACACACAAATTTTCAGAGACACTAAAATTATTTTATAAAGCAAAACTGAATACAGTACCATTTATAGCAGTATAATTACTGATATTTACATTGTATGTCTCAGCAGAGAATGTGCTCAACAATCACAGAATGTAATTTTTTTAGACATTTCTCAGAGTTCAAAAATGTAGCATTCGTTGTTTTTATAGTCATCTGGGGAGCTCATCTTGTTAATGAACCCTCCCTGAAAAAAAAAACCAAACCTAAAGCTTTTGCATTCTGAATACCTTCCACTCCGAGATCACATGAGCCAATAGTGCCTGGTCCAATTCCTCTCCAGTTCCAGTGTGCTGTGAGTTCAAGTGCAAACTGGCTAAATGACCAGGCCTGGATGCTTGTGATCAGCTAAAGAACTGTCAGCTGGAAGCAGGACTCCCAGAAATCAATATTGTCTAACAAATTCATTTAGTCACCTGCAGAGCACACCCTCAGCAAGTTTGCCACGTATCCTGGCTGCCTTTGGAAAAGCACAGAGAGAAGCCAAGGCATGAGTTCCTTTCTCTCTGCTTGGTGAGGCCTCATTTGAAGGACTGCACCCAGTACTGTGCTCCTAAGCCTGATATTGCACAATATTACCTCTCAGTCATAACAGTGAACATTCTCAGTTAATTTGGTGGGACTTTAGTCTATCTCCAAAACACTCAAGCATTATAGCAACATAACAAGTCTATAGGAGATCCTCCAGAAAAGCCTAACTATGTACAAAGTGTGACTGAACCCCAGATTTTTCAACATCTCTATCAGACAGATCAAAGTGATATTTCAGTTCACTGGTTCTGCTATTGTTAAGCTTCTACTTTTTCCTGAGTTGCTTTGTTTTTCTTAAATTTTCCCCATTTAACTCTCTCTGCTCTTCCCAAATTGTGAGCCAAAGTCTAGTCCCAGCAAAATATCTCCTTGCCCAGTACTGTCACAGAACTTGCCTACAACTGGAGCCTTCTTTGCCCATGAAATGGGCCTTTGCCATCACAGAGCCACATGAACAAGGATGGAGGGCACCAGGGATGAGTCAGAAGCAGAACCGTTCCTGTTCTTGCCCCATGCATTTAAATTTTGTCAGCCACCGTTCGCCTGTGTGTCACTCTCAGTGGTGACAGCACAGCAGCACTGGCACAAAGATGACTGGCAAGAGGTGGCATGAGCCAGCTGCTAAGCCTGAATCCTGAATATCAAATGTCAGCCATGAATAAACGATTTGCAGTCGTCACACTGTGTCTCTTGGGAATCACCCAGTATTTTCAAATACTTAACATAAGCACAGTGCCAAGGATGGGATTGTAGATTCTATGTTCAGAGGAACCTTCTCAAGTGCTCGACACTTCCTTTCTGAGGAAAGATCAATCCTCTGTCTGGAAAGGGAGAAAAATTGAAATATGCTGTCTGAAAGGGGCATATCCTAGCAACTCGCCCTCATGGTGCTGGTCTACCTGGCTGAGTACAATAGCTCACTGCAGCTTTCATCAGTGCTGGTGTAATGGTTAAGCAAAAGTGACTTGGTATTTCTGGGGTTCAGTAATTGGATTTGGAGCCTTTAACCTCCAGGTCACAGGGTCAGATCCAACTCCAGTTCATAGAGTCTGAAAACCATTAGTATCACAGACCTGTTCATGGCATATATGAAATGAATGTGTGACTTCAGCCCAGCTGCTAGTGAGAATGAGTCCCTTGTCGACCCTTTCAGCAAAAAAGCAGGGGATTAAATGAGTTAGGAACACAAGTTAGTTTTTTTCTCCAGAAGGGTGGTCTCTTTGGTCAGAGTTGAGACAATTTATCTGGTGAGCTCTTATTGCTGCCTGCTCCATAGCAGTCTTTATAAGTACAAAATTTCAAGCTTGAGGTCTACATATTTCAGAATCTTTAGAGCTCCTACATTTATTTTGGATAGAATAAAAAAAATAAAATCCACATTTGACCTTCCTTTAAAATTTTGTTCAGCTCAGCTGCATTTGATTCTAGTTTTTCAGAAACCTTAGCAGGCCCCAAGTGGCAGCAGCACTGTAGACTGCACTCATAGAGGTGCCTATATCCATGTGCCATGCATTAAATTGCACTACTGAAAATGTCAGTTAAAAAAAAAAAACAAAAGCAAAAACAAAAACCCAGAGCAAGATCCATAGCCTTCTTTGATATCTTTGGCTTATAGGAAGCAAAACATTAATTTAAAAGAAAAGAAAGAAAGGAAGGAAGAAAAAGAAGAAGTGACTCCATAAACATTTATCTAACAGTTCCAAACTCTCCCACTCGAGCAGGATGCAACAGCCTCGTACTCAGGCAGTTCCCATCCTGAGCTGGATTTTGGATTCTCCAGCTCTGCCTGCAGCACACACGGACAGCACTTGCCAAGGGCAAAGGTGAGCATGAGCAGAGACAGCCCAGCTCTCTCTTGTCAGTGACAATCGCTTTAACCACAAAAATGTTTACGATAAACACTAAGCCCACAGAACTCGCTTTTTTCAGAAGATTTTAAAGCCAGCCCTAGTTCCCAAAAAACCATGGGTGTGTAAGCTTTTCAGAATGCACGATAAAGTCAAACCTTCACTCCTCAGCACTTTACCAAAAACAAACACCTCCCCCTGCCCAGATGAAACCCTTCAACTTTACCTCACTTTTGTGGATGCTTTGGCCTTTTGAAAACCAAAGTTTAAACAACATGGAGACAAAGCCAGTGCAACTAAAATAAAATTAAACACATAAACAGAATTGCAAAGGAGAGACTTCAAAAGACTTAGAAAGCACTAAGAATTATTTGCCTCTTGCTTTACAAACCATTCACTGAATCCCAGTTGTAGATGAAACAGTCACAGGCTCCCAAATGTAGTTCACGTGCGTTTTAATACTTGTTTAGTGTGATGTTTTTTAATAATCAGTTTCGAGTTTATTTGTGTTGGGTTTGTTTCTCATAAAGCATCTGCTCTTCTGTTTCTTTTTACATGACTGACACTCTCCTAGTGTAAATGACTGGACTGACATTTATTGGATTGGGCTTCACATGGAGCACCTGTGAGCAATATGTGCTGTGTGTGACTTTCTTATGCAGTCCCAGTAATTTTAATTGTTTTTGGCATGTTTTTCCTGCCATATACTGTAGCTTGACCTTTGCAAATATTCATTTCATTTTGATGCTTGTGAAATGAAGTAGACTAATATTCCAGAAGAATAAAGTCCTCTGTTTGGTCACAGAAAGATACAGAAAATTTAGTGGCAGCACAACGTGTTTTTCAACAAGACCTTTCTAGAATTCTTGGGAAAGAACATGGTATACCTATCAAATAATGTGAGTGTCTGTAGAGCATAAGTGGCATGGGGGGAGAAGGTGGTCTAAAAGAAAAATACAGGAATATAAAAAAAAATTTAAAGAGAAATCTCTTTCTCAGCTATTAGGAATCACAAGGTCTGATTATTCTTTTTTTTCCTACCTAAGCTTAAAGCACTGTTGCAGATATTACTATAGAACATTTGGTAGGTCTATTTTCTAGCATTTTTTTTTAAAGAGCACAGCAATTTTTGCAAAGCCTCTTGAATTGAGCTAATTAGTTATTAATTTTTCTGAGGTAAAACTGAAGTGACAGAGTTTTTCCCAGACACAATATGGACTAGGAATAGACAAGGGATCTGAAGTCGAGAGTTCTTCAGTACTGTTCTCATAGAAAACAATTAGACAAGATTGCCTTATAACTGGAGAAAGGTATGCTACAGCACTGCTCCAGAGTTAGTGGAGAGGATTTCTTTAAGGAATTATATCCACCACACCAGGTATATTAACACACCTTTCAGATTGCTCTTTACAGTGTCTTCATCTAAAAATGTGAATAGAGAAAAATCTGAAAATCAGAGTGTAGGGTATTGTCAGTCAAAAACATTCCAGTTACTGGTTGTGATGATTTTACTTACCTATGACTTCAAATTATATAAGCTGCACAGAATTTTAGTTGCATGAAAAAATTATAATTTGAGGGTTTTACAGTATTTTTAGTTCTTATATTCTATGAATGGTAATCAAGCTCTGGAGTCCTTTTTAATTAGAAGAGTAATGGAAGACACTAATTAAAAGCTGTAAGCACCTCCTCAATAGCAGTTTAAGCAATAATGTATTATTTATTAAGCACCCTCGCTCGCTGGCACAGTGCTCAAAGGGGTGCAGCTCTGGTGGCAGCAGTGACAAGCTGATGACACAGCTCCTCCTGACAGGCAGTGCTAATGAGCTTTGGCAGGGATCACTCTGCTCCAGCCTCAGAGGCTCCAGCCACAGCCTGCACTGAGCTTTCACCGCTCACCCTTCCCCAGAGGAGACGATAGAAAGGGAAAGGGGCTCGGGCTGCAAAGTGCTGATGACAAATGAAAGCACTGTGAGGGACCACGTGGCGCTGCCCCTCAGGAGGCACAGGATGTTTTATATCCACAATAAGGCTGCTTTATAACGCCACGGATCTGAAGGTGCCTTGCACTAAAGGAGGAGCTGACCCACGGTGCTCAGCTCGTGAACATTCACAGGCAGGACCTCACTGCTGCTCACTTAGCAAGGGTTCTGGGTCAGGATGCAGTGTGTGGCAGACAGCTGAGTACCCATAAGAGCTAATGGCCCATCAGCATGAAATAATCAGCAGCAGGAAGAAATATTGGGAGCTGGACCTACACCTGGTGCAAACTGAGACCAGAGCACAGCAGAAGGCAGCTGAGTCATGCTGGCTAATAAGCTGATGGATCAGGAGCCAAACAAATCTCTTGTAGTTTGCCATAATTATTACATTTATATGTTTGACCCCATTTTAAATTCATAAAATAAATGGAAAAATACTAACATCAGCTTTAAATCAGTAACAGTATTAGGGCCAGGATTATGACCTTTTCTTCCTATACAGCTACATTCTGTAAAATGAGATCTATTGGTTTCATTTCCCCAGCACAGCATCCAGAAAAGCCTTCAAGTAGAATTATTGCTTCTATTAAAACATGTACCATCTTCTAACTCTTCCCATTTTCTCAGTTTAATATGAAACAATTGAGAGTTATATCAATACATTAGAAAAGAATTATCTTTATCAGCATCCTCAGAAGTCATGATTAATGCAGCAATCTCTTTCCTCTAACTGAAGATGCCACAGGAGGTCCTAGTCCTTCTTGAACAATTATGTAATTTAAGCTTTGTAGAGTACACATTTTTGCAAAGTGGTCAATAACTCCTGGTTAAGTAAAGGCATTCCTTTCAATTAATACAAGTTTCTAAGTAAACTTACACATACAACAAAAACCACAACAGACTTGGATTTTAAAGGCACCTGCTTACAACAGTGTATTATGAAAATCTGATTTACTACACTATTAATAGAATACTAACATATTCTATTAAACTAATGCTGGTGAATACTGTGGGACCAATTTCCCCCATTGCTAAAGCAGATGCAGAATATGCACCCACAGAGATGGAGCAGCTTTATCCCATTGGAAAGAGGAGGAATTGAGGGCCAGGATAACACGAACAGCAAAGCAGGGCTCTAGAGATGTTGCCTGCAGCCCATTAAGGAGCTTCTCACCTGAAGGGCACAATGTGAGAGACCACTCAGGCAGGGTTGCCCTCACTCCTTGCACCCCAGAGAGTTCTGTTCACATAATGCTGGGCTCCTAAGGGCACATTATTCCACAAAACAACCTTTACTGACTGAAAGGAAACCTTTCACCCTTCTAACAATATCCAAAGTTTAGAGCCTACTGATGTCCACCCACATCAAGAGAAGTTTGTAGGTAGACCTGATGTGGCTCATTTTCAGTTTTGAGAACTGGGCCAAAACTGAGAAAATTCTTTAGTTTTTGTACTGAGCCTCTGTGACTTATGTGAATCATATCGGTGGTGTATCATCTACGTAGATATGTGTATGGATAGAACAAATATACTCATACGTGTGGGAATGACAGTGTTAAAAAGAAAATAAATAACCCTGCCCAACTCAACTTTCTTTGTATTTAGCAAGGGACATTTTCCTCTGATGTGTGTGAGAGGTTGGATGGAAAAGTCAGGGTTATTAGATTTTATGCTTTTCTTGAGACATTGTCATCTGAGCCTAATAACTTTGTTTCTCTTCTACTCTCTTCAGGGGAATAAATGGATATTTAAAGTTTGGTTGAATTTTTGTGCTGGGGGACTTGGTTATTTGGTATAAATGTGATCCATTTCCACCCCTCCCCCTTCCCTCCTGACTCTTTTCTGTTCTGTACATTTTCCAATTAGGAGCCCCGGTGACAGAAATCAAGTGCCAAATTACCAGCCTGAGGCTCAACTACAGCAGCAGCTAAATTCCAATTTTAAAAATCTGATTGAAGAATGTGGGGCTTTATCTATATGCCAATGTATGTGCAACAGGAAGGTTTTCTTCTTTCCTCCCTTGGCCCTGTGAGCATAAAATCCACTAAAAATACCAAAATGAGATCATATCAGCTGATAAGAAAACTCATAGGAAGAAACTATGTGTTGGCATAACAGCAGCAGTATCTCTGAGTCACATTTCCTGTGATGAGCCACAAAAGGTCCCAGTTCCAGAGTCCCTTCTTGTGTACAGGCAGTGTCTGTGCACCTGGGAATGCACACAATGTCTGTGTGCAAAGACTGAGGGGATGCTGCACCTGAGGTCCTTCGTGTTGTGCTTCTTTAACATTAGAGGCCTTATTTGGGCTTTTTAGCAGCCTCCTATAGCTAAAGCCTCACTAAATTCCCGTTTTCCCTCATGCAATCCCAGGTGGTAGGTCCCATTAATTTGATCTCTCTCTGGATGAAGCTGTTGTACCTCACTTTGATATACCACGCTAACAGAGGGAAGTCAACTGCCTGGGACTAGAAACTCATTCAGAAATTCAAAAAACCCTTTGGAAACAGGCACATTATTGTGCAAACAAGCACAGAATCCAGGAACAAGTACATGCCACATCCTTCTGAGTGGCCTGCCCCTGTCCCCTTCTGCCCAAATTGAGGAAAGAGCTTTTCTGTCACACATTCTGCAGAAGTGCTGCCTCGGCTCCCCGGCCCTGCTGGACACTGCAGCTCCCTGAGTGCTGCAGCCCTGGCTGATACTCCCCTGTCCCTGGGCCAGGGACAGAATGTCAGACACCCATTCCATGCAGCACCACCTGCAGCAGCTCAGCTCACCTTGGCAAGGGAGTTTCATGCCATGGTTCTCTTTTGAACTCAAGTCTTCTGCTCCACATGAACAGATCTGCCCCAGAGATCAGCGACTGTCATTTCTGGGTGCAAACTGACCAAGACTGCAAGGAGATGGGCAAGCTCCAAGACTTGTGCTGAAAAAGGAATGCTCCTTGAAGAACTAGTTTGTCATGTGATCTGAGAAGGATACTTGCAGCATAGGAGACAAAGTTCAGTTCTTGTTCTCTAAACAAGCTTCTGTATTTGACATTAAAGTATGTAGTGAATATCCTATCTCTTTTCATCAAGCATGACGTGCAAACACTATCATCTCGCCTACAGTTTGTTCCAAGGATGCTGGTATCACCCTCAGAGTTACTTCTTTCTTTTTCATTGTCCATGAGTTGGCAGCTCCCCTTTCCCAACAGACTCCTGTATTTAACTCTGTGCTGTCAGCCAAGTGAGCAGATATACCTGGGAAAACATACAGTGCCACCAGTGCAGCACAGACACCTCCTCTGCGCCTCACACAGTACAGACACGTCATTCTGAGCACATAAATATCTCCTTTCCTTCTCTTCTGCCAATGTGCTTGTAAGTTTATATTTTTACCACTATGGATGAATTCACTGACAGGCTAGGACCCATTCTTTTACACTGTTTACTGCAGCACACTGTGGCTCCAGCTGCTCCCTATCCTGAGCATTGCTGAATCCTGCCCTGGTTACAGGGCTGGTTTTATAAAACTTTAAAACTCTATTTTAGACCTCATCACCAGGCTGAATAGTGCATGAGGCTTACATGCCAGTACAAAATATTTCTTGTTAGGGATGTGTGAGCTCATTTAAACTAAAGCTAAAAGCCTCTGTGCTTCTGTGAATTTGAAAGTTTGATTTCTAAGTCCTTGCTCAGAGCTCCAGTGGAAGAGAATGCTCGGAAAGAATCAGAAGAAGGGTAAATAACACAAGGAAAACAGGTTTTAAAGCTGAGCTAGAGAGAAAAGCCTTGAGGAAAAAACACTACACAGCTGTTCTCACACCATACAAAAAGACTTTCTGAAAAGTTTTACAGGGAACTCAACTCACTAAGCACCATTGTGGTCTTTAAAATAGGAAATGCAGAGTCAAAAGCAGGGTTTGGGGTTGGTCGTTTTGTTGTTGCTTTTTTTCTCCAAACTGACACATTTTAAAAAAATAGAAAGTTTCAGGAAGAGACAGAAATAGGGGACTGTCCTTAAACATTTGTGACCAAGTGCTGAGAGAATGGCCCTTTGCCCAATTGTCTTTTCAGATCTTTCTTGCTAGTAGAGTGCTATTTATCAGAAGCTTTAACTGATCTTGAAACTTAAACACTTTTCTCATAAACAGCACTTTGGAAATTAACACCATTTATATAAGCTAACCCAAACCAGTGCTTACTGAATACCTTTGCAATTAGGTGTAATTCTAGCCTAAAAAAATTCTGCATATGGGAAGTCTGTTATGGATGACATTTTATTAGAGGAAGTCTTAGCTCCTTGTCCAGATGCATGCAAGTATACTGTGAAATACATACAATTGATTTTTAGATCATCAATCAAGGAGTGATCAGTGATAGGAACATGACCTTCACCCCACCTGGTGAAAAGGCAACAACTGTCATCTGCAGTCTTGAGTCTGACAAAATATTTCTTAGACATAAATTGTGAAGTTACAACCACAGTATCAGCCCTAAAATGACCTTCTCCCATGGCTCCTGCACAGGGGGGTTTGCTGAGCCTCCCTTCCCATGGCCATTGCCATTACACACTCCAGTGCTTGCTTGAGCACAAGCCACTCAAACCCCTGGTGCAGAAGACTGCAATTTCACATTTCACTGCAGAGGAGAGGGACAGTGGCAGGCTGGACAGGGACCCTACAAGATCATAATGACAACCAAAGAGAAGCAAGACAAGCAGCAACTGTGGAAAACACATTACTATTCACAAGAGCCTTTTGCCTGCATTAATTTAGACATGTACAGAATCAGGAGGCTCCAGCACGATAAGGGCAGAATCAATGGAAACTACTTTTTCATTTAAAATTAAACTATTGTTGCTTTAAAAGGCAGATCTATTTTTAATCTTGTCCACTCAGTTCTCTTAACAGACAACAGGATAGAGAGCAGTTCCATATGGCTCAAAATGTTCAATATCAGATGCAGATTGTGGATTCATGGATCAAGTTATTGGGGAGGGCAGGGGGTTATTTCTCTTAGTCATAATGTAAATGTAAAGAAGACAATCCAGTAGCATTTTTGGAGGGAGAGAAAAGGAGAAAAAACAAGAAGGAGTAATTGGGGTCACATCCACTGAGCACAGAGGCATTTCCAGAACAGCATCCAAGTGAGTCACAGGCAGCATGAGTGAAAGGAGGGGGGCAAGTGATAAAGTAGAACTCATGTGGCCTTTTTAAGCTTTTCTGGCAGAACAAGAAAAGTAATTACACACTGTCTCAGCAAACATCCGTGGCACCACCTGGTGTACTCTCAGAGAAATCCCAAGAAGGGATTTTTCTTCTTAACCTTGATAAGTGCTGTGCTGGTACCAACTCTTTGCATTATATGCAATTTTGAGAAGGAATCAGCCTGGGAGCACTGAGTGAAACACAGGCCCTCTGAGACATGCAAGTGCTGGAAGTCAGCTGGAGAGTGCCTGGGTAACAAGAGCTCCAAATGAGAAGGAAAGGAAAAAGGCTGCTAAAACTGATTCTGACACCATGAAGTCATAAACATATAAAATCTCCTGGGGCTTGGAAAAGAGAGGGTGATGATGAATTTCTCAGCCAGTGCCATCATTCCTAAGGCAGTGCTGGACCTTGTTTCTGGCTGTGTGTGGCACAGCTTCCTCCTTGCTGTGCCCACCACCCCCCCCAAAACCGGCATGCCTTTATCCACAAGGATTCAAGAACCTCCTAAGTGGGGTCCAAAATGCATTAATTGCTTTAAGAAGTAGTTAGAGTTCCTGAATTCCTGAACTGCTGCTACTACCAAAAGTAACTAACCCATAAATAAATTCCCTCAGCTCTTTGTGCTGGGTCTTAGCCCACGAAAAAACTTTTGCCACCATAATTACCCTGACTGGGGCATCAGTCTAAGGACACTCCTGCTTGCTCACAGCATCAAACAAGTCAGCAGTTGGTCTGTCAAGTCTGCAAAGGCTGATTCCTGTGTAACAACCTTGCAGTGAGATGTCTTTGGACTGAATGGGTATGATGGCATCAAGAGAGTTGAAATCAGCACACAGTCCATTCCTTGTGTCAGAGATATCCCATTTTAAGCCTCAAGAAAATGACTGGCTTCTGTGTTTGAGACATGCACATGTGCCTATGCAGGCATAAATACATGTGTATATACATGAAAGTATTTCTTTAAATAAGTGTATTTGTGAACAGATGAATTTGTGAATCAGGTCACTTGGATGTTTGCCAGCTTGAATAGTTTTGGCAGGATTTTTAGGCTTGAAAACAAACAGTAGTGCCTTATTAGAACTCCAGCAGACACTGTATTGTAAACACTAAAATGAGTTTTTGCACATGCATAAGATTGAAATATAGTGTTGTGTAACAAAATGCAAAATTACTGAGGAGGTATTTGAAATGATCTTACCAGTTCATGAAGTAAAGCATCCATTTTTCATTCTCAAATTTTATTTCAGGTCCAATACTAAAGAAAACAAATAAAAACAGTGCAAGTTAGACATTGGGAAGAGATGTTACAGAAAGAATAAAAAGAGAATTTTCCTGATGGATTCCTTAATCATGCACAAGTCACTGGTGAACAATAAAATACATTGAAGATTGCTGCAGAAATTAGGTCTTGACCTGAGTTGTTGAAAAATATTTCAAAGTAAATTGAAAACATAAATGGATTTGGGGGGGAGGGTTCCAACTATATTTCAGAATAATGAAGACAAAGTCTATGTCATACCAAAGGCTAACACTAAAATTAATGTTACCACCTCTATAAAAATAGATAAATTGCTTCACATCTAGAATGTTGTATCTAATGTATGATATAATGCCACAAGAGACTAACATACACAGAACTCCCCTCTTTTCAGCCTAAATGATGTTCAGGTCATTATGACACCTGGCAGCCAAATCAGAATTCAGAGGTAAAACTGGAATTCTGTGTTTTATCTTTTGTGCTTGGAACCTTAACAGTATGTAGGGAAACTATGGGATGAGCTTACCTAAACACTGCATTACATGCTGAACACGATTTAAATCACTTTGATACATTTTTTTATAGTTCCACAGATGTACCTGGCCGAAATCTCCCCTCACACTAACATATGCCTGTAATTGCTCTCCTTAGATTGCTCAATATCTCCAGTTTGAATGGACTGAGGCCTGAATTTGATTCATAGAAGTTATTTGGATTGTACTTTATTTGAAACTAAAGCATAAACAGAATTATCCACAATCTCTTTGCTTTTAACTTGTCAGAAAACAAAATCAGTATTTGTGTTTGATGAACATTGCTACTATCTCAACCAATCAGTTGAATTAATTGATAGTGGCTATTTTTTTTGTGGGCTCATATTCTTTTTCCTCAAAAGCAGTTACTTCTGAATAAAACTATGGGTAGAGAGAAGACAGCAGCACTGCCCTCCCCATAGACTCTGCTCTGAATTACATTTCTTTGTGTGTTAATTTGCCATATTTTTACACCCACATTGATGTTCATAGTGGGTGAAAAGTAGAAACACGTTTTTAATGAGAATTATTACAATAAATGGTATCCTGTCCATGGTCTGCAAATGTTGAGTGCTACTGTAATCCTTCACTTCACATGGCAACATCATTTATGATCCCTGGGCATGCACCAGACTCAGGCTGGCACCTGAGTCCTCAACCCACCCATCACTTCACAGGTGCTTCAGCCCTCAGCACCTCTTTATTTCAGTCATGAAATCACTTGTCTGCAGAGCAATCACTCATCCTTCGACTGACATTGCTGCATCAAGCAATTTATATAAGCCAATGCTGTAATGACATTTCTCAGACTTGTATTTTATGGGTATTTCTTTTTTGGAATTTGTGAGGGATAGAGAGGACTAAGCTGGGTGGTTAAATTATTAAACTGTCCTCTGAATACTTATCTGTTCAAAATGCCTCAAACAACATTTTAATCAATACTAAAGTAAGCCAGTTTCAACTGCAAGAAAATTCCCAGGGGCAGTAGCTATCCCTGTGCAAAGCTTCTTTTCAAAGCTGAATATGCTGGTTGTTAACGGAATAATTCTCCAGAAAACACGCAAACTGCCTTTGTTTATCCTTTTGGTACGTTTCCCTTTTGGTACACTATCTGCTTGAATTGTAAGAGATACAAAATGAAGCCCCTTGGACACGTGTCCTGGGTGTCACACTGTGCAGCAGAGTCCAAGGCCCAGGACATGGCACTGCTTGCACTGGGAAGCGGAACTGCCTCTCCTGGATCAGTCATGGTGTGCCTCAGCACACTTCATTCTTAGCAAGCAATTTAGCCTTTTGCTACCCCTTTCAAAGCAAACACCAGCCTTCCCTTAAAAACAGATTCAGGAGACTAAAACACCAGAAGCAGAGCCAAACCAAAAACCCAGATGTGGCCAGTGGTTGTCATTCTCTCGCACCTCCCAGAGAAGTCACCTGGGTTTAGGCACTGGCAGAGATGTGAGGGCAAGGCCACTCTCACTCTTTGCCTCTCCAAGGGCAGAGAGTTCAGGCTCTTATTCCTCTCTCATACTCATTTTGTTTCATCTGCATCTACCCTGATTTACATTGAAAAACAGAAGTTGAATTAGGTTCCTTCAGTGCTACTGATGAACTGATTACTTCAGTAAAAAATTTCTGCTAGTTTCATACCCAAATGAAAAGCAAGATCAGTCTCTCTTTTGGAATAATCAAAACTGGAATAGGAAAGAAGGAATGGTTTCCTAATAAGGCTTTAAAATATGAGCTGCCTTTGAGTCCTATTGAACTCTAATTCTAAATGCCAGGGCCTTACCACATGAAAGCAGTCTGCACCCAAAACACAGGCAGTCAAGTAGAAACCAGGACTTTTCCTGCTGTCCCCTTTATTCTCTCACACATTTCTCTATTACTGGACATAGTTCTTCTCCCCATCATTTTTTTCTATTTCATTCTTGTACCATCCTCTCCTGTTTTCCTTTCTTGTACAATGCAAAGCTGTTCCTGTCCCACTAGAGGCTCTGGCCCTTGTGCCTGTGACTTTCTTCTCTCTTCCAGTACAAAGAGCTGTAAATCTTAACATGCACAACATAACCAGACTATTTATTCCCCCTGTTGTTCTCTGCTGGAGAACTAGAACAGGACTAGAGGCAGAAGGAAACAAAGCAGAGGCCTTTCATCCTTTGCATCATTCAGCCAGCCAGTCCCACAAGATCCTACAAGGGGAGTTTCACATCCCTGGTACAGACACCCTCCTCACAGAGGTGCTGATGTAATACACACCGGTCATCAAGTGGCACCCATTTTTTTATTTGGTACATTCTATTGAACTGGGTGGACCCACAAGGACCTACCTGAGCCATTTTTTTTTTTACATATTTCAGGCAGAAAGTCTAACACAACTTTCTGGGATTAATGCTTGTAAAAATGTCTTGGGCTTTTACTCAAGCTACTCAAAGCTCACAATACTAAACTGAAAACCATAGGGATTGTTGTGAGCATTATTTCATTGTAGCCAAGGATCATATCTGCCCTCCATTAATAATTAACCCACTCCTGAACGCCTCAAAGTGAAGATCCACTGGCAGGCAAGTGAGCATCAAATGGATGAAGGTATTTGTACCATTATACTGACAGAAATAAATTTTTCTTTGAAATATTAACTTGAGATGGTTCACACTGCAAGACATTCACACTGACTCAGCCCAGTTAATAGATTTATCCTAACAGTAACATGTGCCAGAAGAAAAGGGAAAACATTAACCAAGTGATTTTAATAATAAATAAGGCTTTGATTTTTAATAGTGCTAAAGGGCTTTAAATTCACACTTTACTGCCCTCTCCACCTGCAGTACTGCTGAATTCATAGAACTACCTCATACAAACTTTAAGCATATAATAAATATTTTTTAAAAACTCTACAGGGAATAATGTTTGTTCTGTCAGCGCTTCACAGATTGTTTTGTGGCATCTACAAATAATGAATGATTAGAGCACAAACAAGAAAAATAATTCACTTTAAGGCATAAACAGCTGTACTTAATTCTGGAGGAGTGCCCAGAATTGCTGCTTTGAAATCCCTCTGCTTTTTCCATGATAAATATGTCACAGAATCATGAAACAAAGTCTGCAAACAAATTATTCCTACTTATCTCCTATGTGTCATTCTCTTGTGTGTTTAATCTGCCCCGTTAGTTTGGCATTGTTGCCTAGGTGCAGGACTCTATCACTCAGCTTTATGAAGTAATTACAGCTGGAAACAAGTTTTGTAAACCTGATTTACATCCTCCTGAAACCCCCATAAATCCATAACAGCCTAAGCAGTTCTGATTTAGCTCTGTGGCCACAGAAGGCATTTTCTACCACACTGGACTTGGACAGAAAGTCTGTAATCTGATAAACCAGGTGTACCAAGTTATATATCCTGTGACAATAATCCAAGTAGCCCTCAGATTCCTTGCTTCATTTGTTTAGATCCTTGAAGTTTTCATCCAAGCTGCTGTGTTGGAAGAATAAGTGGTTTTTCTGTTTTTCACAAGCTTTTTTAAAAGCTGAAAAGGGAGAGAACTTAATATCTAATATATTGCTACAGCCTCTACTATAAACTTTTACTAAAATTAAATTAGATGATACAAGTAAAGATCAAAATTGAAATGGAGTCAATAAAAATCATTAGATTAACAGTGATCCTGATCTGAATCACCATCTAGCTGAGTCCCCAAATTAATATAGCCAGCCACCAAATAAAATGATTGTACAGCGCCATCAGAACTTACAAACCTGCAAATACTCTCCTATAGAATTTAAGGAGGCAGTGTCCATTTAAAACTGCCCCAGTGACATCACTCTACTTACAGCAATCAGCCTAGCAGTTGAACCTTTTTGAATTAAAAAAAAAAGCTTTTCTGCCTCAAAGGATGCATGAAGTCCTGGAGTTCCCACACAGTTAGCTGATTACTGGCTATCTGGCACACTGAATTTTCATACAGTATCTGTCATAATCATGTATATTTTAATGGCACTTTCTCTGTTCTCAGGATGGCCACATTATGTCTTTGAGGTTTAGGTATAAGGAAAAAGAAAAATGACCATGGCAAGTTTGAGGCAATGAGAGGAAAAAGCACAGTGGGCTCACCCATCACACACAAATCCATCTCACTGAGAGAGGGGCTCATTCTACCTTCAGCTGCCATCACTAAAAGACTTGGACAAATACAGAAAAGTGTATTTGTGCATCTCTCTGTAGGAGTTTTAATTTAGTAGTCCCCATAAAAGAGTAGTATCTTTTCAAAAGGTCACATTTCACAGCAGTCAATCTAAGCATTGTTTAGACAAAACTACCAAGTCTCTTTATCAACACCACACTTAGACCTCACGATTAAAGCATTTCTGTGCCCAGAGCAAAAGTCAGTGTGGTGACATCAGGACAGAAATCATTGCATTTACATGAACAGTGATGATAAAACCAACAGCCTATGCTACATACCTTCAAAAAAAGTTTAGCAAGCATCTTGCAAACAGGAAAAATGGCAGAATGAAATAGATAAAATTGGGTAAAATAATAAAATCTCTGCCTTGTTTCAAAGTCCAGCATTATCAGTGCATTCTCTCTATTGCTTGAAGGCCTTGGGTTCAGTTTGAAATGTCCCCATCTCTTGGGCCATAGAAACAACACTGAGAATTTAACTGAATTCCTCATATTCTTAAAATTCTAAAAGTCCTTACACATCTTGCTGGATTGGGGCTTAATACTGTGAGATGCTCACATGTATCCTACCCACTGAGCATGCAGTGAGCATCTTAAATACAGAGATCTAATCTAAAACCAGACTGAGCCAAAACCAAACCAAACTAATACCTAACCAGTATAAAATGCAAAATGCTTTGAAAATCAGCCCATGAGTTTTCACTGTCATCCAGGCTTTAAACAGGATCTACCCAGACCTCAGAGAGGTCACACCAACCAAGTATCTCTCAAAGCACTTCACTAGCACATACTATAAAAATATTTGGAGCCAGAAGTCTATCACATTGCAGATAAAGGTAGATAAAATTCTAGAAAGAAATATCTTCCACAAGAGAGTAAATTAAATAATTTTGGAATTGTAGAAGGTTTTGTCATGAATCATATTGGCAAATCACTGAAACTTTTCATTAAGAGAAGTTCACTCATCTGGTATTTAAAGAATATTAAAATATTTGTGGGTTATGATTAGTAATACAGGACTGAAATGCTATGATTGCAACTTCTTCTAACTGAATGCAGTTTTAGAAGTTGAATCAGACAGTACTGTTTGATGTTTAGACTTTTTACTATGCCTGAATTAAAGTACCATTTCAATTTATGCCCCTGTTGTGGACAAGGGTTTGGTTCATGACTCAGCACAATTTGACATCTATGAGATAAAAATCTTACAGCTGGGGCCAACTGGAGAATCATGAGGCACCCCCAGCCAGGGTATTTCTGAACGGATACTTAAATTTTATTTAAGTTCTGAAGGCTCTCAGAGATAGGGAAAATAGGCTGGTTATTAGCTGTAGAAAAAATTTGTGTAAGAATCTACCTAGCACATAGCACTGCTTTTCTACTGAGGGAGAATAAATCAGGTTAGTTTGCACTGTCTCTGCCTTCCAGACAATATGTTCTACAAGAAAACCGAGGATAATTTATCTAGAATGTATTATTCATATACAATTACGATGTATTAAAATGATAATGTTGTTAGAGTCTAAGGATCTAAACAAAGCATGTGGGGAGATTTAATATCTTTTTATTAGACTGACATATTTAGAAGAAAACAAACAAGATTTCAGGAGCTCAAGACCATCTCCAATGATCTGAGGAATTGTATGCCAAAAAAGTCCACCTGATCTTCCCTAACTATATCAGTTAGGCAAATAAATGATATTAACCTGCTTCATAAACCTTGCTTCATTCAAAATATTGAAGAATTGTGCTCATATGTGTTTATGCTAAGATATGGAAATGGCAAGAACAGAGAGAAGAAATAAGGTTAAGAGCAGGGATATTTTTCAAACAATTTATGCTAATGTTCTCCTAAATTCCAACATGAGCTTCCAGCAAAGCTGTATTATTTTCAGTGAAACAAAATTACTCATGTGGAGACTAAGCAAATTCAGTGACTTGCTTATTTCAAACAGGCTTTGTATTTTATGCCTATAAAAGATTTCAATTGCCTGGTAAGTAAAAACAGCTGATTTAAGGTCACAGTGTATCACCCAGCCAGCCCTGTCTCTAATACTTAGGTAATTATTCAAAATTGTTATTTATTCACATGAATGGGGATGTACATAACTTCCTCTGAAGGAAGAAAGCAGCAAGCACTTGCCTTGTTCCACCAAGAAGAGACTCTGCTCTCCCAGAATCATCGACATGTATCAGTCCAAAGTGTTTGTGGTGTTGTGAATGCTTTGGGGAGTTCCAAGGATATCCCAGGGAATGTTATCCTGATCTTGCAAGGCTATCTAAAGTGCTGGTGCTGATGGAGCACCCTAGGATGGGGCTGCTTGGCCACCAGTGGCCCCAGGTGCCTGTGACATGTGTGCACTCGTGGGTTTGGCACATCCCAGAGTCCGCAAAGGAGTCCCTGGGATCCCCCCCAGACTGCAGGGCTGCTCCCAGCTGGGAGGGACACAGCAGCAGGCAGCCCTGTCTCTCTGAGCAAGCAAAAACTTGTGTGCATGGAATCACCTCTCAGGAAGGGAGGAGAGTGGGAAGAGCCTGCTTGCTTACCATCTACTCTGGGGTACCTTAAAGAGAAGGACAGCAGCTTGGATGTTAACAACATTAAATACTGGATCCCTCAGAGCAGTCCTCACAATGACTGTGCCACAAATGGAGATGAATGTACAGCAAAATAATTTTACATCAGCCTCAAATACAGAGCAATGGTGAAGTTAAAGCATCAACACAGTTCTGGAAGCAAAAAGAGCTCTACAACCTAGTCAGATACGGCATTTACAATAAACATTTAATCACCTTCAGTAAAAACCACAAAGAGGTTGCTATATGCTACTACTAAGTGTATCCTGTGCTTGATTTTAAAGTACTGAGGGTTAGCTGGCTAGGGGCCAAAGTGCCACACCACTTGGCTCTAGCTGATATTTGTTGAAGACAGAATCCACAATGCACAAAGAAATGTCATCATTGTTTTTTCTGCAGTGCCTATGCATCTGGCTTCATTTGACTGATGCTTATAAAAAAATCCTATTTTCCTTCTTTAAATAGAGAGAATATATCAGACCAGCAGTTTGAAGTATTTATGTTAATTGAACAATTTTAAGAAGAGCTTTACTATAAATAGCATTACCAAAAAAATCTAACTCAGTTGTCACCCACATAATAAGGATGTTCTTATTTATATTTTTCCAGACATCTAAATTGCTGCCAATTCTGAAACTAATACTGATGAAAAGAGGAAAAGGAAAGGATTGTGTTAGATGTACATCAGTGACAATATCACTATATCCTATTAGAAAATGATTAATTTGGAAGATTTGCAGTTAATTTAAGTAGGCCAGAACACAGGGGAATTCTGGTTCTCCTTCAGTCAAATCTTGAGGCTCCCCAAGCTTGTAATGGACTCAAATCAAGGCCACCTGACTTGGCTGCTCCTGAGCTCCTCCAGACAGCTTCAGTCTGTCTAACCCTCATTACCTGCAACAGGAAGTCACTGTTTAAATACCATCCCTCAATTCAGCATTTACAAAGTGCAAATTTTAAACTAGGCTTCTTAACAAGCTGAAATGCTGCCAGGCCTTCTAATCCAGCAGCAAGTCCTGTCAAAACATGGTGACTTTGGACCAAAAACCCCCATCAGGCAGCGGAGCGGGGTCTTTTGGCTGGCAAGGACAACCAAGTACTTCTAATTGACAAAAAAAGGGGGAGGCAGAGAAATCCCACAAACACAAAGTACTGAAACCCACACAAGTGAATGAATTCAAGCTGATGTGGGAGCAGGCACCAAGTGGAGTTATTGAGATGAAAGAATTGCCCCGAATGAGCTCACCCTGCACTGGCTCTCGTGGGAGGCAGGATGGCTGAACAGGGCACGCTTGAGCCGTGCCCCAGCCTGGGTGTACATGTCAGTACAAGAGACTGAGAGCAAAGGCCACAAATCAAGCCTTAAATACTGAAAGCAAACTCCTTTTCTTCCTCCATCTTTCATGAATATCTGAAAATAGCTGGAAATAAACAAACAAACAAAAAAGCTGGGGGCAAAGGCAGAAGGATGTTGGAATTAGGCAAAAAAGCCCTGAGATGGATGCACAGACTGCACATGGGACTGTGAAACTCTGAGTTTAGCTAAACAGATTATTTCTGACAGGCATGCAAATAGTCTGTAGTGCAAATTGTATGGGATGGAAGGGTTTAAAGGCCGTGTCTGGGTCAGGGGACTCACACTCACAAGCACCACTGACCCCAGGCTTCAGCTCAGAAGGACCCTGCAGTTCCAGCAGTCTCTCTGAGGCTTATAAAAAAGCTCCTGTTGCTAAGTGCAGGCTTGCTGGCAGCCATCTGTATGCACTATTTGCCAAAAGGTGCCTTTTCCTCTTTTGACTTATTGAAACTTCTGTAAATTAACAGCTAAAAATGCCCCGTTTTTCACGGATTTTAATTAAGATGGCTTTCTCCCTGCAGGAAGAGAAATATTGAAAATAGCCTGAAAAACGAGTCTCCTTGTTGCCAGGTGAGTTTCTCCAACACACCCAGCCTTGCTAATGAAGTGAAACTCCTATCTTCACTTCAGGTGGTAGCTAATTAGTATATTTTCTTAATTAAAATGCTTTTCCTATCGAGGTATTCTTCTAAAAGGCCAAGGAGGGCATTTTGTTGCTATGACCACTTAAAATCAAAATGTCTTATTAGAGGACGCGGACATCTGCTCTGGGTTTCAAAATCTCCTAGAAACTTGCTGGGAACCCTGTGTGCCAGTCTACACAACACCAACTGAATTGATTCAAACACCAAGTAAGAGCTTCAAGACCAAAATATTTAAACTCCAGAAGGCTAAAACCTCAGCTCATAAACCAGCCCATGGGAGAGGTGCCACCTGACCTAAATATGTGGTGTGTAACTAAGAACTGTCTATGATTCTTTGATTCTATTCTCATACACACATCAGTTCAGGGCTATTTACTTATTTACATTTCTGCTTAAAAATAAACTTAAGCCCTCACAATTGCCTAACTTGACTTTCAAAATGATCAAACTTTCACTGATTTTAACATCTACAGATCCTTTACTAGTAACTGGTTCCAAACTGATTTCATGGCTTTTTCATTATCGTGTTACCAGAGCTCTTGTAACTGTTGTTAACATTGCCACAGGTCTTTAAAAATCCAGATGATGTGTTTTGGCAGCTGGGCTGTTTGTTTGACCAGCCTGTTTGGCATGTCTGTTCTGCTGACCATAGTTTTTGGTTAGGACTTTCAGCAGAATGCATTTAAAAGTTGGGAGAGGTGGGAAGGGGTTCCATTGGAGCACAGACCCTTCCTAGAAAAAAAAGGTTGAAAGAGAATGACGGATTTGGTATTTTTTTACTTCATACATCTTCTGAATCTTGAGTGACTATTCCCCTTCCTCCTTTTCTCTCTGGAAAAACTGTGTACAGAGCTACTCTCAAACTTTCACAAACTGAGTGCAAAAAATAAAAATACGTGAACTCCAGCATTTTGAGCCATTTGTAGGAAGAACTGTATCAGCTTTCCCCCTTTTCTCCTTCTCCTGTCAATGGTGTTCAGATAACATAGAAACTCAAGCCTTTCAAATGCTGCAAGTTGAAAGTACATTGAAAGCATCTCACTCTGCTTTTACCAAGTTTGAATCTGTCTCTGATTCCTGCAGAATGGGAAGTAGGAGAATGACACTCTGCTTCCATCTGTCTCATTGTGTCTGCGAGTGCAGAAAGGAGCTGTCACACCAGCAGCTCTCCATCACAGCACTGAGCTGGGGTCACTGCTGTCTTTCACCTATTAAAGATAATTCCAGGCTTTGTCTGCAGTGTGGAGTGTTTCGTTCCCCTTTCTTTCTAGGTGTAATGTATAACCTTGTCAAAGAGCTAAATATACTGCAAGTTCTCACAAGAAACAGAGAAGTGTCAGGGACTGAATCTTTTCACACTGACTTTATAATAAGTTTCCGGTTTTGCGTGTTTTTTTATAACAATTTCATGACTTGCAGAAGCAGTTAATTTTCCCCTCTTGTACAGTAGCTCAGGGTTGTGAATCAATTTGTACTTGCACAGACATAGGTGAAATAATAGCCCTTCTGAATAATCCTACTCCACTGGGAGTTTGTGACTGACATCTTGGGAGTGCAGAAGATGTGAACGTTAAAATATGAGAGGATTTGTTTAAATTCCAAATGTATGAAAAACCTTGCCATTCATGAAAGGTTTACAGACCTGACCAATTATAGGAAAGAACTGTTGAAAAATGGGTATCTTCAAAATAGAAATGCCAAATGTCTGGGGAGAAATTTGGCATTATGTCATAGATCAAGAAGGGAATTATCCATTAGAAGTCAATATTTTGGTTTTTAAAAGCAACATTTATTAATTTAAACAAAACAAAGTTGTAATCAGGATCCTGAACAACTGCCTTTCACCCTCAGTCCTGGCAGAATGATGGTGAATTTTTGTAAGAAAACTTAAGACATTGTTAAACTGAGCCTGCCGGGCTCCATGCCTGTATTGTAGGAAGTCTGGGAAATAACACGAGGCCTAAGGGTCTGTCAGCCCTTTAGGCTCCCACAGCAGAGGTGGGAAGCTCTGCATTCCATGCAGAATGCAGAGATGCAGCTTGCAACCATGATACCCAGGTCCTCCCATGATGATGCACCAAATCAAAGACTTTATTTCTTTAGATGAGGGGTTAGAAACTTGCATTTGAAACAGTCAGGTGAGTCTCCTGACTCAGCAGGGAATGAGATGTGGGCAAGAGACCACATTGGAGGGTATGAGAGTCTCTAAAGACTGGCTCTGCACAGTAAAGGCAGAGGGCAGGGGAATTGCCTGTTCCAAGTACATGTTCCAGTGCCAGAGCTGGGGGTGAAGAAGTGAACTCAGACCCACGTTCAAAACAAAAGAAAACATGGACAGCACAGACAGCTTTTAAGGTCAAGCCTCACATTCCTACTATGAAGTCACATTTCACATTTACTATAGAAGCTTTCTATTTCCTAAACTCAGTTCCTTGCTCCTCCTCTCTTCATTATCATCTCCCATAATTCTGCAGTATAATCCTGCCACAGCGTTCCAAAGAATTTGCATTTGAACTGCGTAGTCATACATAAGGCACTCTGTGCTAGCTGTGTGATACATCTGTGCTGTACAGCAGAGCCCCCCCCAGAACAGGCTTTCAGAACCATGGTAGCAGTAGTAGGGAGCTGGCTCCTCTCGGAATTTATGGGAATCGTGCAGCAGCTGAGTGAGAGCACTCGAGGATACGGCTCTGGATGAGGAGCATGTGCCTGCCTGGCACCACCTGTCATGTCACAGCAAATGTGTCTCCTCAAGCTCTGAGCTGCTCCAAGCCCTGAGCACAGTAGGGGTGTTTCTGTGCAAGGGCAGACACCTCCTGCTCTGCATCAGTTTCGTGATCCTGCAGGCGCCGCTGAACGCCTCGGTGCTGTGATTGCTGTGACATCCCAGTCACTCAGGCACAGCAAAGCAGGTGGGTAGAGCCCAGGACATCCAGTCTACATAACCAAAACTGTGCACAGAGACACAAATCATAGTGATCAGCTGGCTTTGTGCATTCCAGAACCCACAGGCAAGAAGCCACACTAAACAGGCACTTGCTCCAACCATGACTGGGGAGGGCCCCTGGTACGGGGCTTAAAATAACTTAAAAATAAGTTATTGCTGCTAGGAGAGGGGTCATTATCAATGAAATTTGCAGGAAGTTCTCAATCTAGATACTTCCTAGAAATCCAGGATCTACTAGAACCGGGGAGTCACAGCCTCTGGGATGTGCATTGCACAATAGCGCAGTTTGTGTTCACACAGACATGGCCTTGAGAGACTCCAGTGCCACATCTGTGGCATCCCTATGCTACCCTGCTAGACAGGAACTCTAGAAAACCTGTCGTGCTGCTCTGTTTTACTGAACACAAACAAAAAGGCCTAGGCCTGGTCCCACACAGCCCTGTCCCCGAGTGCCCTGTGCTCCCTGCACATCCCCCATGCCGAGGGGCACCGTGGTGAGCAGGAGCACTGCTCCCCACCGCCTGCAAGGCCACCAGCTCCTCTGCATTTGGCCAGCAGCTCTCTTCCAGGCCACCAGCTCCTCTGCATTTGGCCAGCAGCTCTCTTGGCTCCTGCACACAACATGGGTTAAAGCACCACTCCAATACCACTCCCATCTGCTCAGGGGAATCTCCAAGCAGTTCCACACCCCTGCACAATCCGGTTTTGGTGTGGGTAAATTATGGACCTTGTTTAAAACTGCTCATCAGAACATTTACGTACATCGTTCAAATGTATGTGTCAGGCCTTAGATTTCTGTCTATAGGGAGAGGTCCTTCCCAAGGTGTTCAAAGGGCACTGTGTCAAGCTCAGTCACCAAGTGCTTTAGAACTATTTCAAAAATTCTCTATCTACAATTAGCAGTAAGAAATAATTTTAAAAAGTCCAGTGGAAGTCAGGTACAGCAGACCCCCACTCACAAAGTCTGTACACTTAAATGTAGTTGATGCCTTACTAAACCGCTTAACAGAAACAAACAAAAGCATCGTGGAAAAACACACAAAGAATTGCAATATTTCAATAATTTATAGTTCACATTTGTGTAAAGATTGCAGGCTATTCCCTGGCATTTTTCAAATGCCGATTGAAGACTACAGTGCACAACAAATGCATAAAAAAAAAGGAAAAAGCATATAATAATGTAAACTTTCCCTGTTGGAGTGTGTCATTTTAAAATTCACCACTGAAAGATTTTTCCTAGAAGAACTCCAAGGAGTACCCTAGTATGCTTTGATATTATCATAATCAATGTTTTTAATGAAAAACACATTATTCTGTTTTCTTCTTGAAGGAAGAGAATCATATTTTGAAGTGTGTCTTTTATCTTATTTGAAATGAATAAAATCAGCATTTATCAGGAATCCTTAAGGCACTTCTCTCACACAAAATCTGAAGTCACAATTTACAAATGATACATCTGTTAATTGGAAGTTCTATTTCTGACAGATGTTCGATATGTATTAATGATCTGGTGCTTTGACTAATCCAGCCAAATCAACAGCTTTAGACAGAATTCAAAGGCTATTTCAGGGATCTCTGCCAACATTTATGTCACTGAATTTAAAAAAAAAGAAAACCAAAAACACAGCAGAAGCCTCCCATCCTCATAAATCTAAGTGCACAGAAAGTAAAATATGAATTGTCACACTCTTTCCATAATCAAGCTGACCAGAGCTACATTGAATAAATAAATGGACAAAACACAGCTAATGTTATTGCCCATGGGTTCAATATTTACCAGTTTATGTACCATCTGAGCTGTTTCCTGTAATCAGCCAGGCACATGGCACTTTCATTCTCAAGAGACATTATCACCATGACAACTTTATCAGAATAAATCATGAAACACAACACTTGGGGCACGCAGAATGCGGGCACAGGTTTGGAATATTATTTTGTTAGTTACTCTTTTAACAACGCTCCAAGTGCCCACTGGAGAAGAGGAAATTAAAAAAAAACCTACAAACCATGCCTATCAAAATAACAATAAAAATGTAAAAACTTTGCAAAAAGAAAGGGAATAAAGTCATTAGGCTGAAAAATGGGCAATCAAAGGAGCTATTGCGCTCGGCAGATGGAAAAGCAGCAGGTGCCACAGTGCGATGGGACCTTGCTTCCCATCATGCACACTCCACAATGATGCAGCCTGACAGGGAAGGGAATTAATGTGTCGGAGCAGGTACTTTCTGTCCATTAGCTGATTCTCAGTACATCCACACAGACTGCTGCCTCTACCTGCTCTTTGAGAAAATGGCTAACGAGCCCTTGCTCCCAAAGTTGCGTGCGAAAGGACGGCGCTGTGTGACCTGCCCGTCACTGCCCCAGATTAGCGGAGTGAGAGTGACCAAGGAAGCATTTCTGCACCTCGGACTGGGATTAGAGACTTCAGCCTATGAATAAATTATTTGAATGCAGATGTTTCGGAATACATTAAGGTAAAGCACATTGGACAGGCTCCACTGGGGGGAAATGCTGATGAATAGAATTTCCTAGCCTGTATTAACTCTGGCAAACAACAAAAGCAGTGTGCAGAGCCCGATAACACACCCACACCTATTCTTTATCTGGGAAAATCCCTTGTTACACCAAGGACAATTTATGTACTGTAAACTCCATTACTCTGGTTGCCCATGACACATCACTATATTCTGGCTGGTTTGTGTTTCTCATTTCCATCACAAATGACAGTGAATATGACCATAAAAATAAAAAACAAATCAACACAGAGAGTCTTGAGAGGTTTCAGTTTGTTCAAGTCAGTCAGTCCCCTTCACTGGCCATCTGTCCTTTTTGCTGCTGAGTTCAAGGATGTCTACAATGATAAGCACAAGAATTCTGGCAGCAGCACAATGACACACTTTGAAGTCCTTGCTTCTGACATAGCATTTCCAAAGAGGCAAAGGAGTACCAAGTTTGCCCTGACCAACACAAATGGCAAATTCATTTCCACAAATAAAAGGAATCTCTAGGAGGTCTCCATTAGAATTTTTTAGTGATTAGAAGAATAAAAATTTATATACATACTCAGCAGTATTTAATATGAATTTGGCACAATCATACACCAGGTTTCAGTTAGACACCAAGGTGGAAGACTTCCATGATCAAAATATTTTCTCTTTTTAATTTACAACAGTCTGAGTACACTCTTCTTTGAACATGTCTTGTTTCTCAATATCATAAGCAAATAAAACATTATGATGCCAGAACCCTGCTGATATTTCCAACTGGATAGATCACATTTTTCTTTGTAATGATCAAAATTAAAACAAAGAAAACCCAAACCAAAAATATAGATAAAGCAAGTCACAATAGAATAGGTAGAAAATTCATGCAGGTTAGATGATACATATTTTGCTCTCAGTCTGCTATTGTGTAAAGCATGAACAGCAGCTGCATGGAGTGTTAATTTTATTTTAATTCCTTGGATTTTTAAAATGTAATTTTTTATAAAACTAGCATTTTCTTTTTCTACCTAATTTTGTTGTCTCATTACACCCTAGAGCTAAGAATTATCTCCTTTTAATTATTTCAGCTTCTCAAAAACTAAGGACCATTATTTTCTGAAAACATCCCTCAGAATCCTCTTAGTTTATTACATTCATAATTAGAGAAAATAATGGCATATCATTTACAGATATCTTTAGAATT
This sequence comes from Dicaeum eximium, assembly GCA_013396995.1. NCBI lineage: Eukaryota > Metazoa > Chordata > Aves > Passeriformes > Dicaeidae > Dicaeum > Dicaeum eximium. Next base: position 784,182 of record VWZP01002292.1, on the reverse strand, counting down.
GAGCCACCAGAAGACCCATTAGGCATGCTTAGGATTTTGAAACAATCCACCAGACACAGGAAAAAGCCACTTTTCAAAGTCCTCACTTATAACTCTAACATGACCTTTTTTTAATTTAAAATTTGGTTTATCAAAATGCTACCAGAAATGGTCCATTTGTTTTGTACTGATAACACAGGATATGACTTCAGGGAACTTTTAAATGAATAAAGCATATGCAGGACTAGCCAAAGGATTATTTTGGAAATCTGGGGTATCGTCAGGGCAACCTTCACACCTGGCTTATTTCAGTGGCATTTGAGATCCAAGAGAAGAATAAGAATTAACACTGAGACAGGACATACTCAGAAGGGTCATGGCAGTTCCAGAAACAAGCACACATGTGATTAGAGACTGTTTCTGCTGCAAGAAAATCTGTGCATTTAAAAAGAAGCCATGAGAAGGAGATGAGACCAGAGAGAGAAATATATACCACAGAAATGTGAAAAACTCTTATCTAAAGGCTTAGGCAAAAAGTTAAATCTCAATATGCTTCGGCAGCAGTTGTTAAAGATCTCTGGCTGTCCAGATCTTGGAAGTACCACCAAACAAACATTGCATCAAATTTAACCTGCTCAGGTGCCTCTGATTAAGCTGATAATGTATCTTCAACTGTGCAATGCACTGCTGGACTAATATTTATGGAGTTAAACTAAAGAACCTGTGTTTTCCCAGAGCCCTAAGGGACCTACCTGAAAGCCTAAACACAATATTTCTATACAGCCTGCTTCCAGCAGCTGCCATTTAAATGGAAATTGCTGGATAAATTTCCAATCATGACCTATAAGAAATATTTCTAGTAGCATTTGGCATGATTGATTTGAGTTGTGCAGCACTGCCTTCTCACAGGGATTATCCATTTTGCAGCCTGCTTTGCTCCACAGGAAGATGGAACGATAGAGAACAGGAGGGAAGGATGAATGCAAAGTGCCTGCTAACCAGCAAGGCTAATGACACTACTTATTCCTAAACCTGCATCACAACTCGTTTTGTAGTTACATACAACAGCAGACCAAAAAGACACTGCAAAGATCGCTTTTGCAATTGCATTTTTGACCATTAAAAAGCCATTTAAAGTGCACTCTGCCTGCAGATGCTGCATGTTAGCAGACACAGGGTCATGTCATGCCAGCAGCTGAGAATGCAGCACTACCTGCACTGACATTTGTACATAGCATGGCCTCTTCTCTATATGCTCATTTACAATCTGATTGCATGTCCACTTAAAAAAAAATTAATAAAGATCCCTCTGTGAAATGGGTAAAATACTATTACTAAATGATATGTGTAATCATTCAGTACCATTACTACTGAAAGGTGATATTGCAGTGACATTGAGAAAATTGGATCTATTCTTCATACAATTATATAGCTACACTTTCACTCTAATGCCATTCTAATTGGAAAGGAGCACTGAAATGTGAAACTGGGCGCATTTCAATATCTAATTATCACTCCCTAACTCATTCTCAAAATAGTTTTCTGGAAGAGACAGTTGCCAAGAACGCTATTTTAATTCTGAAGTCTTCACTAGCGTTCTTGTAGAAAAAAGTGGTTTATTCACTATTTGTCTGTATTTCAGCTACACCACTGAAAAAAGAAGGACAATGGATATATACAAATGTAAGTTGGTCTGGCTTCAACGGATAAACATTTGCGTTTACCACTCTGCCAGTCAAGGGATTGTGAGCAGAATATGCTTCCTGGGGCAGGAGCTCTTAAGAGTTAAGAGATGAAAACAAATTAAATTAAAAAAGCAATATTAAAGCAACATTTTTTACATAAAACATTTGCTAGATAGAACAATAAAAGAAGTAATTTGAGTTATTGTAGGTAAAATCAGCAGGATCTACATTAGAGACCCATTACAGTGCTTTAACAGGGTACTTGTGAATTGGTGTTTCTCCCTCAGGACTTAACCTGATGACAATCAAATGCAATTTAATTTTAATAACAGAATACTTTGGGGGAATTTTATAATGAAAATATTCTGAAGAACCAAATATACATGAAATGTGACAGTTTTGGGGATGAGTCTGGGTTTTGTTCTTGAAAGAAAAACCCAGAAGCTTTCACACATCAACACCTACCCATACAACAACCTTTGCATTAATATGAATGAAAGGATGGCCTGCCTGCTGATATAAATTGGAAGCATCCACCTGCTAAAAGCCTCCTTGCAAAAAATCCAACAAACAGTGAGAGATAGGAGAGTCCCAAGGTGCTGAAAGATCTGAATACACTTCTCTCTATTTTCATGATTAGGTTAAAATTCATCATTTCCCCTACGTGTTTATTCTTCTTGCCCCCACATTTTCGCCTTAAAAGCACAATTTAATCTAAAATTGAAATTATTTTTGTTACTGACTTAAAAGGCTGTGACAGGAGGTGTTAGGAAGAACAACTTTAGACAAAGTAGGTTACCAACACCAGAAACACCAAGCACGCTCTAAACGTGCCCCATTCTGGCTGATGTTAATCTATAATTACACAAGCTTTTAAGACAGGGTACACTGCAAGAAGTTTCTCCAAAATCATTGCTGTGTATCATCCTGCCCAGGACAGAAAGGATGGAGCAGGGGGAAGGGGAATAAAACCACTAATTTCTGCAGGTGGAATAAATATCCACATCTGCAGGCAAGCACCAATCATGTGAAAAAGATCCTTCATTCTGCTTTCCATAAAGCTGCTTTAGAACTTCACATGTGGCTGCTGGAACCTCAGTCACTCTCCCCAAGTTTCCATCCACAACTACAACTGGCTCCAAGATTTTCTACCAGTGCTCCAAATGCCCTAGAGAAGGTATCTGCCAGCTTAAGGGTCTTTAAAATACCCAGTGGATAGAAGCCATGCAGATCAGGTTAGGATCATGAATTGTTTTATGTTAGCTTTGATCACATGTTTAAAACACATTTTGCTGAAAACCAAGGCAAAAAGTAGATTTCAACCTTCTGGGCAGTGTCTGCTACCCTCCCTGCCAAGAGAAAAATAACAGATGCAGAGTGTTTTCTTCTACTCCTTTATGCTCCTGGATCATAGGTCCTTCTTAACTTCTCATATTTTCCTTACTCAGTTTTTGTACCCTTTGACAGTCACTTAGCCATTTGACCTACTTTCTGTTTTCTATGCAATTCCTACTTGTGGCTTAAGTCCTTGAAGAGTTCATGGTTTAGCTGACCTTCTCATAAGGACAGCCAGTGTCTGTGGCCTTGCTAGGAAGTCTCTTGAGAGCTGACAGCTCTTCAAAGTCTTTCCTCTCACTCTCACACAGTATCCATATCAGTAACCCAAGGCTATTAAGTATTCCTTTACTAAGTCCAGTATTTTAAATTTGTTCTTATCTCTCTCCACCTTTTCTGTATCAGAAATGTCAATATTTCAGAAACTTTCTCATGAACCCCACCTTTCACTTTTGCCATTTCACCTGCTCACCTCTAACCACCAAAATGCAATCCATGAGCTTCCCTTTAACTCTTTATTCCTGAAATTCTGAGAACTGACTGCAAAGTGTCTCAAGCAGATATTGGGCCATCTGCATTCCTTTCCAGCAAGTAGGTGGGGGGCTCATGAGCCACATGGCTGCACAGCAGCATTGCCAGCACCTCTGGCTACTCTTCTTTTGATCATTAGAACTGTAAGATACCTAACAGAAGTCTCTGTATCTCTCTCTTGCTACATTCTGCTCATCAGAGCAGGCTGTTCTAAATATCCATAAACAACCAGCATTTCCATTTCTCCTCAACAGTTCATTTCCTTGCCTCATTTTCTAATACCTCTTTGATATACATGATAAAACTTCATCTTTCTTCCTGAACAATCAATGAATGTTTATTTATGTTATTATTATGATACATGTTAAAACTTCAATTCCTCCCCTTCACTTCCAAAATCCTTACATTACAGTACCCAAGACACAAATATGTTTGACACATGACATAAGGGCTATCGGAAGCACCAATGATTTATTAAAAATAAATACCACAGACTATTTCCCCCCTGTCCTAGCATATAATGAAATTATAATGGTGCTTTGCTGTGGCTAGCCAGAAGGAGAATGTTACTGACAGATGGATGCCAAAAGAAAAGAGCTAAAAACAACTAACAGTCCTAAACTGATGAAAACAATTTAAGAATCAGTCTGTTGCCTAGGTTCAGATTGCCGAGAGACTCTAATGAAGAATGTTCAACCATACTTTTGGATTATCTATAATCAGTTCTTGAAAAAGGAAAACTCCAAATCCCACTGCAACTTGATATTTTTCCTATTCTTCTTATGCAATACCAGTTAAGTAATTTATGCCATTAAAAATCTTCAGCATTTTAAAGGGGATGGCAGCACAATGAAGGAAAAGCACAAATTAAATAATCAGTTTTCCTAAGAGATCTGATTTTTCATGGAGAGGGTTAGAATTGTGGATCTATGCAAGACAGAATACAAAATGAAACAGAAGAGTACCTCATCCTTTTTTGATAAGAAGAATGCATTGCTAAATGGATATGACACCATATTTGTCATTTCTTTATAAAGATTGAAAATAAACTCTTAAAATCAACATAATCTTCAACTATATGGATTAACCTTTCCCAGGTGTAGCAATCACCAGCCAGAAGATGGAGTGAAGTTCATATTCAAGGAAAGGGCAGAAGTAAATCCTTGTCCTTCAAAACACCCCAAGAAAGCCTGTTCTGGCCACCCATTAGGCTGAAGCTCATTTTCAGAGAGCTTCCCAGAGTCAGATAACACAGCAATCACTTGAGCAGGGGGAGGGTTTGTTTCACTTAGCATTAACATGACCTGGGCAGGCATGGACAGCTCAGCTAATCAGAACAGGGGCTCTTCACAGCTCAGCGTGGACATGGCTGCACTTGTTAAAGGATCAATTCATCCCACACATTTTGCATGTCCTCTCCCAAGTGAGGCAAACTCCTGCCCCTAATGACCCCATGGACTATAAATGGAATCTTGCCAGCTACTTTTGGCCACATGAATCCCACCCTGGACACCCCAGTAGTCCAGGGTTATCTCATAACCCACAAGAGAATAAGGATATTGAGAGGCTCTGGAAGGAAAAGAGCAGCTCAAAAGAAAAGACAAAAATATAGAGCTACGAAAGATGCCACTATCCTCTTTCACAGTGCTTTTCAAACAATTCACAAGAAATACATCACATTCTGTGAATTCCAGAGTACAGAGATAGCTCCAGCATTCGTTTTTCAACAATGCTTTTCCAATATTTCATTTGTTTATCTCAAGCTTTTCACAGCATAGGACTTAAATCACACTGTACTTATTTAATTTTGCAATGTGTTTCAAAGACCTTCTAGACATGAAAACTTGAAAAGGAGAATCTCTCTATTTTTTAAAAAAAAGCTTATTTTTAAAGTAATGCAACAACAACCTTGAAGCCATAGATTTTTAAAGGTTTGCCAGGAATATTCAGCATGTTAATAACTGATTTTCAATCAGAGTATATATCTTTTCTGTACTTACAATAAACACTCGATAAATAAATAAATGAAGAAGAAGACTAGCAGTTTTCCCAGTCCACTCTATGCAAAAACACACCAACATAACCTGGAGTCTATTTTTACCTGTGGCACATGCATTAATATTGCCACTGCATATAATCTTTAGTCTTATTTGGACAGAGAAATTAAACTAAGGAGTTTTTGACAGGACTTGGTAAAGAGGCATTATATGTCTTGATAAAATATTTGTTACTGCTAAAAGAAAAGAGAAAACCTCAGGAACATGTGGTAATTCACCCACTTTGAAGTTTTTGTCCTTATCTATTTCTCCTCCTCACTCACACTAGAGCTAAAAATATTCTCTTGCAACTTCAACTGGCTACTGAAAACCCAGTCAGTAAGATTTACAATAAAATGATCTATTAAAATGCACGGGTGCAGATGAAGTGTGAATCATTCTTGTTCCATCAGAGCCATGCCACAAACAGTAAAATCAACTGATTTGCAGTGTTTGTCTCTCAGTTTAGTTTTAGCAAAATTACCTTGTAGCTAGAGATGATGAATGGACTCCCACAAAGCTGGATAAAAACCCACAGCCTGCACAGCTATCAGGAGGGGAGCAAAGCATTGCTGCCCCTCTTCTCACCAGGCTGCAGGTTATGGAGATGCCCTGCCTTTATCAAGGGACAATGTTAACATGAGCTTCTCCAAAAGAGATTTTTCTGTGAAGTTTCAATGAACACTAAAGCTAAGGGACTTTGGCTCGATAACAACATATTGATATCTTTATTCATCTCCTTTGTTCCATATATCCTCTGGGCATCTCTGGAAATATTCCCTCCCCTCAGGGTTCCTACCACCACACCGAAATCCAGAGTTTCCCCATCACCTTAATAGGTCTAGACTCAACTATTAAGTATTTTAGCCCAAAGGATGACAGGGGATTTGACAATCTCATATGTTACCTGAGCAAATCTGCTGAGACAGATTAACTACACTGGTACATTTCCATTTCCCACTGCCTCTTCTGACTGCAACAAAGCACCTTTTCCAGCAGAATGGAAAGCATCCCTCTGAATTCTATATAGATATAAACTACCTGACCTGAAGCATGAGGGAGATGAAAGCATATTTAAGAAACCAGCCAGGAAATAACAACTTGCTTCCCAGCTTAATTAATTAGGTTGCATTACCTGCCATAGCACCTTATAAATACAAGATCATTCAGCAGAAGTAAAGCCTTCAAAAGATTTTCATTTATTTTACCCATCAAAACTAAGTTCACCATGATATTTTGCCAGTGTGAATCAATCCCTTGAAAATTTGGGCAAATTCAGACCTGCCCATTGAACAGCAAAATAATTTCTTTAAGAGCACCATCACAGGAGAAAAATAATATCCATATTTTATTCTCAATATCGGTTACCCCCACACAGATGTTGACAACAAGCTCCTGAACTCTTGATATTCATATGTATTAATGACTTTTCATTAACTACTTAGAGAACACTACAAGCATTGCTGTTCAAGTAAAACATGAGTAACTCCACACAGTCAGAACAAAATTCTGAACCTGCATAATCAGAGGAAGGAAGCTGGATGTACAGCCAGAGGCCTCATAAAAACAAAACCTCACACACCAATACTTAAATTTTAAGATTACCTCATAATCTTGTAGACAGTATTTCTAAGCCTGAAGGGCTAAAAGCTGTGAAGTTATTAACAGCCACATCTTTGCAGAAACTTACTCTCATCTGCCTCAGATGCTTAATGAGTGGTTGGAAGGGAAAGGGAATCAGCTGCTTACCATTAATCATTGCAAGAAGTAGCCCTGCAAGCTCATAAATAGCAGGTAAATCATTTTTTACTGATATGGTTAAGACAATAGTATAAGACACAGATTTTACCTCTGCTTTCATCTCTTCTGAAACTCTGTGGATGGTGACAGGATCACCAGCACTCTTCCAGTTTTCACTTCCCTTGAAGAGATTGTGTTTTGCCATAGCAGAGGGACAGTGGAGCCACAAGCAACACCAAAGAAGGCTTCAGGCATGTGCCCTTTACTGTTCCTCAGTAGAACCTTTTAAACTCTTGGTCTCACACTCGTCCCACCTGTGTGTCCTCTCCACCCTTGTGTGATTGGTCAGTGCCCCCCAGCACTCCCTGTCCCATCACCTCCAGCACCACTCACCTGTGTGACACAGCTGTGGCCCATCAGGGATGGGGCTCAGCCACAGCCCCACTCCCAATCACCACCAGCTGTGTGCCTACATTTTGCCTTCCTTCTTTGAGTTTTCTCATGAAGATATTGCAAGGCAGACAGCCACTATATAAGAATGCCTTTAATTAAAAGACCACAGAAAAAGGCCTATTATTTCACAAAGGCAAATTTAGTATTTCAAGCAGATGCCTATACTGTTAAAAAAGTTTGGCTTCGTCTCTTTTTTTATAACCCATATGTAAGTGTCTTCTTTTTTGTATCCATGAGTCTCAAGAGTGTTACAAACATCTCATTTCTTCCTATGTTTCAGAGCTCTTGCAGCTCTCTTCTACATAGTGACATCTGTATGCTCTGAAACCCACAGGGCAATCTATTTATAACTGCAGTGAAATGAATATTCCACAGAAATGTTTCAGTTAAGGAACTTTGTGCTGCTTTTTCTTTTTATAGACAACCAAAGGAAGATTTTAATAATTTAATTAAAACTGACTGAAGGTATTTGCCATTTGGGCAGTTTGGTGTGGTCAAGCCCTTTGGTCACTTTGTGCTCCTTGCCTCAGTAATTCTGTTAACAAAAGCATTATTTTCAAACTATGATTGCCAGAACAAAATATTACTGAAGGGACCTGTAAAAAGCAGACATTTCTGAGGACACTTAACACAAAAAAAAGGACTATTTTTAGGGAAAACTTAATTATGAAAGATTTATATAAAATTTAAGAAAATTCTTATGAAAGGTTAAATGAATATTCCCTTTTCTTCCATTATTATGGCACTATTAAGGCCATTATTTCTGTGTAATTTGTTTATTTACTGGAATATACTAGTTGTTTATTTACTGTAAATGTTTACTTACTAGAATATTTACTAAAATAGCTGTATTCCCAAAAAGTAGTGGATTGTTCTAAAACAATGCAGTGAATGCATTAGAGACTTATTCACAGATTTGTTTCTGTATGAAGAGAGCAAATTAACTACTTCCATATGTTTACTGGAGCCATATATTCTAGATTTTAATAGGAAAAGCATCTGCTAAAATCAAGACAGTACTGTATTGTCTCTAATAAGACATATAATTTATCTTTTTTTATCCTCCTTGCTAAAGTACAAAGTGATCTTGAAGACCTATTCTATGGTAGAAAGATATTTTTCATAGTTTTTCTGTGAAACAACAAACAGCAAATTACTGTGACCTGTTGAATTTGGAGTGGTCTCCCCAATAGATTAAACTGTCTCCTTTCATGTAACTTGGCAATTGTTATCAGCCTCAGGTCCATCGTTTAAAAAAAAAATATAATTCTGTAAGATAACAACGAGGTATTGGATAAAGCTCCTCATACTTTAGGGAACAAATCTGGAAAACCAGCTTGCCTAGAACTTCAGAATTCCCCCTCAGAAACAGGACAGGAAAAATATATAAAATTGTGAGCTACTGAAACAGAAAATTGAACATGTAAGACAATATTGAACCTGATAATTCAGCATTAAGGTGGGGGCAGGAAAAAAAAAACAAACCCATAAGCACAATATGACAGTCATTTGGTCCATAATAGCAAAAAAATCTCAGAACACTTTAATCTGTGAAAAGGCATTATATAAATTGATAAGAAAAACTTCAGCTATTTGGAACCAAGGTAATATGCGAACAATTCCACAATAATTTGCATAAGTTTTTGAGCTGATTGTGTCCTAATGAAAAATAAATAGTAATGAGCATTTGGTCTGAGGTATTTGTTTTATTTGTATTTAATTTGTATTATTTCTTAGGCTTCTAAATCCTCCTGCCAAGAAAAGGGATCTATGCCTTAGTACTTCCAGCTTCTAGAAAGATCTGTTCCATTATGCTTTTAGGTATAGAGTTTAGTAGCCCTTTCTACCCATTTAAAAGAGGTGCAACGTTTCCCTTTTTCCAGTCACCGGAGACACCACCTGACCACCATGACTTTTCAAACATTGTGGAGAGTGGCTTGGTAACTCCATGAGCCAATTCCCACAGGACCTGGAGGTGCACAGGACTTGGAGGTGCGAGTCCCACAGGACTCGTCAGGTGCCACAGGTTTGTGCATGCTCGGGTTCCTCAGGAGGTGATGGACCTCATCTTCCCCTGCAGTGGGAGGGACTCCTCCCATCCCTGCCCTGTGGTCCACCCACTCCAGAAGCTCAGGGAGGGCTTGTCAGTGAAGGCACACAAGCTGAGTAGCTCAGACTTCTCTTCATCCATTGCTGTTTGCCAGAGCTGTCATGGAGCAGGGTGTGGGGCATGTGCATTCCCTGGCATTCCCTTTCTGTCCAACACACCTGCAGAAGCCCTTCCTGTTACTCTTTCCTTTCCTTGTCAAGTCCATGTCCATCCCATGCCCTTCCCAGGATCCGTGTCCTTGCTCCCAGTGCCTGTGCACCTCCTCCTCGCCCTTCAGTTTGCCCAGCGGGTCTCAGCTCACCCAAGCTGGCCACTTGCCTTCCTTGCCCATTTCCTTACCCCTGTGCATCGAGGGCTCTGGCAAATCTCCTTAAGGATCTGCCAGCTCTGTTCTGCTCCCCTGCCCCTGCTGGCAGTTTCCCAGGGGTTCAGTAAGTCCTGGACTGTATTTGGGGCTACATGAAGGTTGACCACACTTTTACATAAGCCAGAGGACAAGCAAATTCAGGATAGTTTGTACCATCCCATTTTATATCTCCAGCCCACTTTCTTTTATTTCTGCTTACAAATGCAATGCACTTACTGACATCAGGAACTGATGATTTTATTAACTTGACTGGACAGAACCTGTGCACGCTTAATGACAGAATCTAAACTATGTTTTATTTCAGGAATCATGTAAAGTCATACCCCTGCTTGCTGGCTTCAAATTACATAATTTAAAATTCATCAGCATTCCTATCCCAGCTCATACTCTAGCCATTACAAAGTCATGGTTATGCTCTTCTAATTACATTGCTTATGTCAGGGAACAATAAATTCATTTGTTTTGAGTAATTTACTGTTCAAACATTATCAAACTCTTCATATCAAAACTAACTGCAACAATTTGTATACATTTAGTCCTAACACTTTAGATATTGACCAAGTTTCTCTTTTTTTCAATTTCTTTGACTCTGATGCTAATAGATCTGCTAATAGAATTATGACCCTTCAGTGGGACAGGATCTGCAGAGATGGTGCATGAGTGGTTAGGTTCAGTTGTGTTTCAGTCTAGATAACTGGGAAATAAAATTTTCCACAAAGAATATGCTATAAAAACCCTTGTAGCCCATTTTTTAATAATGAATTGACTTCTTGGAGCCAGACACTTTCCCAACCACTTACTTATTTTAAAAATAATAATAATAAAAATATTAATTCTTGTGATTTGTCAGCCAATCTTCAGCTAGCAGTCTTCACTTATCCATGGGCAACTTTATTCTTTTAAATACAAGTGAGCATAATTTTGAAGTATCAATCCTTGTGTGATAGATTTGTTATTGTGCAAGTTTCATGCTCTCTTCATTAAGGAAGTCTGTTGCATTAAGGGAGGTGCCAGCCACAATAACAGTGTGCAGGCAGAGGGGTGTCATTGAAGTTATGCTCCCACAAGCACAAGCTGGATGGAATCTTAAAAGATTTTCAGAATCAATGCGTAATAAGAGTCTGATTAAAAAAAAAAATACTGTTTTGGAGAAAGAGAGGCTCTGGCTGCCTTCGTGTTGTCCCCAGGCTCTGGTCTGACTCAAGAACAGACTTTTCAGGGGGTGACTGATCTTAAGCACATGCACTTAAGGCAGTTTGCTTCTAACACAGACTGCAGTGGCAGAGGTGAGCCTCCTTGGCTTGGGGCAGTTATCTCATGTTCCATCTCTGGCTGAGGAGGGCAGAAAGCTGCTCACCCTTCTCTGCGCCCTTACAAGGGTCTTACAGGATCCTGTGGTGTACCAGAACTCTTGTGTAAAGGTGGCAAGACAATGCTTTTACAGAGGTATTTGACTGGCTGTAAATTCTCCCACAAACCAAACTTTATCTTGATTATCAGCTTTTTAAACTCAGTAAATACAGGAAAATCAAAATTCCAAGTTCAAATCTCAGTGAGGACTCTCCCTTCCCTGTACCTCTGTCCTCCTGCTTGACCTACTTGCATTTCAGTCTGTCAGACTCAAGCTGTTTGTAATGCTCTGGCCTGACTTAGCTGTCCTGAAACTCATTTTGATCATGTTACCTCTTGGATTAAGAAGCTTCATCGACCTTTCCCTGGTGTCCTTTTTTTTTGGGGGTTTTTTCTTTTCTTTTCTTTTTTGAGATCAGGGATATAATTTAAAAGTTTTACTGTTATGTTCAAGGCACTTCAGGCCTCTCATCCATGTTATTTATAGGAACAATCAATGCCTATGTTCCACCTTGGAGCTTGTGCTCAGTCTTAGATTACTGTCTGCCTTGATCCCTTATCATTCTCTGGTAAAATTTAAGCATTTTTTCATTTTGCCTCTCGTACGTTCTAATTCTTGTCAGGAACCTAAACCAGCAACCGCCGTACATCAAAAAATATCTTAAGAGTAGACATGTACTTAATTCTTTTGCTGAACTGGGACATAAGTGTCTGTGCAAGCCCACGATATCCCTCAATGAGCAGGTACTGCAGGCCAGCAGAAATGCTTCTGTGGAGTGGAACAGCTCCCAGGATTCAGCACTGCACTACAGATTTCAGAGATTTACTGTGGATAAATTATGCTGGTCCCACGGATTTAATGCTCATCAGCATTTGGAGTGAATAAGGTACATTTCTAGGTACATTTCACTTTTTCAGTCCAGTTTCGTTGGAATGAAATCAGAGTTCACTCCAAGGCCATCCTCCAAGGCAAACCTAAGCACGATAAACAGGGACACTCAGGGGATTCCTCTTCTGAGCGAAACTGAAACATTAATGCAGATGCACTTTTGAGCTTGCCAGTGTAGGAGAGAACCATTATTATTTCCTTTTCCTGTTTTCCCAAATTTACTCCATGCAGGTGAAGGCTCCAGAAGTGATTATTATCCTGCTAACTTCATACAGTGATTGGGCTCTTAGGCTCACGGGCTGTTTTTAACATACATAAGGCAATGCCAGAGAGACACTGTCTCCAGTTACAAATTGGTAAAACACTTAGCACAAAATGGAATTACAAGGCTTTCTCCAGGATCTTCCTTCAATGACTACTATTTATATCTAATAGACACTGCAGAATTGGCTATTTGGCTCCACCATTAGAGGGAGGATCTTCAGCTCATGTAACATGTCACAGTTTAGGGGAAATGAAGTCATGCAGATGTGGCAGTCGATAGCAGCAATTTTAATCTTTGCAGAACTACCCAGTAATCTCTGGCCCACCACACATTCTGAGCAGCTTGACACTGACTTTCCATTTATCCCCAAATATTTAATTACTGTTGGATAAGTTCACAGTGTTGTCAAAACACATAACTCCAATTCCCCATGCACATGCCCGGGACTGAATTTTAATCTCACAGATGTGTAAATTAGAAGAAAATATAAAGATTCTATTACTGTTGCATCTTCATCAATATCAACCAATTAACTGCCTGAAGGAGAAACATAAGCACCCGCAGTCAGAAAAGGGGAGAGAATATTTCTTCTATTACCAGAACAAATGATGAGTGAAATAAAGCAAGAATGGAAGAAACACATTTAAATTTACACTTCCTTTTTTCTTCCTTACTGAATAGCAATATCTGCCATCAAGGCACCAATTGGTGTGTTTTGGTTTTGTCAGAAAAATGTGAATATTACTGCTGTGCTGGAGGGTTTATCTGGTAACAGCACAATCAATTTGTGCTACCCCCTAGGCTCCTGACTGCTAAAGTAATATGGGTTTTGTTCAATAAACTGTATATTTCTCTATATTCAATATATGTACATCATAGCTCAGACAGGAATACCTTGCTATTTAGTTATGTAACATATATAGAGGGTACAATCCTTTTCAAAACCTCTTCATGTTTGTATTGAGAAATGTGATATAATTTGGGTTTTTGTGCAAATAATAGTGAATTGAAATAGTTGGCAGCTCTCTAATCCCCTCCCTTATGGAGCAGTTTCTCTGCTTTTTTTGGGCCTGTCTGACAGAGGAAAGATAAGCATAAATCCACTGAAGAAGGAGATGACATTTCTAGATTATTCAGAGGAAACTGTGATTGTGGTCCTTCCTCTATTCTCTGAGAGATTTTGCTCATCCTGTATCCAGCACACTGAGCTGGTTCTGGTGCAGTTTCAATAGTGGATTAGCATATGCCTTTCCAACATCCTTCTCTGTCCTTTTCCTCCTTGCTTCAGGGTTAAGCCTCATTTATTAAAGCCAGTTTCAACTATGACAGTGATTGTGAATCCCACAGTTTTGGGGGCTCTGACTGAGACATTTCCAAGAGCCCTGACTCTCTGAAACAATAATAATTATATATGCCCTCAGCTATCACAGCCTTATAAATGCCTCTAAGTGGAAAGCCAAAAACCAAAACAAATCAAGTTAATAGTAATTTTTTGAAAAGATCTTCCTGTAATTTCTTAGGCCAAATCACAAAATCATTATTCAGATAGAACTTATTGGAATTGATATAAAGACTGACTGTATAAAAATCAATAAGAGAAGAATTCACAAATCATGTATCCAGTAAGGAGCAAGTTCTTTAAAGGGTGAAATTTTAATTGGACCCTCAAATGATGAGTAGTAATCTTGGAAGAAGATACAAAGCTATTGGGAATAACATGATAGCAGAAACTCACTACAACTTCAGGTGCCAGAACACCCACCCCATACTACAAGTATGAGGGAGAGAGAATGAATCACTTTAAGACTAAGACTGATGAGAAGGAAGTGACATTTCACTATGATTCATCCCTTATTGAATTCTATTGAGTGGTGCTCTGCACACTCAGAAAGTCTTCAGCTCTGAGAAGGAAAAAATATTGGAAGAGAAACATTCCACTTTTCAGTTTTCATATGAGCTCAGTACAGCAAAGTCACCTCGGAGAACTGGAAAGTGGCCATGTTGTTCTGTTACCTGCTGGCAACTGGTCATGGTGAGTGCATATTTAAGCACACTATTTGCATAAACACACTGTTCACATAACTGCGTGATGTGTGTATATAGATATGTACACACACAGATCAATAACCAAATAAAGGATTTCCAAAATGTGCAGCACAATCTGCATTGCAGAAATTGTTAAGAATTGTTCCAACTCTTCATTCTGAAATGTGAGATTTATGGTGCTCTAAATCCCATTTATATTTTTATCTGAATCAGCCTGCTCATCCCTTTCTGCTTTGCCTTCTCAAATCAAATTCAGTCAGTTCTCCCTAGCTCTGTCTGAATGTTTCCTTTGATTGAGTGATGTTATTTCTAGAAAAAACACTCAAATCAATTTAATGCAAATTCCTTTTCACGTCCTGGTTGACCCATCAGGACATCGACAATAATAGATTGAAGTAGTTACTTCCTGAGGCAGATGACTCATTGAGTGCTTAGTAATCAATTTTCATCGGTGTGACTGCATAATCTGTCTTTGGGGTTCTGTTACATGTCGTGACCAGAATGCCACAGAATCCTGGATTGCCTGATACAGAAAATGAATGGTGAGCCAGCAGCCATCAGCCATTTTAAACTGCACAAACCACCCCAACAGAGCCACACTGAACACAGAAAGGCTCCAGCTGTTCTCATGCACACCAGAGAAAGGCAGGAGTAAATCCAGGGGAGCCAATGGTGGTGCACAAGTTGCAATCCACAGCAGCTGAGGTCAGAATTTGATCCTTTGGAGATTTGACAGTTCAACATTTTTCTGAAATCAGAAACAACTCACTGAATTCAAGCCTTTTCTCATCTTTGCAAAAATCTATTTCATTGCTCCTAGACTAAGAGGGGTGTAATAAAAACAAAGGGAATGGGTTTTGATCTACTACAGAAAGGATGTAAATTCATTTATGAAAACTTAGGGGAACTGGGGATTCAGATCACCTAATTAAACATATTATGGGTCTACACTCACTCCATTGCAAACCTGCAATGTTTCACAGCATCCAAGCTGCATTCCATACAGGACATGGCAGATGATGACACTGCATTATAGTGACTGTATAATTTATAATGTTTCTGGAAGATCAGCAATGTGTGTTTCCAGCACAATGGCAAACTCCACACTCTTTTGCCTAAGGTATCCTGCAAGAACATATTCCTGAATCAGGGATGTAGGACTAAGCAAGCTGACATCACAGTTCTTCCCTCAGTGTTATAGGATGAATGATGATTCCGAGTCTCATGCTGCGGTGTTACCACAGAGTTCAGATTCCTTCATAATTACACTGTGTAGGAAACAAAACCAGGGCAGAGAACACCTGGCAGAATCTATGCGCCATTTCAAGGCAGGGAGTTTAATTCTCAAGATTCATATCAGCTTGACAACTTGTTTGGTTTTGTTACACACTCCTCATTCTCTCTGGTGTGTCTTTGAAAAGCAACACTTGAAAGATTTAATATTTGTTGACATTGTAGCTTTCTGACAAGGGAACATTGCTCCTTCTAACAAATTCTGTGTTCATAAGGAGTTCATGAGGAGAACACAAGCCTATGAAGAAAGCTGAGGGGCAAACTCCATAAAGTTTGGAGGCATGGCTTGCAGTGGAGCAGTCACCACCATCCTTCAAGAAATGTAACAAATTCAACCATAGAATGAGGGAATGTTCTGAGTTTAAGCTGGTCCCTAAGCTATGAAATAAATCTGTTCTTTGGTAGGAAAAAAGTGTGATTTCCTGTTTTAGTTTAGATTTCAGTTTAGATCCCACTGCAGTGTCAGTAGCAGGGATGCTGCAGCAGAAGTACCAGGGTGCACCCTGCATTCTGAGAGCTATTACTGCCCTAAGCTCCATGGCTTGTGCAGGATTTCACATGGAGCTAGTGGGAATATCAGCAGCTGCTTGGTAACTGGGTACAGATTCAGCAGGGCCTCAGGGCTCATCTCTTCAGCACTAACACACAATTAGATGGCTTGGACCCGGCTCCCATTCTCCCTCACAATGATTCTGTAATGGCCTTAGCCACAATAACTCTTTCCAATCAGCAACAGAAAGAGAGAGGGAGATTTTGGTAGCAGAACTGTAAATGAACAAAGCCACAAACAGCTGCTCCCTGTACAGATGCTCCAAGGCCTCTCACTGTTGCCAGCCAGTTCTGCTCATTCCATGTCCGTGTAAATATTCTCCCTAACACACAAAATCTTACAGCAGTCATGACCCAGGCAGTGGTAATTTAACTGTCCAAGTGAACGTGTAGTAGCAGCATGATCTCAGGAGTGAGCTCTGATATTCACATCACATAACTGGATGACTGGTAATTATCAATGCAGTGGCTAAGACAAAAGACAGCCTTTCCTTAGGGAAAAGCACATACAGAGATTCTGGAAGGCAGAGCCACATGTACACCTAACAATAGCACCTGTCTTTGCTCTAAGTACAGCTCCTTTTTATCATGGTTATTATCTCCACAGGTAGCTGCTCTTTTGCCTTCATGATTTTCCATACTGTACCACTAAAATACATTCTCAAACAGGGAGGCTTTTGAGACAGCTGCTACAATAAAAGAAAGCATAAACAAAAAGCACAAATACATGCTGGGAAGAGAATGGATTAAGGGCAGCCCTGAGGAGAAGGACTTGGGGGTGTTGGTTGACCAGAAGCCCAACATGACCTGACGCCCAGAGAGCCAAGCATGTCCTGGGCTGCATTCAGAGAGAGCACTGTGAGCTGCAGGGGAGGGTGGGGATTCTGCCCCTCTGCTCTGCTCTGGTGAGACCCCACCTGCAATGCTGCATCCAGCTCTGGTGTCCCAGCACCAGAAGGACATGGACCTGTTTGGACTGTAAGAAACAGTCAAAGTTTACTGATCACAATCCATAGGCTGAAAATTAGATATCCAGACAAGGAAGGAAATATTAAAAAATAAAAAATGCACTATCAGAAAATAAAGCATTTATTGAAATATTTGCAAACCAAAAAGTACTCTATTCAGAATAATTTGTAAGAAATATGTTTCCTATCTCTACTTTTAAAGTAGAATAACTTATTGTAATTGAAGTGAATAATTTTAGTTCTGCATTCATATAATTCATCTCTCCAGTAACACATTAGTTAAAAAGCAGCATTAAGCACAAAGTCCCATGAATGTAACCATAGTTGCAGTGGAGTGGAATATAATTAACCTTTACATAGTTCAGATGTGCAAAGGTTATGACACCTGCCACTTACAAAGTGCTCCTGGCTGGTCTTGAGAAATTGGGTTTCCTGTAGGTACCAGGGTGATTATTCTGAACCTGCATACATACACACATACATCATGTCCAATATAATTTCTAGTACTTAGAGCAGTGCTTCATGAGACTGAACATTGGCTGATATAAGCAAGCATTACAGAGCTGTTTTAAATACATTCCCTTTCGGGGCTCCCCTCTCCTTCTTCCCTTGGTGCTTTGAGGAGGCTTTGCCCGTGTGCCCCACTCCAGGGCTCTGTGAGGTTGATGAATGATCCTGCACCAAGAGCTTGTGGGGAAGGTGTGGATACTCTCAGTTCAGTCAAAGAAAGAACAGAGATAACGATGGATAATGAGGATAGATCTTTGTCAAACTTCAGGACACACAGACTGATAATGTTCTCTGGAAATATACCACCCAAATATTTGAAAGGAAATGGAGTTTACCTTTTATTTTCAAATATTCCATATAGAGCAAACAAGGTTCAGGGAAGACATCACCTGTCTAGAGGACCTGGGATACTGATGACAGGAAGAATCTGATCCATTAGGGGAAGGACTTGAAGAAACAGCTTTTTGTTTAGTCCCGATCAGGAAAAAAACATGGCTCACAAGCTAAATATGAAAATTAGCTCTATAATGACAGCTAAATGGCATCACATTCAGCATCATTGCAGATGGAAAAGCCAAAAGAAGAAAGAAGAGAAAAATCTTTGTCAGTGACAAATCATCTCTTTAAAAGTTTTTTAACAGAGAGAAGCCTTATTAAGGAGAACAGCTGAAAGCAAAACAGCACAGATATTGTTTAAAGGCATGATATTAGAGTCTTAGAGTAAATTTATATCTGCTGGTAAAAAGGACTACTACACTAAGCTAACAGATTTTAATAGCTGAGTAAGGGGCATTATTATCAGTAAAAGAACGTTAATCCAAAAAAGTAAAAATCTTATGTAAATGCATATGTGAAAAAAAAAGCCTAAATTCTGGGAGCTTATATCTAAAAATTTCCAGGATCAGAGCATACTCACCTAAAAGCCAAAAAGCGACTAAGAGAATGACTCTCTGCAGCATACAGTTACTGCCCACAACCAAAAGCTCTCTTCCTGTTGCTGCAGAGGGTGGGTTCCACATGCTGGGACACACAAGTGCATTGCTGGGTTATTTTTCTTCAAAGCAATAGGGGTAAAGGGTACAGGTTACTGGGGAGATTACAACTGGCATGAAAGGAACATTTTTTACTATTAGGACAATTAGCTACTGGAATCATTTCCCTGGGGAAGGGATAGATTCCCAACACTGGATACTTTCAAGACCTAGCTGAAGAGGGTGCTGGGTTATCTTGTCTAGACCATGGTTTTTCCAGGAAAGGTTGAACCACATGATCCCTGACGTGCCCTTCCAACCTGGTATCTCTGATTCTCTGCATCCTTCTCCTTGCTGCACTGCACATCTGCCCTGGGAGTGGGACCTTCACACACCACTGCAGGAGGAATGCAGGGAGCAGAACTCACCTCTGCTCTGGCAAAGGCTGTGCACCTGGGGAAGTGCACCAGGTACTGACCACCACTTTTACAATGGTGATGGAAAATTGCTATAGTCAGAACAGTTGGTAACAGCAATTTTCATTTATCATTAGCAGCCTAAGTAAAAGTCAAATATCAAATGGACATGGGAACCAAAAAAAATCCAGTCAAGATAAGAAAAGGGCTTCAATGGTGTCATGTACCACACCATTGAATAACACATGCTGTGCAGTACCCAGCATAGCAATGCATCCAAGAGATTGCTGCATAACAGCAACTGGCAAACACCCCTGGCTATTACATCTCCTTGTTTTTAACAGTTAATCCCTTAGAATCAGACTTAAAAGGAGGGTATTTGTTCTGGTATTGTGGGTTTTTGTGCTCTCAATCTGGTATTTTGGTGAAAATGTGAATTTTTTGTGAATGCTCCCTGTAAATAAAGGGAAATAAATATACTGACACTTATGATGGCTGGAGAATCTCGATGATAGGTTTGTCCAAGTTGTGACTCCGTGCTGGGGTTGAAGTGACAGAAAGAAATGGAGCACCTACTACACTGATTCAGTAGGGAGCCCATACCAGGAGGGTGGAAAGGGTTTGCTTTCTCATGGATGAATACATTCCCCTTCTAAAATTATGATAACTTTTCTCCTTTAAATCAAAACTGAAAGAAGTAAAACACCAGAGCACATTTGAGTAGAATTTAAGATGTGGATCAGAACAGAAAGTAACTGCTAAAGTTTATGTCAACTCAATTGAAGTTCTGTGGAGGAAGGTATACAGTGGAAGATGTTCTGTGGATGAAGCAATCTGAAAAGTTAAAATATCTGAAATAGTATGACTGGTTTACTAGACTCCTTAGTTATTTTTATGCAAAAAATGCAAATGGTATATCAGCCTCTTTTTCATTGGTAAAGCTTTAAGGAAAATTCCTAATTAAAATTCAGTGAGACCAAGTACTTGATATCCAAGCTTATGTCCCTATTAGGATATTTTGGTTCTAATGAATTTAATGTTAAAAAAGTACATGATCTTTAATGTTTAAAACATCAACACTACATACTTAAAATCTAATAATTCTCTTATTCCCTACAGGAAAAAGTCAGTGCCAAAGCCTAGCTAAATATGCAACTCTATTGTCCAATCTTGCCACCAAACTGAAACAATTATTCCAATTTAGCAGAGGTACAAATGGATAATTCCATGTTTCTGTTTGCTTCTTTTTACCCCTAACCCTAGTATCAATGTACATAAGGAACTTTCACATGTGCTTCTATTTGTGTGCCTGTCCTTCACTCTCAATCTTTTAGCTCACTTACGGAACTGAAAATGTAATGGTTTCTGTATTCTTTGCAGAAAATCATGGAAGATTATAAAAGAAGAGACACATATATGGCTGAATATACTTGGTTCATAGGAACATGTTTACAAACTGCTAAAAACAAGCCCCAGAGCAAGACCAAGTTATAAGTACTATGACAAATACTTGTCTCTGAAAGAACTCACTGGTAATAGCTTGACAACAGCATGTCAGCAAAGGTGTTTAGATACAGCATCAAAATTATGAACATTCCATGTGCTTTGATGACTCTGTCACCTCACCTGAGCAATACAGAGAGGAAAAGAGGGAAACCACTTCTTTAGTTCAACTTCAAATAATATTCTCACTGTCATTCACAGGAGTTGTATTTAGTTTTTATGTCTCTATGCCTTGTTCTCAGAGAGCCTTTTACAGTAATGAAATATCTCTGCAGTAACTGACCTGCAGTAACACTGACACATGTTGTCAGTAGAAAGCAGAATCCCAAGCAAGATAATGGGATTTCTCTTAATTCAATTTGCCACAGATGTAGTTAGCATGCCAGCATTCTGCTTGCAGAGATGCTGCTGTTTATGGTTTGGTTCCTAATTAACGCAGTCACTTGGAGCTGCACAGTGCTGCTGGCTCAGCCATTTTGCACAAATCTATTTTGGCCCTGCAGAGTGGTGTGAGCTCAGTGGATCTGAGGAGCTGTCTGACAACAACAGCCTAATGCACCTGGCAAAACGTGGAGTTCTGCAGCCCACTTGGTGCTGGTACAGCAGAGCCAGGAAGAACAGCCATCACTGCAGCTAACAAAGAGATGTTTTTCACAAACGTTCCTCTCATCATGGTAACTCAGTGAAAATCATTAGAAAAAAAGAGATTGAAGGATAAGAAACCTATAAATAAAAGATTTTTAACTGATTTTGAAAGTTTCTAAACTAGGCATCAGAATGAGTGGCTTGGATCAAGGCAAATGCAAATGTATAATTTAACTCCTAAGACTCCATGTAGAAATGGCATTTTGATTTCCTTCAGCTTATAGAAACTTGATTTTACAATTCCAGAACTCAGTCTTTGAGATGTGTCTTCTAGCAGTGACAATAAAGAATGCAGAGCAAGGATATGAGCAACACCAATAAGGAGGCACTAATCTTTACCATCTATGAAAACACAATCTGAAATCAAACTCTATCCTGAAGAGGAAATAATATTTACACTACACATGACTAGAAAAGATCTATTTTCCAAAGAGCAATTAGGAGCACAAATATTTCTACTTGTGCATAGTATCACCAGGAAATCACAAACATTTCACAGGCAAAACAAAAATTAGAACAAATAAAACCACAATATTAAAAAAAGGTTAAACTGACATTGAACAAAATTAGAACAAGAAGTAATTTGGAGAGAGCTTTAATTCCACTGAACTACCAGATCCTATTGACAAATTGCACTAGTGTTGAAATTTCTCCTTTTTATTAGTTCTTGCATCCTTGCTTACAACTGTAACAGCATAAGGTTTGAGGGCCTCAGCAGAATTGAGCTCATAAAGTTCTATTCAAGCTCATACCAAAATAATTTATGGTCACACCCTCTGCCATAAAGAACATAATGTTAATGATCTTAGAATCTCTTAGGCCTCTGGAACTACTGAGAATTACAACTCTGCGTACATACTGGAAACTTCCCAAGATTAAAGTCTGAAAAATGAGCTTCTGTCATGTTTCACAATCCAATTAAATATATCAGTGTCTCAAGGGCCAACAGTTAGGTCTCAGAATAAAAGTCAAGCACAGGCAGGAAGACACAGACGTATCAGCGTTAGAGCCTGGTTCACCCAATGAATTCTCCAGCCCAAACTCCTGTAGGGTTGCACAGGGACCGAATCAAGTGAGCTCGTCACTCGTCGGTCTTGTCATCCACACGCAGTTTGGCAAGATCACTGCACGTGTTCAGGCCAGCTCAGAGGAGCGTCTGTGACAAATGTACAAGAAGAGATCAAACAATTCATGTGACAAGCAGGATAATACAGGAAGATGTGAGCAGCTGATGGCAGCACAACAGGGGAATGAAAACACTCCAATCAATAGGTAGTGACTAAAGTTCACAGTTTTAAAGTACAAATACAGATAGTACTTCATGATCTATCTCCTCTCCTGTGTTCCAGTCCCAGAGGATTTGCATTTGTCAAAGATCTTCTTGGCATTCTCTCTGTATCAAACCTTTCCTACCCATAAAATCAATCCACATGCCAATCAAGGTTCTCCATAGCTTGTGAACTTCCTGGAGAGCTCTGTGCATTGAAACCCTTCTTCCAGTTATTTTACATTTCTGTTCTCACGCTTGCTGGTTCTTGGTATTGAGATCTGACAGCCGGAAAACTACACACTTGAGGACTCCAGAAGCTCTGAAACATACTGTAATGATTGTCTGGAAAATCACCTGAAAGGTACTTGAATGCATTCCTATCACTGAAGATTTCTCTATGTTTGTTCTGTAGTTTTCACTTTTGGAAATTCTGTTGAAGGAAAAACATTCTACGTGGCAGGTTGTTGTTTTAAAAATAAAAAGAAAATCATACAAACATCTGTCATTCTGAAAGAATAGATAAATGTGGCAAACTCAAAATTTGAGCCACTCAAACCAAACATCATCAAGATCTGAACTAGCTCAAAATTTAAAATACTGATACAACATATTAAATTATTTTGGTCACGGTCAGTCATTGAAATATCTTCAAAAATATTTGAAACCCTAATTCTTTTGCATTACCATCTGAAGTGATACCAGTGCAGTTTTCTCTTATGAGACTCACAGGTCAAGAAGTAGCAGATAATCATCTGAATTCTTAGATGCTCATCCTGAAAAGATCACAAAATTCACCTATACCTGCTTCTTATATTTCTCATATGATTGAATCTGTCAAGGATTTGAACTTGCACAATCAAAGTACTCTGCTATCATAGGTCATTTTCTCCCCAAAGACAGACACTCATTTTTTCCCTCTTCTGGAGAAGAGGTCTTTAACATTTACAGTCCTTAAAGAGTAGCAGTGCACTTATGAAAAGCATTAAAGCCTCATAGAACATCACTTTATGGCTGCACGTACCATCATCAACAAAAGAACACCTGTCAGAAAAAAAAAATAACTCTGTCTTTTCCCCTAAACCATGACAGAGTAATTTTCAATGTAAATGAAACCTGAATATTTTACTTTTTCCCGGCAAAAATCTCACATGAAAAGCAAATGAAGCAAAAAAGACTGACATTATTACCCACCAAAATTAGAAATGTCTCAGATGCTCAAACATTTGCTTAGGATAAACTACAAAAAAGCAAGAAAATTAAAAAATATCTCTCTGCTTTCTTCCTGAGCTAAGACAAGAATATTTCTTAACATGGGAAGTGTGAATCTTGGCCTTATGACTTAAGTGTCACAGGAAAACTGAGTTTTAAACCACAGGAAATTTGAAAGGAGGAGTGATACCTTCAAAGACATCTGGATACACAAGGCTTATGCACACCTAAGCATCTGCATGTGTGTATTTACACACATACATATATATATCATATCCTATCTATATCAAAATAATATCATGCCTGCCAAGTTGAGAAACTAAAAATTAAGAAATAAGTGAGGATTTCCTCTGCAGCTGAACACAAGGAAATATCTGTTTGCCAAAACTTTAAACAGTACACAAGACCTAGCATTTTTGGCAGTATATTTTATAATATCACTTACAATGACAAAGAGAGAAAAAAAGACATCATTATTCCATAGAAATTGTGATATTTTTTATTCAGGTTTTTATTCTAGAGCCACAATCAGTGGCACAACACAATTATTTCCAGACTGGGAGAGGTAGAACTGTAGAAAATACTGATTTTCAGAGGACAATATATTTAGAGATATCTGCAGTAGCACAGTCCTGCTAAGCCTGAAGCCATTCTTCTGGTGATGATTTTCTCTGTGAAGGGCACTACATAAGAATAAATTTTCTTGTATCCATACCCAGGAAAGCAAAGACAAATTATGGGTTTCTGTCTCACCCAGACTCCTAACGTCTGAAGATTCTAAAAACCTGAAGGAATAGCTATAAATACCATTCTATTTTTTTAATTTACAGAGTGCTATTTAGAGGCAATTATAATTTACCTAAGTGGTTTATTTTTTCCAAAAAGGCTAGAACCAGAGAAAACTTACAAAGCTTTAAAAACATAAATGGCAGAGCATTACAGGGAAAACAATTCAGGATGTTCACACTGAAACTTCAAGTTTGATCCAAACACATTAAGAGGATTCTTGGAACTACTCTACTGCTCAACTTTATTTAGAAGTGCAGTGTGGTTTCTCTTTCTCTCTAGTTACTATCTCAGAAATTTTCTTCTGAACTGGCTATTAGGACTGTATTTCAGAGAAGAAAACTAAGCAATTCAGTTGCTAAATAACTTTCTCCTGATCCACTCACACACTTGTGGTGCCAGTCCCTCAGGAATGACGGAGCAGGCACCGATGTCAGCGCACGCCCAGCTCCCAGAGCTCTGCAGAGCTGTTCCCATGGCTGAAGGTGCCATTGCAAAGAAGCACTGGCTCATTATTACTGAGAAACTGAGAACACTTCATTCACTGTATTGAAAAAAAGAAACAATGGGCTGAAAAGCAGAGAGATTTAAATGGAATTGTTTCACTGCCCACTGCAGTGATTGGAAATACTCCCACAGAGTCCAAGAGATATTTATTGGGATCGTATGTCCAAGTGTCTCAAAAATTATACAGGTTTGAAAATAAAAATAGATTACTGACTTCTAAAGACAGATTCAACAATTTGTCTTAGGGAACAAGAAAACTTTTCTATTAAAATTATAATCCATAAAATAATTGTTTTCTCTAACATGAAAAACCCCCTATTGTTTTGTTTATGAATATAATGAATATTGACTCAAATTAAAATGTCCAGATTCCAAAACAAATTCTAATGCTTCTTTGTAAGCTGACATTATATTTTCTCTGATATCTCAGTCTGTAGCTATTGCTCCTTTGATGATTAATGCAAACACAAAAAATACAATGGAATTCTATGAGGCTTCTAGAGTCTCCTTAGGCAGAGAGGTATAAACATGTCACCTCTATTTGTAGGAGCCCTGTTATAAAGAATTCTAGGAGGATTTTTTTCTCTCCAAAGCCTGAATTTCTCAGAAAGTTACAGGGGAAAAAAAAAACATTTGAACTCACACAAAGCAGTAGCAATTTCATGGCATGGGCATTGTTTTAGCAAAATTTTAAACCATATGCTTATCCACTAGAATAAGAGAATTAAGTTTTGATGTGCACATATATTTATTGCTGCAGTGAGTCTAGGTTTAAGTTAAATACTTTAATCCCCCTGCTCTAGAAGCCTATTTTAGGCATTAAGACTGACTTGCTTTCCTGAAAAATCTCAGTTTAAACTTCATAAGTAATCAAGAGGGAAATTGTTCCATGGAGGGAATTACATGTCCTTGGCTCTCCTGTCCCAAAGACTGTTTTCCTAATAAGAAATTGGCAAAGCTAAGAAAACATAAAACTATGTTTTGGGCTTGATCATTTAAACATGAAAACTCATTTCGCAAACTGATATATAAAGTTGCATTTTAAAAATGAAACCACATTTAAAAAAGAAAATAAAGAAAGCAGGACATCACCCCAAAATGTCAGTGGACAGGACTCTCTGAGAGAAGGTAGGAGGAAAGCCATTTAGGAAGCTTTTATTTTCCTCTCAGCCAAGCTGAGGTTCAGTACAGCATATCTCTCATGAAACACCATTTTAGAGACCTGACAGTCCTCCTGATCTGAGCTCCACTCTAAGCAGGAACATCAGTTAGCTCTGCCTCCATGTTCCAGCTGATTCAAGATCAGGTCCCACCTCCCTTGCCAGTCTCTGAAAGGTCACAGAAACTCAAGAGTGCCCTCAGAGACAATCTGTGAGTGCCCCATCACCACAGAAGAGAGAACAACCAGCTGACAACTGCCTTACATGGGTGTTTGGGCACTGGTGTTTTTCCTGTGACAACTCTTCATGGCATGTTCTCATGGTTCCAGCACTCCTAAAGAAGTTCCTTTTGCTGAAGTGCATTTGATTAACTCTTACAAGAAACTTACACTTACACAACTCTGAGACAATTAAATTCATCTTCCCAGGTTTCTGGAGGCTGCTTGTGCCTTTTTGGGTTGTTATTTAGAGAGGACTCCAGAGGCTCCCATGACAGCCAGACAATGCCTGGGAGAAGAGTTTCATGGTATTTGCTGACCCTTGCAGAGCTCTTAGGAAGCTACTGGTGGGAAGTAAAATATGAGCCGAAAACAAGGTATTTCCCTGGATCAAAATAGCACTATAGTAATAGCAGCTTCACTCAAGCCTTTCTCATGAATTGAAGCACTGGTTCAAAACTGAAAATCCTTAGGCCAATATAAAATGATTCTTCTTTCCTTAAGCTAGGAGATGTAGTTTTTATCCTTTAAAGAGGCCATAGCTGTACATATTGATAAAGTGTTCCTTCTCCAGCCCAAGGAAGATTTTAAACTTTCAAGGGATTACAGGATTTTATATTGTTAGTGGATAAACCTAATCTTCCCTTACCCATGTTCTGGAATCCTTAATAATGAAAAAAGAAACCAAGGATTAAAAACTAGTGGTATTACAGCTGTCAACACATCAGCCTTAATTTTTCAAAAGCTTTCATATAGGTACATTGATGTGTCTGGAGTCTTTTGCTCAAAGTACTTGAGCAGTTTCACAGTGATAAGATAACCAAAAGTTACTTTATTTTTATAAGCATGGCATATCCTTACAACGACACTAGGTTCGTTTTAAATTCTTCCTTCTCCCCTGAGTCATATTTATTTGGAAGTATATGGTCACTTAGGATGGAAAGGCATTCAAAGGCATCCTGGTAAAACTTGTATTACAATACTGACCACTATTATGTGTGTCATAGCATTCTGGTAGCTTGTGAAGAGGGGAAAATGAAAAATTGCAAGCACAAGATTGCTTTTTCCCCAAATTAGCAAATTGCAGTGTTTAATTTCTTGTGTTTCAGAGCTCCTCCTTCTGCAGGGGGTAGAACAGCTGTGAGCTACTGGGACTCTCCCAAACCAACATCAACATTTACACTGGATGATATGACATGATTGTGGCCAAAAAAACCCCAACAGGGTGGAAGTATTGTTGTTTTTAGCCTCCTGGGAATTGTGACCATGACAGAAGAAAATCTTTTGAAGAGATGGAGGCTAGGATACATTTTTTTTACCTCTTATATTAATCTTTAAATTTCTTTTTTATTTTAAGATTCAAGTTCATATCAAGGAAAGAACTTAAAGAGATGGGAGTTGTTGAAATGTTGGGATCTCACAATTCTTAGATTTTTCAGGGAGCTATAACTTGGCTAGATAAGCTACATAGACAGATTTCTGACACCTGGGGAACCTGAACATACATAAATCTGTGCATCTGAGGGAATTGGCTGATGTAGTTGCCCAGCCACTCTCCATATCTGAACAGTCACAGCTGTCAGGTGAAGTCCCTGATGACTGGAAAAGGGGAAACACTGCACCTATTTTTAAAAAAGGTAGAAAGGAGGACTGAGAACGTCTGACCTGTCAGCCTGATCTCTGTGCCCAGGAACACCATGGAACAGATCCTGTTGGAGCTATGCTAAGGCACAAGGAGGACAGGGAGGTGATTTGTGACTGCCAGCACAGCTTCACCAAAGGCAAGTCCTGCCTGGGCACCCCAGTGGCCTTCTGTGACGGAGTGACTGCCTCAGGGGACAAGGGAAGAGACTGAGGTGTTTTCTGTCAGGATGTGACGTGGGTTTGATTTGACCCCTTCCCTGGAAACATTCCAAGTCAGATTGGATGGGGATCTGAGTAACCTGGTCTTGTTGAAGACAGCCCTGCCTACAGCAGAGGCACTGGACAAGTTGACTTTTAAAGGTCCCTTCCAACCCAAGCTATTCTATGATTTTACAATATCTATTTTAAAAGAGTTCAGTGCCCCAGATACAAATTGTGGACAGCTCACTCTGTACCCACGGTGGCAGAAATTTGCATCCATACAAATCATTCCAATAGGATATATCTGAGCATTAAAACATAACTTCCTTAATAGCCATTAAGGTCAGGGGTGGTTTGGTAAAGCCTGTTCTGGAAGTTCAGCAAATAAGCTTGCTCATTTCAGCTGGTAAGAAATGCAGCTGCACATGGAATCAGTGGATGTGTGAGGGAGAAGAGAGTGGAATCAAGAAAAAGCAGTAAGGAGTGGACAGGGAAACAAGCCTATAGGGTTCCATTAACTCCAAAATATTTGCAGACTACATTAGTAGCTAATTCAGCTCCCCATGGGAAAAAGCTTTAAAATTATGTAGAATCACTGATCTCACTGGAGGCACAACACCAAGGCATGGGGGAAGCTGAGAAAATGCCAAACCTCTTCTCAGTGACCCTATGGAATGAATAACCATCAACCTCAGTGTAGAGCAGGCTAAAATTCCCCCTTTCCTTTACCAACCTCCAGGTAAAAAAATGTCCAGGCAGCTGCCTAAATTGACTATTGAAGTTTCCTCTCACATAGTCAGGTTATTCTTGGATAAATCAGAGGAAAGTGTTCAAATAGAGCTGTGTTCGGAGGAAATAAAAGAAAAGAGACTTTGGAAAAATCTTCACATCTCTCTTTTACATTGATCCAAGAAGCTAACAGGCAATTAAGTGCTGCAGTGGTACACTGCCACCTAGAAGAAGCACTTCAAGAGATCACAGACATCCCATCTGATTATTAAAGAGCAAAGATGCCATCACACTGGCCAGATCTTTGCAGTCTGACCTTTGAATATTAAGTTGTCACTGATACACACACCTACCAGACAAATGTTTAGCCCAGTGAGAGACTTTATAATTGAAAAAAACGATATAGACGGATGCCAAAAAACATAGAATGCCTTTCCTATTAAAAAGTTAACCTACATTGATTTACTGCATGTGCATATCTTGCTATTGTGATAATAAATTGACAAAAGATCCTTTGAGAATGGCCAAAAAAAATAAACTTCCCATGGAGGTTTCTGCCTGTGAAAGCCATTTCAGAACTAAAAAAGTGCAATTAAAAAACCAAGACAGCTCACAGAACTCAACAGTAAGATATCATCTTGTAGACAGAATTACTGCCCATTTGCTGTTCACAAAGGCTAGCCAGCATGGCTTTGTTATTGAGTTTTCCCCCCTGATATCACCGTTCTTAGCTCTGCCTAAAGGAAGCATCCTGTGGAGCATCCTGTCTGTCTCAGCCAGGGAAAGGAGTCGTGCAGCCAGGGGGACCTCAGCATTTGACATTTGTTGTTCTATGGAGCACATAAGGAGCACAATAGTGATTTTTTTTTTCCCAAATAAGCAGCAAGAAAAAAAAAAAAAAAGAAAAGAAAAGCCCAAAAGCTAACTACATAATGTCCCCCAAAATGTCCTGATCATCTGATGCATCTAAACATGAAAGGTTTAAATCAGAGATTACAGAGATTTTTTCTGATATTCATTGCCTAAGATTTTATTGAACTAAAATCAGGACTTCCTGGGAACACACAAATCCTTAACCTCAATTCAAATACAGGCACAATGATTCTGAGTTTCTCCTGCACAGAAACAGCAAATCACTGAAAGGTCTAAACCGTCCACACTGCAATCTGAAGCAGTTTCTTACAGTGTATAGTGGCCATACCTTAGGAGCTCCATCTCACTCTGCCTCCCTGTACAATTCAACGACTTGATATTTGCACTAACTTTAATCCATTTTGTCCATTCTATTACTGAATGAATTCTCCTTGTAAAAAAAATGGAAATCTTTTGTCTTATGTGTGCAGTTGGTCACTTAATTTAAGTTTAAATAAACTTTAACAAGGACCCTCAAATCATCCAAAACAACAGAGAAAAAATTTAAAGTATTTTTTATCAAACCAAAGAAAGTGGAATATTTTAATTTCTTATTCACCATCACTTTCTACTGCTGGAGCATTCAGTCTCTGTTTATCCCTATGAAATCTCTGCAAGACCACAATATACTCTGTGCACAGACTAGATAATGCAAAAAATCTCCCCATGAATATTTACACCAGCACAGCAAACACATTAGTGTCACTCACACATTGAAGGAACTCCATTACAGAGTTCTGTCTAATCTGTGAATTAAGCCACAAACTGGTCTTTCATCATATAATAATAAATTCAAAGGAACTCAGAGATGAAATGTTTTATCAAAAACAATGATGATTATGCTGAACAGTGCAGTGAACCCTTGGCTAGTAATTCCAGTGTTGGAATAAGGGACATTTGCATGCTTTCTGAACAGTGCAGACTGTCCTAGGGAAATGGATAAGCTGCTCTGACCAAAACACTTCTTTTCACCACAGCACCACATAAAACCACAACAGCAGAGAGCTTCAGGGGGCTTGGGGAGGTCACCGCACAGCACTGCTGGCTGTGCTGCCCAAGGCAGGATCCATTACACCTCTGCCATTCCTAAAACACTTTCCCATCCCTTTCCTAGTGAACTCCAACAACTGAAACTTCAGAACTCCCCAAGGAGTGCATCATCTTTGCTTTAGGAAGCATTCCCTAAAGAATCTTGCTCTGATTTAAGTCTATTGCTTATTCTGGTCACCAAAACTCCTATGTAAACTTTTTCATTTTGCACTAATCCTTATGTACATAAATATTATCATGTCCCCCTCAAATGACTTTTCAAATTTTTAAATTTTTTTTTGTCTCAAACTGGACTACAGCAGAAGGCTTATAGTGTGTAAACTACCTATAGCTATAGACTAGCTATGGTCTCTTCTTTCACGGCTCATGAAATGTGTGGTTTAGAAATGCTCTTTTCATTCCAGAATTGTGTTCCATCTTTTTGCAAATGTACAAGACCTCTGATTCTTGAAAATTTATAAACCACCATAATCCCATCACTTTTTTTTCTAAAAGGAAAAAAAAAACCCAACCCAAACCAATAAATCCATCAAAATCTTACACTTGTCTTGATTACTTCTGGGTAAATTGGATAATACAGCACTATTTAAAACAGTTTAAAACAAACAGTTATCAACAATTTTTCTACTTCAGAGACTTGTAGAACAGGAATAGAACATTGCTTATATGGACTCCTTTCCCTGTCTGCCCCTTTTATTTTCATGAGAGGTTTTACATTTCATCTTTTCCAGTCTTCTGGTTACAAACTCATGCTCTGTAACCCTTCAAAGTCAAGTAATTGCCTGAGTCTGCAGTAGAATCCTGCTCTAGCCTAGATCTCACCCCTTTCTAGATACACAAAAGGAAAAGAAAGGCATTTAAGTGTTGAAAGGAGGCTGAAAACTAGCAATGATATTCACCAGTTCCATAAACACACCAGAGCACAAGGAGGGCTCCTGTATTTATGGAATGGTTTGTGGATCCCTGTGAAACTGAGTCCCAGGGGGAACAGGGCACTGCAGAGGGAGGTATTGAGGAGGGGAGGCAGAGGGAGACTACAAGTTGTTGCTTTTGAGAGGACATTTCTTCCTTTTCCCTCCCTCCCTCTGATTGCTTTGCCTTTGGGAGGATGCATAATAAAAAACTCCAGGCATTTCATCAAGGGTATTTTTCTGTCCCTCTGCCCTTTTGCCACAGAAATCTCCATTGAAAATGGCAGCACGGTCCATGTTCAGGGAGGAACAGCACCCATTCAACAAAAAAATATTGCAAAGTGTTATTTTGCCATGTATTCTCTCTTTCTCTGTGCAAGTTACCAGCAGCATTGAGATTCCAGTTTGTTAAAGCTGACCAGCAGACTTCCATCAAAGAAAAGGTATCTCTGTAATAAATGTTGTTAAGTTTGGGTTGGGTTTTTTATTTTCCTCTCAAATGAGCTAACCTTTCAAGGTTTTTAAGAGGCAGTGGAGGTTGTTTACCAAGAAACTGAAGGGTGCTTTCATTTTTATGTCCAAATATTTCATGTGAACTCTGGACTCCTTTCACACTTTATTCTATTAAACTACCTATTAGAGCATCTGAGCCTCCAACAAGCTCAATCTAGTTCTATCTATAATATAAAATCTTTGAGATTAGAGAAGTGAAGCATGAGTCTAAGTGCATCAGCAGTTCAGACTCCAGCTACACAAACTCACACCTGAAGACAAGAACCATGTAATTTATCTGTTACATTCATGACAGAAAAACAAATGAAAACCAGGCACGATGCCTGCCCAGAGCCCCCACCACTGCTCTGGGCTTTGAGCACGTTGTGACAAAGAATTAACCCACCAAATGGTAGAAAAATTGGGCCACAGAGTGCTCAGAAATTTAAACTGCAGAGAGAACAATAATCCATGGACATGTTGAAAGGATGAAGTCTGAATGAGAAAACTGCATTATTTATAAGCTAATTATGAACATACATATTTTTTATCACTGCACTGTGACCTGGGGCTTAAGTGCTGAGGAGCCTTGAAAAGACATGATGGCTCAGAATGGAATTAACTTTAAAAAAAGCATTTTCACAGCTTCAGGTCTTTTTATGAGCATGAGCAATCTAAGAAAAGAACATGAACAGAGGAAAGTCACTAGAGGAACTTTTCTGTCTGATAAAACAAAGGTTTAGAAAAGATGCTACACCCTCAGACATTAATCCAACCTGACAATAGCAATAAATAACAATCACAAGATAATCAGTGCTCAACCTTAGAAACATAAAGGATATATATCTTCCTCTAACACACAAACTGCAGCAGACAGATGGGATATCCAGATCTCTAGATTTTGACTCTTTGCCTCTTACTGACAACTCATCAAATCTTTTGATGAATATTTTGTGCCACAACACAGTTATTCCCCTTCTTCTCACACACAGAGACTGCCTACCCTCACTTTTGGGAGTGAGGCAGTCTCAGACACACTTCAAGTCATCACATCTCATCTGCCTTGCAGAAGTAACCTTTCTTTTTCATGCTCACAGAATCATTTAGGTTGGAAAATACCTCTGAGACCATCAAGTCCAACCTCTGACTGACTGATCACCACCACTTCGTCAACTGGACCAAAGCACTGAGTGCCACATCCAGTCTCTTCCTGAACACCTCCAGGGACTGTGACTCCACCACATTCCCATGTTTAACAACCCTTTCCATGAAAAAATGCCTCCTGGTGTCCAGAGCATGCTCCTGTCAGTAATGATTCCCTGCTGAGGTATTCAGCAAGATGAAAAGATGTCTCTATTCAGAGGACGTGAGAATTTTTTGTCTACAGAAGCACAGAAAAAACTCAGTAATGTCTATACCACATTCTAGTGACATATTCTGGACAGAAGCAACCTCCAGCACTGACTGACAACGTCCTAAATACCAGATCTAGAACACATTGTTCGGATAACATAATATAGCCTTCCCTCTCTTCAGTTTCTTCTACTCTATTTTCAGAAGTACACAAATCCTCCGTTCTTGAAATTTTGTGTAATTTCATAAGGAAACTGCCTGGAAAACATCTGGTCTGTCAAAGGACCTTGAAAAAAACCTAAAACCCCCCCAATATGTGCTATCCTATCTTGCAGTTTCTTCAAGTGGAAGAAATTGCAGTCAGCTGCTAGAAGCCAAACACTGCAACCTTTTAGAGGAGGAAATAGAGAACTGAGGCAAGTATTCCAGCCCTTACACCTGCCTAGTCCCTGACTGCAAATCTGCACTAATGCTGAGGGCTACCAGTGGGATGAACACAGCCCCAGGATCACTGCACATTCTTTGCACAGACAGAACCTTGGGTCACTCCTTCCCCACCAATTTGCAAGAAAAACACACAGAATGGGTAGTTATTGGCCAGCTACCAATTACAAAATTAAAAACCTGTGTGCCAAATGGGCACAGCTGCATCAGCCACTACTGAGCTATATGCAGACCTGCCAAATAATAGTCACCTCACTTAGGCTGAACTGGGATGCATCAGAGCCAATGTCAAAAGCATAGTTAAGAAGTCATTTTTTTCCCATCGAATTCGTTCCTTTTCAATTACCAGTTAAAAACAAATCATACAAAACACGGCACACGATGTAAACTAAACCATGCAGCCAAAGACTAGAACAACTTCTCCCAGTAGGACAGTCACACCTTGGGCAAAGCTGCTCACAGGAAAGACAAGATCCTCTCAGAGCAAAGAAGATTAGACGTGCATTTCTTGGTATTAATAAATTAATGTATGCACCCTTACAGGAGCTTTCAAGCATGAGAGAATGGGTAAGACTGAAATAAAAAACATTTATTTTTACCTATATCAATTTTTTGTTAAGTTTCATGTAAACACTGCTTTCTTTCCCCTAGTCTTTTCAAGAAACAAAAATTTTGAGCTTTTACATTTAAGTAGCAGAAGCCAGAGACAGAAAGGCACCTTTTTATGTGAGATGTTTTCTTTTATGGAAAAAATATTGACATTTCTTATAGAAGTAAACCCTGAGTAGATCTGACTAGGCTATGCAAGAACCAGTGAATTTGTCTCAAAGTGTCCATCATTGGGTTGTAACAACTGCATGACTCTCATCAAAGTTTTTGTAATTTCTTTTCAGGAAAACAGTAATTTGCTGAGGTTTTTTTAAGTCAGGTGTAGTTAGATTACACAATCTGTTTCAGCAGGACCAGCCTCCAGTCAAAATTTTTCTCAGAAACTCTAAGTTGTTTTTTATTTACATTACCACAATATATTAGTTTCTGAGCAATGCCCAGAACTGCTTCTTGTAATGGCAATAAGTCACCAAACTTTTTGTTTGGCCTGTGGGCCAATAAGATGAATTACAGCTCTAATTCAAAACACCATTGCTTCCTTAAACTTAAGCAGATAAGAATAGGCAAAAAGTCATAAGAATTCTGTCTGGAACTCAACTGTTGGCTTTTATCTCATTTCTTGTCAGTCATTTACAGGAACTTTTTTCTTCAAACACAACCCATTTTTCCATCTACGACTGTAGAATTTTTAGAAAGACATTTCATCAACTAATCCACTTTTAAACAACAATAGTTGCAATTAGCTTTCCTAAAATGTTTGCTGTGGCCATCTTTCTTCTTTACATGAAATGTGCCCTCTAAAGAAGCAGCCCTGCATTCCTCCAAGGAGAAGGCAGCAGACCTTGTGTCAGGAGAAGGGGACAGAGTTTCCAGCCACCACCGCTGCCATCCCTTTCCTGAACGGACCCAGGCAAGTCAGGCAGTGACTCCTTGCTTTATTGCTTTATTTCCCCGTCTGTGCTGCCTTCCTACAGACCCCTATAAATATTCACTAAAGGGTATGAAGTGACTCTAATTGCAGAAAACACCACAGAAAAAGTCTGAGCTTTTTTCTCAGTCTATAATGTGTTTAGAGTACTACTGCATGGGCTGTGCTCTTCTGCCCCCCCTCCACCCAGGCAGGACACTTTAGCTCCCAAAAGAGAGTCATGATATTATAAAAAATTTTAATATGTCTCTGTGTTTGTTTTAATTAAACTAATGAAATCTAATATATGTTAAGATTTGCACTAAGAATAAGGATAGAATAACAATCATCCTGCACAGAAGTTCCGTCAGATTTTATTATTGTTTAATGCAAAGAGCAGCAACTCCATCTATAGGGGAAACCCATCCCAACAAGGAGGCACCAATTAAGTATCATACTCCATCTTTTTATCTTAATCTGAGGGTGTTGTTTTGCATCATTGACTTTTAAGCAGAAGTCCCCACTGAACTCAATGGGGATTTCTGTTCAAAAGTCAATGCCACGATATAGCTCAGCATATTTAAACTCACCCTGGACTCTGCTTTAGTCTACTTTCTTTCCTGCTTCTTCAGCATGGCAAGAAAACTGTTATTTTTATTTCTTTATTGACTACATTTTAAGACATTAAATTAACCAGACCTCACACAAGTACCAACAGTTATTATTTTTACTGTTTTAAAGATAAACCTTGATATGCTGGTTTTCCATAAAATGTCACAGTGGTAGACAAAGTGCAGCTCAGCTGTGTTGTGGGGGAGAAAGCAGGATGCAGCAGACTCGGAGTGAGTACTAATACACTGGGAAAACTAAGAGTCTATTGAAACCAACCTAGAAATGTGGTTTCTTTCCAACCCTGTGTATTGCTTTTCATTTACTTTGTAGTCAGGGCACATGAGAATTTGTTTGAAGGATGTTTACTGTACTTTTTCAAGCTCCTGTGTGTGATGCACTGGCTTTCACTCAAATATAAATCTTCTTGCTGTCTATAGAGACTTCAGGACTACTGGGACACGAACACACACAGAAGCAATTGTTTCTTACTGAAGAAAATTAGAAATGTCATTTTTTTTAGAGTATTTGAGGTTTTTTCCTACAGAAGAAAAAGGTTTCTATAAACTTGTTCAATTAACTTGCGTAAGAGAGAAAATATTCCTATAGCTCCTCCAGCTGCTTCCTGTAGTTCTCCTTAACAGCTTCCTCATTCCTCAGCCATGCCAAACTGCATCCCAGGTCTTGTAGAGTCCAAGGTTTCAAGTAATTTTGATGGGCTTCAGTCATGAATTGGTTTGCCCTGGATCACTAAAATTTGATTCTAGCATAGTCCCAACAAACAAACAAGGCAGAAAGGGATGGGGTTCTACACGGTCTGATATTTATCAGTTTAGCTGAAGGCACCCTTCAGCTAAGGAACTAGATCAGGAATCAGTGCTTATCTCCTTGCCACCTTGGAACATAAACCCTTAAACATGTTTTAGAAAACAGTAGACTTGTTCATGGGCCAAACCCAATGTAAATATATAGAATAAAAAGAATTTTTGATGGATGCTGGAATGATGTTGAGGAACCAGACACAATTTTAAGCAGACTGCATTGCTCTAAAGGACAGAGACAGTTCTCACAGTAATGGTGAGAATCTATCATCCAGAAAAAAGTGAACAATTTACAGTCATCACAGCAACTTTCCTGGGGTCTGCTAAACCCACTCTCCAATTCCTCTTCCACACACAAGTGTAAAAAACAGAGAGGCTTTGGGGCTGCAGGGA
This sequence comes from Dicaeum eximium, assembly GCA_013396995.1. Taxonomy (NCBI): domain Eukaryota; kingdom Metazoa; phylum Chordata; class Aves; order Passeriformes; family Dicaeidae; genus Dicaeum; species Dicaeum eximium. Next base: position 746,316 of record VWZP01002292.1, on the reverse strand, counting down.
CAGAGACACAGGGGAAGGCAAATGCACTCTTTGCTTTAGAACAACTTCTTTCAGAACCAGAATGAAAGAGTCTTTATAATGTGTGCCTGCTCTGATCCCGTGAAAATCAATGTCAGCCTCTACTGATTTCATGGGAGATAATTGGGGAAGCCTTGTGATACTTTAAAAGGACAAACTGTGAAAGACCAAGAATGGGTTTGTGATAATATGTATTTATGTCAACTGTAGTAGGTCTCATCTTTGTATCTGACTAAGGATCCCATGAGCTATTTTGGGAGCTAAGATGTCTTGAACAGATTCTGTAACCACATCTCCCTGTACTTCTTCAAAATAGGTGAGATAATTTTAACAACAAATACTTCATCTCCTAAAAGTAACTGATACAGTATTTAGTTATATAGATCATCAAGCAAAACTGGGTTAATATAAATCACAAACCACAATTTTCTGTGCTTTCCTGTAGGACTGTGCTCAAGAGAGCTTTTTTAGATCAACCATAGCCGAGCAAGTTTGCTGTCATTTTGTGATATAGTAGGAGCCAGTCAGCACCAGATATAGTGCTCATACTGTGAATAATGCTGCAGGCACTGATGCCTTACCACCTTCTGAATTGAGCGCTGATGTTATTACACTTTGTTCTAATACAGACTTTAGGGAAACAGTACAGAGGCCATTATTTCTGAGACTGAACACAGCAGGAACAGAAGGCCGAAATCGCCTGATACACCCTTAAAGTCAGGGGTCCTACAGAAAATCCATAATATGGCTATTGTTCCAAGCTTTATAACAAGTAGCTGATAGAAAAGGTGCTATTAAGAACTGGTTTTCCTTGCTAAAGAGCTTCAAAATTCAAGCAGTCTTCTATCCCACCTGTTCAGAAAAAACAATGCCCATATTTCAATAGGAGCTTTCACATGAGAAGCTCAAAGTACTTGCAGAGCTTAATTTGTCACACCTAATTGCTCACTATTCTAGTAAAATATCTCACCATCCTAGTAAATGTCTCACTGTGCCAGCAAGATAGTGAGATATTATCCTGATCTTGGACAGAGGGAAAGCAGGACATTAAACAGGATGCTGTAAAAGTGAAGAAACTTGAAAATAATCCAGATCTCTTGTTAAAAGGCTATCTAAAATCTGCAATTCCCAGTACACAGAAACTTCAGATTTTTATTCATTTAGATAATAATGATAAATCCTGTCTTACTCTACTTCTCAAAAGCCTAGCAATTTTAATATATTTCGTGAAATTGTATTTAAGTTTTAACTTCCCTCTTTTAATAGTACTGTCTTGGTATAATGTTATGACAATGCCCTCAGTTTTCTACTACTTTAGGTCTACAAAAGCAGCTTCCTCCTAATATACAGTGAATCTTTTTATATTGGTGTTGTAGTGAAACTCATTTTGCCAGTTACTAGACATTACTGATATAGATATCTCAAGAAATAATTTTAAATAGTTTTAAATAGAGAAACTCATGTTGCAGAGCTAATTATCATAATTAAACCAGACAGGCACTCAGGAGAAATAAAATTTCAAGTAAGGTGTACAAGACTTGGGGTCACAGAAGGAGCCAAGGACTTCTGGAGAAAGAACTAGTGTACAAGGAACCTACATGCTCTTGGGAATGTCTCTGGGAGAAGCTGTTTGCAAACAGCCAAGCAATACCCTGTGAGAAACATCTGCTTTGCCAACAGCAAGTTAGCAGTGGGAAAGATGAGACTGCAAGGATAATTTCCACACTCGTGTAAACATGTGTATAATAACCACTCAGTCAGAACTGTCTCTTCCTTTTTCAGTCTTTAGGAAGATGCAGCCAAATACTCATCTGCAGCTGACCCAAGACACAGAGCAAAAGTCCTCTCCTCGTGTTTCTTTGTAAAACTTTCACATCAAAAAATGTACAGCTGCAAGTTTTTTGTTTCCCTTTTTCCCTTATTCTTTATCTTGTGGATCGATCTCCTGAGAAAAGGAACACATTCAGTACAAGCCCACCTCAGGTGTTCTCCCGCTGGTAAATACAAAACCCATCCTTTCTGAAAAACCAACCCCATGTGAGGTTGGGAAGGAACATCTGGTTACAATACAGAAACCACAGCCATACACTATTATACTTTCTCAAACCAGTAGGATTTATCCCAGTTCCAGTTCAAAATCCCTACCAGAATGTCAGCTTTCCATTTCTACAGCACTGAGTAATGTTAAACACAATGGAGGAATTAATGCCGCAGGTTTTGAGTTCAACACATCAACATCCATCTCTTCAAATATTTTCCTCAGTAAGTCTTTGAAAAAGTTTGAGTTATCCCTCCCATTTTCCTCTGCTCTTCTCTGAGAGACAGAACTGCAATTTAAAATACAGTTTGCAAGTTCAAAGTTACCTATAGGTGAGCCCAAGAAAGGTGACACCTGATTCACTTCCAGCTGCTTTTCTAGGTCTGGTACATGTCAGAATGGAACAATACCTCTTACAACAAAGGGTTTTCCTTGTAATTTAAGCTTCAGTTTTTCACAGGAGTATTCCAGAGCCATACAACCTTAGGGACACTTCTAACATTTGTTACCTGGGTGTTCTGCATTGCAAAACTTTCCTCTGTGTCGTACTCTGAACTTTCCCCACTAATCTACTGCGTAAGTACAGCAAATTCAAATAGGGACTGGTTTTGCTGCTGGCTTCCCCCAGGAGCATTTTCTTCTCCCCTTCCCATCTCCTGCCTCCATTAGCAGAATCTGCCTCATTCCACTCAGCACCTACCAAAAAGCCATAGCCTGGGACCTGACACAACATTCAAACCTGAGCCCAGAACTTTGGTGCTTTGTATCAAACCTTGACAGTGCTTTCTTGGGAATTCAGTCTCACAGAGTAAAGACTCCCAGTTTTTTACTGGGAATTTTCATGCTGCTATGGAGAGTTCACATTACAAAGCTCAAAATTTCAATGTTCACTGCTGTGAGCCTTGTACAGTAAGACTGAAAGAATAAGAACAATGGGTAAATCTTCTCAAATAAATTAACTGAAAATATCCTAAAATATTTTATAAACTGGATTTTCTGTCTAACACAGCATAATTCACAATGATAAACCATATACATTAGTCATTTGGAATGACCTGGACAATGATCATCTCTTTGGAGTGATTGCATCATTCCCAGCATACACTGAAAAATATTTTTATCACATTGTGAGAGTTTTAAGGAACAGAGCATAAACTTGCTAACTTGGATTCAAGACACACAAATGAAGTTTTATTAATCAAATGATGGGTTTCTCAGAATTGCATCCTTTTCAGTAATGAACAATTGCACATTGTTACAGGACAGAGTTTTGTCAATGACTGGGTGCTATTAATCTTAGTGTGACTAATGAATAATTGAAATATTTTTTCAGCTATTCTGCTGCGGGAAGATTTAGGGACCCTCTTTTTCTTTCAAATTATATGAAACAAAAGTAACTTGGACATATAATGCAATCAGTTTTATAATTGACAAGCATGATTGCAATTTTGCAATAAAATATATGCCAGTACTTCAGCAAATTATTGCCTAATGTCATATGAGTCTGGCAGTAACGAAGAAATTGAAAAATAAACAACAGTAGCTGCTTTAAATACAAAAGCCATCAATGCATATTTGGGAAAAATGTGATTAAGGACAACATGATGTGTAAACATAGATTGCCTCTTGGTTCAGCATTTCTCATTTTCATACAGCTTACAAGATTGCAAAGGTTGCTTTTTACTGAATAGATAACTTAGTTTAGAGATGTTACATGCCCACTCTATTTTCTAAGCAGAGAAACACTTATATTCTAGGAGTTATATTCTATTAGTGCAGGCAGATGAATTTTTAAAAATTGTTTGTTCTGGGATTAGATGAACATGAGTTTGCAATATTTTAAAGCCATCTACACATTTCAAAATTAAGTTAAAGCTTATGGAATTAGAAAAGGTTCAAAAGGAATAAAGAATCATTCTTTTTCCTGCCAGCTGGGAAAGGATTAGACAGTGTGTGAGCAACAAATGAATCTTTCCTGTATTGTGTCAAAACTGGAAAGCGGTGGGGGCATGTGCAGCTCATAGGGAACCATCCCATGCAGATGACAATGAGGATGGCTCACATGGCTTTGAAAAAAAGCTATGTTCATTGAGCATGTCCATATAATTATGATCTTTCACCAGAAGTGCACAGAATGGTGTTCTACAATTATGAAAAACATCAGTATTAATGTAAAACATGAGACTGAGGTGTGAGTCTCTCAGGAATACGATAAGATTGCAAAATGCCATTTTAGACAAAATTAGATTCTAACTTAATAGGCAGGCAGGTTAAAAGTCATTCTTTAAAAGCTCTATATGGTCTTACATTACATGAATTTAGTATAAATTGAAAATGAGGGGGGAGGAGGGCAGAAGGTTTATCATTTGAACAGCAAGATTCAGCTCATGTCAGTATCCCAAGCAAGAGCAGCTGGGATGTTTTCTTGCTGTGCCTTTGCAGATCATGGTATGTACAACACAGATAAGTACAGAACTGGGCATGACAAACATGCCCCACTGAAAATGTGCCAGCAAGTGAACCTTGAGAGATATCCCTGATCTGACATCACTGACACTACAGAACTATTAAAATACTGTAAAAACTCTACCAGCCAAAGACCATCTTCATATCTGGTATTATGGTATCATCTAAAAATCACAGCAAACACTAATGTTCCATAGGGCAAGGAAGCAACATTTAACATAAAGTTTATCATTATAATTAGCAAAAGAATTACCAAATAATTAGCAAAATTCTTACCAATATTATCCTACTACTAGAAGAGAAGAACTATGTCAGAAGCCTGTGTCTTTCCACTGACAATAGAGGGAGTCTGAATCAGATGACTTCAAGGTCTAAAGCAGCACAGGATATCTCTCCCATCTGCACTGACTGGATTAGCACACTGCCTCAAGTCATCTACCTACATTTCAAAGTAGTGGAAAATGAAGCTGGAGTTCCCTATAAATGAATCTAATTTTTTCCTGTTTAATTTACCTTCTAATAGTCTTATACCGTTTACATAACCTGTTTACATTTTTTAAATAAGAATAAAGAAAACAGTTTTGTTAATGCAGGCTGTGCTGGTTTTGGCTGGTGTTGAGATTTTTTCTCCCCAGTAGCCAATAAAGGGCTGCACTTTGCATTTGTGCTGGGAACAGTGCTAAGGACACAGGGATGTTTTAGTTCCTGCTGAGCAGAGCTTGCACAGAGCCAAGGCCTTTCCTGCTCCTCACCCCACCCCTGAGGAGGCTGGGGGTGCACAAGGAGCTGGGAGGGGGCCCAGGCAGGAGAGCTGATCCCAGCTGACAGGGGATGTCCCAGTGCCATGCTCCGTGTGTAAAGCTGGGGAAGCAGGAGGGAGGGAGGATGCTCAGAGTGATGTGTTTGTCTTCTGTGTCACCATTAGCTGTGATGGGGCCCTGCTCTCCTGGGGATGCCTGAACACTTGACTGCCCGTGGGAAGTGGTGAGCTAATTTCTTGTTTTCCTTTGCATCTGGGAGAGGCTATTCCTTTACCTATTAAAACTGGTTTTATCTCAACCCAAAAGGTTTTTCATTCTTACCGTTCCAATTCTCTACCCCATCCCATGGGAGGGAGGAGTGCTGGGCTTATTTGAGATTAAATCACAACAGGAGCCCATCTCCCAACTTTGCTGATGTGTTAGTCAGGCTAAAGCAACATTTTCAAGGCTGAGAGATGCATTTTTTTTCATCTATGTCAAATCAAGGCATTGCCTTTTCCAGATTGCAACTTATGTGACATTTCCTCGGTTCACTTCCCTGGACGTTCCGTCTGGAACAAAAATATGCAGCTCAAGGAAATAATTTTCAGAGTATTGTAGATTAAGCCTTTCCTTCTCGTTGCCATTTTTTGTAAAGCACCGTGATGTGCCATTGGGGTATTTCCTGCTTAGTTATGTATATCTAACCTCTTTTAGGAAGAAGTTTAACTGTCAGGCAGAAAGTATCAAGGGGGCTGATAACAATCTTCTTTTAAGTAGAAATTGACAGTCTGTATTAGTGCCTGCTTTGAAACCAGCACGTTAAAACCCACCTGCAGTCAAGAAGGAGGGCCTCTTAACAAGTTCCCAGCAGCAGGAGCCAATTTTCATTAAATCAGCATTGTTGAAATTAAAGCTCTAAATACTTCCTATACAATAATGAAATTTCTATTATGTTCACTGCTTATCTTTCTTTAGGAGAAAAGAAATGTTTATCTGTAAACTGGTGCTTAGCAAGTGTCCAGGACTGACAGCTCCCAGCAGTAAGGTCCTTTAGTTAAGGATGAGAAAGAGCATATGAGGAGTAGCAACAAAAGCTGTTCCATTACAACTTCTTAGCTAAAATCCCACATGGGACACCATTCTGCTTTCAGCCACTGCTCACAGATCACACCTCGATTCTGGGCAACATTTCAAGCCCAAATGCCCATCTCTATTGCAGAGTGCTGCAGTTCCCATCAGCAGCTACCTCAGTCCCAGAGCCAGCACACGGAAGCATCTATGTGAGAAGTATGTGTTAAAGAATTAGGTCATTTCAAATTCACTTGTACATCATTATTCACTAGATGAAAGAATACTGCTGATACACAGATGACCTCAATTATTTCTGTTAATGAGTAAAGGAACTCCATAAGTACTTCCTACTATTCTGCACTCAGACAAACACTGATGTGTGCAGGACAGAAGTTTGATTATGAGCTTTATACTCTGTATGCTTTGCTTGGCTATTAAAATTATAAAGCCAACACAGCCCAATACTTCTTTTAAAACTCAGTCTCACAGACAAACAAAATGTCTGGACACAAAATCAGAACCATCTTTACTGGCATGTCTGGGCACAACAGGCACACACTTTCCTGCTACAGTTCCCAGCTTGGTTCTGGACATCATTTCCCTTTACTCCTCCCTAGTACAGCCGTAAGAGTCAAAGGGGCTGAAAGATGGAGGCCCAAGTGCCTGCCAGGAAAGCCAGAGCCATATAGACAGCATTAGGAACCTCTCCCTGATCCCAAAACAACCCCAACGAGGAGTGAGCAGCTGCCACTGCCTAACTTAAGACTCCTTAAAGAGGACTAAAGCAAGGACTGTAACAGCTGGAGGATGCCAAGCAAATGCAGAAGTAAATGGAAGAGCCAACTTCAAATAAAGAAAAAATACACACAGCAACTGGAACGAACAACTGGTGGACCCCCAGAACAAATGAAAGCTGCCTCTGAAAGTGTGCAGTCTCTACAGCTCCCCACATCCCTGGCTGACTAGCAAAACTTTGTTGTGCAGTTATTTATTTACCCCATTAAACTCATTCATTAGAGGTCAGATTGCCTTCATATCCTTTGCTGCTCACATTTATCACTTTGGTAACATGCTGGTATTTAGAAAATCTTCTGACTTAACACCATGGTCAATGACTCTGCCACGCTTCTGATCACTGCTTTGCACAAATCTGCAATTCTTGTATTCCTTATTCCTTTAATACCAGCTTAATCAATAGCAGGAATAGCTAAGGATGATCTACTATTTTAAGAGAATCTGTTTCAAAAGCTTAAAAGCAAATCTAAATAATTATTAAAAGTTTTGGAATACTTTAAATTTGTGTGTGCACACAATAAAATAAAAAATCAAAGTAACTTTTTTTCATATATTTTTATCATTTGAAGCCCAGGTTTGAAACAAAATCTGTTTCAAGCAAAATCTTAATTTGATTCAAAGTATTAAAAACTAAGAGTTAAATAATTTTGTTACTTTCTTATATATTCTATTCAGCTGATGCTACTTCTACTACAAGTTTGAATTTTTAATTGACTTTTGCCAATCTCACACTTAATTTTCCACATTAAAAACTTCAAGCCCTTTTATATGTATCTTACCAAGATACTTTTTTCAAAGGAAGAACGCCAAGGCCTTTCAAATATGGGGCACAGGTTCTGTAGGAAAGGCATCTTTTACCCTACAAATTCATCCTGTCTGATTCAACAGGCACTGACAGAATCCTGCACACAGAGTCAGTACTGTGTGTGAAAAAGATGAATTCTGAATAGAAGATTACTGAGACATGGCAGATTGATTATTGCAGCATTCTGTCTACCAGCATCTGAAATAGCAATAAAAGCTCAATGCTACTAACAGGATGGTTTAGTAAAATTTTCCCTAGACTAGTACAGCAAGAATTTGCTGGAGAACTTTTAAACTAATAATAGAGCAAGCAGGTAGCTTAAAAAAAATAATTGAATGCAAACCATAGCAGAACAGTGAACTACAAAATGAAATTAGGGCTGTTTGTTTTTTTCAGAAGTATTATCTTTCTACAAATTACCCAGGATAGCGTGCAACTCATAATAAATAGAGAAATCACCAATAAACATATGATTCAATGAGAGGATAAGGTAGTCTTGATAATCCAGAAAAGAAGTAATTATTTACCCAGCACCTGGAAGGAAAAAGGAAAATAAAAAACCACACAGATTTCCTTAAAAAACTAAATAACCCTCTGGGTCAATGCAAGTTTAAAATAAAGGATTAAGGGCTTAACCCAATGCCTGCTGAAGTCCATGGAAGTGCTCAAAAGGTCTGAGACTAAGCCCTAGGAGACAAGGGACTGGGAGCAGGGTCTCAGCTTATTTATCTGGTAGCATTTTTACTTGCAGCTGCGTGCCTCTTTCTGTATCTCCTTGCATCTTTCCACTGTCCTATTTTTAAAACTTGTTTCCTTAAAAAACACTTAGCTCCAGCATAGGGAAGAAAATACAGGAAAATAGGATGAGTACTATAGATCAAGTAGCTATGCTAGATACACAACATGGCAAATTACACCATTCATCATTAGGATGGACGAAACAATTCTGATAAAATAATTAGCCCAAGCTCCTTTAACATCTCAAAGCCAGTGAGTCCAAGATAGGCTTTTCTGTCCCATGGGGTATCCTGGGCTCTCCAGCACAAACCAGGTGCAGTGCTGCATACACTCTCCATGCTCCACAGCTTTAATTTTGTACTGAATTCTGGGCAAATTCCTTTACAAAATTTAAATTCCTTTCTAATCTCGGATCATGGTCCACAAAAGAGCTGTGTGCAGATTGCTGCATGAGGACACAGTGTCCAACGGGCCCAAGCCAGCCCTTCCACAGGAACCATCACATCTGTGGTGACCTCTGGTGCAGGGGATCCACCGAGCCTCTTGGTGAAGAGCTGTTAGAGAAACTGAGCTTCCCATAGACTTAAACCCCACTACAAACCTGAAAAATCTTGTGAAACAAAGCACTGTGCTTTGATCACAAAGGATCTTTAAAGATCCTTCTAACCCAAACCTTCTATGGGTGTGAGAATCCAGAGAAACAAAGCAATGGAAAATGTCACAAAAAACTTTTCTCATAAATTATACAGTCTGCCACAGTACTTGTCCAACTCTATGTTCTATCAGAAAGGATGTAAAGTGGCATCTGTATTGATACTCCAAAGTAAACAAGACCTGACATCAGAGGAAAAAACCTGAACTACTTAATTCACAACTACATTACTCCCAATTCATAACCATGTAACTCTGTTAAAGGGAATTTATGCCAGCATAAAACTGGAGTATTGGAGCAGTAAATCAAGGCCAGAATTGGATATTCACACCAGTTCAGCTCAATTTTATTTAGTGCAGGTGTTCATTTAATTTTGGTGATAGGATCTGGAGGAGGGGATAGCCTGCTGTTAATTTATTTCTGGTACCTAGTGCACTCAAGTCAGTACAACACTGGCCCTGTATTTGTGTACTTCACAGAATGCTGAATAAATGTTTTCTTCTGTCTGAAATCCACATTGCCTTCACTCTACCTTAGTTTTCCTCTTCACCACATTTAGAGTATCTCAAAAGTGGCAGCAAAGGGCATGAATATAATAATTAAAAGACTGCACAGAGGTAATATAAAAATAATAGTAATAAAAAAACAGAAGAGAAACTTAGAAGGAGCTCACAGGAGAGAACAAAGACACAGCAACAGGCAGCAGCAGCTTTAACTTGACTGCCAGTTTTCCATAGTGCAATCAAAGCCATTGTCTGCAAGCCACAGGTGCACAGCACATGGAGCAGACAAAATGCAATGGGGAGTGATGACAGTTAACTTCTGAGCCCGTGCTATATTCATCCCAACATCCATTTGTGCATCTGTTGTGCTGAATTTTAGTCTTTAATTATTTCTTTTTCCTCTGATATCAGAGGCATTTGAGCAGCTGAGGAAATTTACCAAAAATGCTGTATGATAGGGAGGGTCTGGGCTTTAGGAGGAAGAAGTTTATTCAGGAAGCTGAAATGTGAAGACACCCCTGTGTTTATCAGCCAGACACTGCAGTGCTGGTGACTCTGGTGACAGTGCACGTTCTCAGTTCAGCTGAAAGCAACTGCCAAGGAGGGTGCCCATCAATCCAAATATCAATAGAAATGTAACAATACAAGTATGGATTTTGTGTAGAGGGCAAAAAAAGGCCATAGGAGGGAAAGCTATTAGATGCATTAAAATAATGAATGGTAAGATTGTTACACTGGCTGATTTCACTGTTTATCACAGAGCAGGTTGGTATGGATTACACTGGGATGATGGTCTTTTGATCTCAGATGTTCTCCCCACCAATAGGGCACTTTTTGAAATTAGATGCAGTCTGACCTCTTATTCTTTGTTTTCATCACTCTCCAATCAGTGGGAGGAAATTAGCCCCCTGGGAACATTTGATTCACATTGGCTCCCTGTGTTATTTCAGCTGTGAAAGATGCTAATGAGCCAATATCAACTTTCCTAGCGGAAAATACACTTGTCGCTTTAAATTTCTGGCCAGGAACCAGCATTTCATCAGTTTAGGCAAGGTCTATCATTACACTGCAGCAAAAGAAGAAAACCCAAGAAATTAAAGACAAATTCAATCCACCTAAAGGGCAGAATCTCAGGCAGTCTCCTTCCAATACGTAATGCAGATCAGCAGACACATCATTTGCTGCAGAAATTAGTTTTCCCAGTTGGACAGAATAGGGCGGCATCCCAAGAAGCTTTGAGGATAATTGATTTCTCAAAGGAAAAAAACATCACTGAAAGTTTTCAGTTGCTCTTGAGGAACTCACCTGTGACCCTCAGACAGATAAACAAGTTGCTAACAAAGGGAAAGGACACACAAAGGGGAGAACTTTACAGTTATGAGGTTTCAGTTTCAGGGTGAATCCTCATCTTCAACACATACAATTAGAAAAATCAGATCACCCTACAGAAGCAAAGAAATTTGGTGACTTTTATAAGAAAAACAATTTCAGGTTGACCATTCAGCTGTTAGGGTTTTTGGGGTTTTTTTTGGGGGGGGACCTTCTGAAGATGTATAAGGCAATAAAATTGTTCTCTTTTTTTCCCTACCTGAGTTGTCACTTTTGAAGAAATTTAGGTCAGTCCCACTACTGAAGAATTGTAAAGTCTTTCACAAAAGTTGTAATGCTTTCAAGTTTTCCAAAACCAACCAGTACATTTAGAAAAGGGGACATTGCATCCTCTACTAATTTATTTTTTAATCAGCAATCTATTTAAACCTGAATGTTTAGATTTCAGGTGGGTTTTTTTCCCAGTTAGTACACTGATCTTCCTCAGATAAATGTCTTTCAGAAGAGGTCTGTAGCACAATATTACTTGCAAAGTCAAGTGTTGATGCTTTGGCATGGACCATTCTGAGACAGAAAACTTCTAAGTTTTCAAGATTTAAAGCAAGGCTTAGGGTCTTTCTTTCTTCTCTTTCACCAGCCAACTCCTCATCAGACATTCTGCTTCTCATAAACCCCTCTGAGGAGACTGAAATACAAGCATGTGAAAGCACAAAAAACTGTTTCACCTACCAGAACAAGAGTGACAAAAAAATTTGAGGGTGATTTTTCTCCAAGACAGAAGGACAAACTTCACTTTTCTAGTACTTAAAATAAATAACCAGTGAAGATTAACAATCTGACCAGGTATGTCCAAAAGAGTTCTGTGAACACACCAAAAATTAAAACTTAGTCTTTTTTTTTCCTTGTTTTCCTTACTGTGCAACTTTTGAAAACATCATCTCTAAAAAGTGAGAATGAAAGGCAGAGAAATTATGAACTTTTTCCAAAAGCAGTGAATTATCTTTCAAACATTAAAGCTAAAAATTAGAAAAAAATTACGAACTGTAGTAGAATTTTATACACTGAAAATCTGAACATTTTAAATTCATAAAACAAAGTTTAAGTTTTAAAAATCTATAGACATCATAAAGAAGTCTCTCTCCTTCACTGAAACAATATAAATAAATGTTTTGGCTTTGCTTGGCTTGTTTTGGGTTTTTTGTTGATTTATTTTTGTGGTTCTGTAGACGCTTTAAACAGGCATTAAGTTATAGACTGTTCTTGGTTACTTGAGCAATTATGCAGGTGGTGGAAGATTCAAATCATAATATTTGAATACAAATTTTTGTAAATTTTGAATTAATTTGAAGCTTGAATTTTTGTGCTGACATCTGAACTGCTAGCCTGTCCTAATGATATTTTTTTTTTTTGCCTGTTTTTAACACTAGGAAAGTAATTCTAGCATTTGGTTTATTTTTCTAGGTTCTTCACATGTAAGAACAGTCTATACTTCCCAGACAAACTATTAAGACTCAGAAAGGAATGAATGAGATTAGTCCCTTTGCCCCAGCTCTGAAGCTACATAAGACACTGATTGTCAGTGACAAATCATTCTTTGTCTCTGAACCACTTTAGAAGCTTCCTAGAACTGTCTGTTGACTACATAAATAGCAAATACATCATCTGGCACTGGCAAATCAGCTCCCTTCAATGCCGTGTGAGTCACTGCTGATCCTCCCATATGGCATTTGCTTCATCGGGTGTGAATACAGCCAGAAGGAAGAGAAAAACCCACAATACCACTTACAAATCATGCTTAACATGTTTCAGTGCACTCTTCTTTCCAATTCCTGTTTTTCTATAGTTATTTCCTTTCTCTGTGCTGTCATAGCAATACTAAACTCTGATGAGATGATAGCTCAGAGTCCAAATTCTAACCTGGCTTCTGCATTATCTCTCAAAAAACAGTCAAAGGGCTGTCCAGAGGTCAGACACCTCTGTGAGTAATTTTTAAAAGTTTTAAAGCCTTGTTGGTTTACATTAAGTAGCTTCTGAAAAACACCTGAGGAAAGAGAATTTTGGAGGTGTGTGTTCTGTGGTGATACCTTCCTGTACTGACAAGAAAAAACCCCTGGAGTGAGCCCAGACACTGCAAGAGGCACTGCCTGACTCCAGCAGCCTCCAGTGCTGCAGGCAAAGCCCAGAGCCCTGGGCAGGAGCATTTCTGACTCTAAACTGATGCTCAGCACATGCATAACAAGAGCCAGAGGTACAAGAAATAAAGAATATTGGTAACATTTTCTGGATGCGTTGGGGGCAGGTGCCTGTTGTTTAGCTTTTAGAACAATTTCTGGTAAAGAGGGAAGTTTTCCTAAACAAAATGTCTCCACATCATCCAACATTCCCAAGCACCATAAAACCAGAAAAACCCACCTACAAATACTGTTATTATAAAGTTCTTTAACCAAGAAAAAAATACTTCTTTATTGCTCCATTATTTTTTATTGGCTGTTTTCAAAATAAGCATGAGCCTGAAAAGATATATATATATATTACATGATTGTTATACTACCATATCAACTCCACTTTATTAATAAATATCAATACAAATGGCCCAGAACTTGGCACAGAGATGCTTTGCTCATAAATTAGTGTGTTTTGACTATGACTGCAGTAAAATATTTCCCTTTTTTATTTAATTTCACTTCTGTTTTGAATTCTGCACTCCCTCTCATGCAGAGAAAAAGAAACCTTTGTATAAGAAACAAAGATAAATTGATTAATCTTAGTAATTACTCATCTATACCATATACACTTTTATCACATAACACAAATAAAAGTGTGTTATGTATGTTAGTTGTGTCTGTGGCCTTCCTTCCCCAACAGGACATATGAACACCACTATCAATTTCGTGATAACAGTCTGAGGTGTTCTTCAGGATGCTTTGAAATATGCAGACTGAAATCTCAGCTACCTTGAAATCACCAAGAGCTCTGACAATAAAGTCAGCCAAGTTGGAATTTCATCTTTAATCTCTGCTCCGCCAGCTAGCACTATAACATGCGATATGCATCCTTTCAAGGATTCTGTTTAGTGTCTCTAATGAAGAATGACTTCTCATTTTGATATTACAGTAACATGACCCTGACTTTTTCCAGATCTGTATGAACATGTAATGGAAACAATCACTGTTCTGAAAACACTAATCATTTAAAACCTTGGATTTTATTTTTTTTTGGGTGTTTTTTACATTGTGTGGGTCAGAAAATAGGATGTATCCAGATTTCAAGTAGCTTTTCTGCTGATGCCCTCACTGCCAGCATTGTTCTCTCCTGTGTCTCAGCACCCTCTCCACGTTTCCAGTTGGTATTTCCACACTGGGCCATACCCCACCTAATGCAGACACAGAATGTAACGTTTCTAGTTACACTTGCAATTAATGCTGACAGAATCCTATTGCTGCTCTTCTGATTAGTGCAGATCAAAAGATGACTCCCTCGCCCCCCACCCGGCACAGCTCCAGCTCTCAGCCACCATGGAATGCAGGACTGAGCATAAGTTCATTTGCACTCTGTCTCCATTACATGCCTGAGTGAAAGGTGTCAGTTTGCAGATCGAAGAGGCAGCTATAACTTTGTGGAGCTGTGTTTAATAATTTCTCCATTGACTCAGAAAGATTTTAGAGCTTTTGGTGATACTAAAACACATAGTATTTTCTCTACAAGTCCTTGCTGCTAGAATTTACCTCCTTATCCCAGTAATAAAGTCTGAGTTGCATTTTAAGAAAAGAGACAGAGTTTCAAAGGCTACTAAGTCAAGGGGACCGATGGACAAATATTTGAAGGCAGGCTCCAGACTATCAATTTTTCATAGAATTTTGCACTGAGCTCCAAAAGCCACTGTGGGCAAGATTTCACTCAAAAAGGCACAAGAAGAAACTATTTCTGCATGTGTCAAGATGGGATAAGTGCCACCTACTACTGCTCCAAACACAGCCTTTGCCAAATGTCTCTGCAGCACTTTGGTCATCTCCAAGGCACATTGATCAGGCCACGAGCCACTCCAGAGGCTCTGTTGGCAAAGATTTCTCTGAAACTGAAGTTCAGATTACTTCAATGGGAACATTAATAAGCCCTATGGAGCTAACAGCAAGACTGATTAATTATCTGCAAGTCTTCTGGTCAGTCCTGAAACTTTTTTTGTTTTGCCAGGAGTGTAATGTCAGTTTTGGTTCCAAACATATCGGGGAGTAGCTATTTTTCATTTTGTATTTCAGATAGGAATGGGGAACTTTGAGAGGAATATGGTTATCTGTCAGTAGTAATAATTTTGCTTCTCATTAGTGTAAAAGGTTTTTGTCTTCTGCCAGCAGAGGAAAATAAGTGAGCTTTACCATAACTCTTATCGTAACGGGTTACGAGCAAAACATAGTTTGTAAATAAAGCAAATACTTACAGTCAATACAGAGGGAAGGATGTGGTTTTCAAATCATTATGAATACTTTAAGTTTGCTTGGATATTTCATTAATAGAAAACAGGCTTAATTTATCAGAAAATTGATAGTTTAATAACGATTTACCTACCTCTTATGGCCAACAAGTGACACAATCCTAAAACATAAGAATATTTATGTATTCTAAACTAGAGATTACTTAAGAATAATTTTTACTTAACATAATTGTTACTCTGCCGAGCAAGTGAGAAATAAAATTTATTTCTGCAAAATTCTTCATTGAGTAAATTCCTTTTACAGTAGTTAACTGTCAGACAGCCATACATTCATCATCCTGTGTTATGTTTCAGTTCTTAACTGTTGAAAGCCCACAAAACAATGTATGTTCTACTTTATCATTGTCCTGAAAATGGATGAACACTGTAACATTTGTAATGCAAGTGTAAGACAGGCTGGCAGAAGACCACAATAAATATCGACCCGTATGAAAACAAGAAGGTTTTAAACCCTTTATCCTAATAAGTCCTTCTGAGCATTAATAGCAATTCTAAACCCTTAGTCATTAGTTCTCCTATGTTACAAGTCTGGGTGTAATGAAGAACAACACATTGCTGCCTATTTGATGAAGAAAATGTCATCCTGACATGACTGATTGTGTTTATTTAAACTGGAGATTGCTGAGGCTTTCTAGTGATACTTCATTCCAATTATTATTTAATCAGGATAAGCTCTTAATCTCCCCTGTTATAACCCACTTAAATAAAATTTAGGAAGAATATGAGAAGTATTACATGAAAGACTATTGTTGTATGTTTGTGAATGTTTGGGTTACACAGAAGTATGAAAAATCAAATTATTTTTAATATTTTCACTTAATATAACACAATTGTCAAGGATTTAGTTGGAAAGCCAAGTCTAAAATTTAGCTATGGTATATGCAAGGTATACAGAATATACCCTACAAATTGCTGATCAGATAAATAATTAGACAATGAAATTTATGTGGTATTTTATTGCATGTCCTTTCACTGCAGTAGCAGTAAACTTATTACTTTTATACAATTTTTTGTTTAAATATGAAAGACATTGTGAGACTACAGTAAAACTAAAAGCATAAGACAATCTTTTTCTTTCTTTTGTTCCTAATCAGAGAGTAATTAAAATTCTCTTCATGCAACATTTGAAAGCATTAATAACCAATACATGTAAAAATTTGCCAAACAGGGACAACAGCACAGAATTCAAACTTAACAGAAATACCTCTAAAAGTATCTTGTTGTTTCCATTAGCATTAGAGACAGGACCAAGAAGTGTTTATGTACAGTGTTTCTATGCAGACCTAGCTAACTCTCCTTTAAAGCCCCCGGGGCCCTCCTGTGCAGAAGCACTCAGAGCCAAGGCCAAGCTGCAGTGTGGGTTCCAGGGGATCACATGCTGCCTGGAAAGATGGAACAGGATTTCATGACAATCAGAGCTTAAAGATGAAGCTTCCCAGCTGAGTCTGAGGGGCCAGTCTAAGCCCTGCAGCTCCAAACAGCAATCCCAGTGTCCAACCACCACACGTTCTTCTTGGCTGAGTTGTGGCTACCCAGAGACCCAAGTCAAGGACCTAATTCACCAGAAATGCCTTTCCAAGGCATCATTTTCCTGCCTGCTTGGATCAACGTGTATAATTGCTAGTGACAGCCAAAGGCTGACAGGGCAAAGAGATGGTAAAGGGCAGGAAGCAGAGTGTTGTCTTCCCATGACAACATCATCCCAACAGCAAAGCTCAGGAAATTATTGCATCCTGAAGTTAACCTGGAAAGAGGGAAGCATCTACTGTGAAGCCACATGTGAAAGGAGGAAAATGTTGATGGGAGGAACTAATAGTTAACTTTGTATGAAAAAAGTGTACCTTGAATTTTAACCTACAGTTTGACAGATGTGCACCATTTAGAGACAACACATGACCCAAAGGTGACTCCTCTACCACATCCCCCAGAGTAAATGACATTCTTTAAGAGGTGAAACAATCAAAAGGTTAAAAGTATTATCCATTTTAATTACCAAAATTGCATTTATAATCACAAAAACTCCCTAGAAAACGTTGTTTCCTAACAACACTTTTGGGCCAGGCCTGATTCCAGTGCCACTTCCTCAAGCATCACACTCCACTCATGAATTCTGACCTGTGTCAAGGAGCAAACCAGGGCATGAAATCTGCTGAAACAGGTTACACTGTTTCCAGATATATTTTGTCATTCAGCACAAGAACAGCATACCTGGCAGTAGGGTGGCATTATAAGAAGTAAATTGAGCAAAATTAGCATTTGAATCTATGCTACCGAAGACAACAGCCTGCAATAATCCTATTTAACAGCTGTTAATTGTCTGCTATAAACCACAGTTCAGCAAATTTTGATCACTGAAAAACCTCCCTAATATACATGAAGAAAATATACCAATTGATGCACAGAAAGAAATATTCAGAGATGCACATCTTAACTTTATTGTAAATATAGATGTCATGCAGATACCATATCTCCTAACTGCATGTTAATCATAAAACATTGTCTGTATGCAAATATTGTCATGAAAGATTATACAGAAATATATATTCCTGTATATTTCAAAATTATTTCTTTGCTTTTCACCAAGAAACATTAAGTTTGTAAATCTTAATGGCAAAGAATGTTCTTCAAAGAAATGATCACTTTGCTAAGAAAGTGTTTGTGTTTCTGTTTGTTGCCCACATCCAGGTGGCCAAAGACATGAGCAGTCCACCAGTTAGATCACATTTTCCTACCACATAGAGATTTACAAAGTCATGAAAAGCCATAGTTCCAGCTGCAGGATGAGGGGATTTCTCCATTGCTCAACCTGAAGTGCATTCTAGAAGAAAGTACTGTTCTGGAAGTTGGAGCATCCTACAGAGGGAGGTCAAACTCTATAGTGTTTAATTCTTTTATCTGTAGCCAATCAAAAATAGATCCCTACTGGTTTAGAAAGAAAAAAAAAAAAGAAGAAAAAAATTCAGAGGCTAAACATTGAGACATCCTGGCAATGAATGTGTCTATTATGAGGACTCATAATCAACACAATGAAAAAAACATTTTCTTGAGATGTCTGAGATAGGACAGCAGGAATCCATGGCTGTCTATCACATGATAGCAAAATAGCTATAGCTAATTTGTCTTTTTTAAGAACAAGGAGAAAGCTTCCCATATTCTGTCCAAGAGCTCAGCTGAAAAGGAAGGAGTATCATGGCTATCTTGTGCAGATGCAGGTATTTAAGAGGACTTGCTCCAGTGCTTTGCTGGTAATAAAGATTTTACAGCTCTGATTGTTGGTTTCCAAAAAAGACAAGATGCTGAGGCATTTATCAAATCCTTCTTAAAAGGCCTATAACATCTTAGCATGAAGGCTAAAGGTTGTCCTTTACTCTTTCATCTATCAAATGAAACACAGTACAGAGGTAAAAGTGACAGCTATGATGTTCCCTAATTAATCAGCAGTCAGATAATTGATGGGGCAAATATTCCACTACAGTGTTCCCAAGAAGTTAGATTTTTCCTTATATTCCTCATTCAACTCCCATTATATGAGTTTTCAAAATCTTGTCACCCTTGTTAAAACAATGAAATGTGGAATAGACCCATTCAATCCCTCCTACATTCTTACAAAAGCTTCCCTGAGAGTGTTCTCTGACACTCTTACCCATCCTGTCCCTCTGCTCCAAAGACTCTGCTGTTGTGATCACACCAAGTTTCCATATATATTTTTAGCCAATGGGATGCTATAATAAGCTCTCTTTCATATTTTTTATATTTTCCTCACGCATTTCTTTCATTACTGTCTTAGTTGTCAAGGTCCCACTCTTGAGTTTCATTCATTCAATTTCTGATGTACTTTTTTCTTCAGAATTCCAACAACACAATTTCTGGCACATTTGACTTCACCTCTAACAGCCAGTTTAGTTAACAACTGCCCCGTTTACATTCAGACTGGCAATCTGCTCATCACCTACTACAATGGTGTCCTTTGAGTTAATGAAGGAAGAACTGAGCTAAACTTTTTTTTTTTTACTTTTACATTTTTTCTTGAAAGAACAAATTTATGAAAAGTTGCAATTTAACAGCAAAGGAACTCTTTTTCTGAATTTTGTTGACAGTCAGGGCTTCTTTCTTTAGAAAGAAGAATTAGAAGGGCAGAACTAGAAGTTGTGCAAACTTCCCACACTGCCAGTTACTCCCCTGTCCTAGGGGGACTGGTGTCCCAGACCATCGTTCAGTGCACCCCGATTAGTAAGCAACTAAAATTTCATTTTTCATTTAGTGTGAGAATGACAGTGAAAAATTTCTTATGCCAACCAAACCAAAGCTGAGAATACTAAGGGAGTGCCCCCAAATAAAACAGCCCTTAATTCCAAACAGGCATTTGGCACACTCAGCATAGCAACAGACAGACAGATCCAGCCATGTCTCAGTTGTTGCATTGCAGACTCACAAGACAGTGATGTGCCATTAGAAATTTCAGCAATTTATATTTAAGGTACAAATTCAACGGTCTGTGGCATTTCAGAGCTCATATCCTGTCAAATACATTTATTGTGTTCAGAATGCTGTTTCAGAACTATCAGACCAAAACTTTCAGCTCAAATCACACCTAAAGTTATGATGCTGATGCTGCTTTCCATCTAAAGAATTTCAAGGCAAGGAGAGAAATGCTAACTATGGCAGATACCCAGTACCTGGAGGTTTCTCTGCCTTTTAGACTAAGAATGAGGTGTGAGCAACTGCAGATTTCCTGTAGATGGGATGAAGACAATATACAGATCACTTAGGATGTAGCATCATAGCTGACTGACAGATGGTTTTTCCCTATTTATTTGACTTTTGGACTGCCCACAGAGTGCCAGTTTGAGCTAGTGCAAGGGAAGTGGACAGGAATCTGCAGCCAGAGATGGATAGTGGAGAGACAGGACAGGATGTGCCATCTAACTGGAGACACAGTCCTCAATTGTCTAATGCAGGATTACAGAGGGGACCTTTAATGCAAGTGGCTAATGTCAAAATGTGTCATTGTGCCTCTGTATTTTTCACTAATTCATGAACAATCAGAGATTCTGCCATAATATTTTTCTAGGCAAAGAAAATATTCTCAATTATATATGGAAAAAGACTGTTAGTAAAGCTACAAAGTACCCAAAAATGAAGATGAAACATTTTCCTTTTAAAGGGAAGCAGGCTAGGACCTTTGTGTTACTTTTTAACTATTCTGTTTCTTGCCTAGGTTTGTGTCCAAGTTTCCAATATCCAATTCAGATCACATATACTTTTCTCAGAATTCACAATGCAGAAGGTATTCTGCACAAGGAGAGAGTAAACACTTTCCAGAAATGGTTCTATTTATAAATGCCATGTGATTTCTTTTGCTTGAGTAATTTTTAAACCATCAGTAATCAATATGCACTTGCTGGCGTGGACATACGGACAAGAAACTCCAGATTAACCTGATAAGGGATGTAAAACACATTTATTACTTCAGACCTGTGAACAAGCTCTCTTGCTAACAAAAAAAATGTTTTAAATTGAACACAATTAAAAATATAGAGAATGGGCTTACCCCTCACGTAAGTTGTCTGAAAAGGGAGGAGGTAATTCATGACAAATCAGCTGATGGCTTAACACACACAGTCATGCCTTGGCTTCTCCCAAGGTCTCTTGTGTCCATGTGCCTTTCCTCTACCTCAGACTGAATTTATCCAGGAGAAGGCCGTACTGAACACAAAGTCAGTCCATTAAGGATTAATACTGAGAGGCAGGCTCAAAAGGCAGCTACATCCTGCAGAGGGGTTTGGGGCAGACCCATGAAATCAGGGAAATGAATACAGCAGCCAGTACATTTGCTAATGTGTGCAGTAGATTTCCTGTGTGTTAATTACTGTTTGGCAGAATATATTTCCAGAAAAGTTCACACAGAATCTGGAAAAAAAAAAGCTTCCTGTCACCACGACAGTATTTTCAGATACCACATTCAGATGTGAAGCAGTAGGACAAGTTGCAGAAAATAACCCCAGACAGTATCGTGCCCACCAAGCCCTGACAAAGCACT
The DNA here is from genome assembly GCA_013396995.1 of Dicaeum eximium. Classification (NCBI taxonomy): domain Eukaryota; kingdom Metazoa; phylum Chordata; class Aves; order Passeriformes; family Dicaeidae; genus Dicaeum; species Dicaeum eximium. The sequence continues at coordinate 724,629 of VWZP01002292.1, read as the reverse complement.
ACAAAGCTGGACACGTTTTCCCCTAGCAGCCAATCACATCATTTCACAGGAGAGACACTGCGTACCCTCTTCTCCAGCTCTCAGGTACAAGAGCAGAACTCAGTCCCCTGACATTCTGGTGTCCTGGGGACACACTTGCTTCACTTTAGTGCCTGCCAATAAAGTCCTTTACATTTCAGCCCCTGAACCAGCACACAGAGCCTGAGGCTGCTCAAAACCAAGCTGGCTATTGCTTCTCCCATGCCAAGGATGAGAACAGTATTCATAGGTTTGATGCCTCAGGTTTTAGCTTTTATATTTTTCAGATTCTGTGCTGCTTTAGTGTGTGGGTCTGGGCTTCATATTGAGGGATGGTGAGCTCTCTGCACAGAGTAGGAAGACAAAACACTTCCTTCTCTAGCTGGGAACCAAGGACAAATTATCCAAATCTCAGGCCAAGAGCACAAACAACATGGACTGGAGAGAGAAAACAAGAAGGATGGGACTTCATGGGCTGAAGCTGTAATTGGACAATTAACTTCAATATGCTAATGGTCCAAACTTAAAAAAGTGAGAGACCCCATGACCAGTGTCCATTTTGTGCCCATTTTGGTTCATCTTGGCTGCAGCCCTGGCTGGGCTCTTGTGCTGCCCAAGGTGGATCCATTGAGGCCTCCTAACAAATCCTTACTTTATTCTTTAGCTCTGTCTAGTCTCTGTTCTAGGTCAGCCTTCACAAGGCATCAGGTTAGGTCATCCACCATCCAGCTTCCCTGCAGGGCCAAATCCATTAGGCAGGCAGGCCTTTTGTAACCCCTTCTGTATTCTCCCTGTTTCCAAACTCTTCATAACAAAGGTTCCTTTCTTCTGATGCTCAATACAGAAACCAAACCCCAGATCCATCATCTCTGAGAGGATGAAATTAATAAGATATTTACTGGACCACAGAGAAAAGTGAAGACTTTTTGGGAGTTCAGCTGTGCTGCAGGTGAGTAGAGACATGACTCCAGAGACTATTATTCATAGAACATCAAACAACTTCAACAGGAAAGACTGGAATAGATAAATCTCGATGTGTTTTACAGAGAGATTTTAATGAAAAATTGCTACTTGTACTTTAAAAAGAACTCTCTTTTTAAGTATTCATTAATTTCAACTCACATATAATTTTGAAAATACATATATATTGCAAAAGGCACAGCACACAATTCCCATTTGGGGTTTACTATTTTAACAGCAAACTGATATTGTAAAATTCATAAACTGTTCCTAATTCCTGTTTATTTTTTCATAATGGCTTCTAATTTCCAGCAGCTGAGTAAGATCATAATCATGGTCATTTTGCTTGAATAAAAGAGATTTAAGGGATAGGGAATAATCTCCCATGGCAGCTAAAATATTAATCTACTTCAGCATTAGTGGCTTGCGAGATCTGTGTAAAATCTGAGTCTTGTAACCTTGGAAAGGACACAGCCCTTATGTTGTGGAGGTTTCAATGACCTTGACAGAGAAAGGCTCCATTATTACTTAGTAGATAACTTGCAAAGAGAGTGTGGATTGAAGAATATGAAAGAACTGACACTGCCTTAACCATTTTTGAGAACCAGTGAAAGAGTCTCTTGAAACAACATCACCCTGCTGCGCATTTCTACCAAACTACACAGACAGGCTTTGAGTCAGCAGCATTAAAGATGACTTCTAGATAAACTGTATTTGGGAGTACCAGTCAGTACTAAATACAAGAGAACCCTTCCTGAAGATCATTATTTTTCCAGCTATATTTCGACTCCTAGTTGCATTTGTGACTTTTAATACCCTTCTGTTCAAATACTGATAAGTACTTGTTGTAAAGCAATAACAATAAAAGAAGAAAATAATTAACCTATTTAACTTGATACTGCATCATGGCATAAAGTAAATTGGCCATGGAAATGTTATCTGAACGTTCCAAAGTAGCACTGGCTTTGGGAACAACATCAGGATAGATTCAACCACCAGCAGCACCATTATTCAGTTGTTAAGGGAACATGCTTTCAGGATGTAACTCAGATTCTTTTGATGAAAAAACTAATTTAAAAGATCACAACCAAGCTGTCTTGAACGTTCTGTTAAATAATATGTGCTTTTCTTCAGCTTCTGCTAAGAAAAAGGGAAAATAGGGTAGTTTTGAAAGTGCAGGTCATCTGTAAGGAAACACTGACTGTGGAGCTGCAGACCCAACTATTTTAACCTTTCATTTTTTCCAGCAACTCCCAAGCATCTGTCTGAAAACACACCACACTATTTCCAGAGGTTAACTCCCCTCTGTCTTTGGTTACTAAGTATTTGTTAATTATAATGACCACTATATCCTTAGTGGAAACAGTAGAGTACAGTCTACCCAGAGATTTTCTTCCAGATGTATTTAAATGAAAATCTTTTGTTTTAAAAAGGAAATCTGCTTGGTGCAGGTATTTCCTCCTAAAGTTTCAAATGTTTTTCCCTCAAATCAAAGTACTTTTAAACATAAAACATTTAAGCCATGATTGATGGTGATGTCAAGGAGGCAGTAGAGATCCAGTGAAAGTTAGATTTAAATGAGAATTTAGATTTAAAGCATACCTGGGGCTACAGTTAATTTTGAAAATTATTTATAAATTAAAGCAGTAGCAATATTCTAAAGTTTGGTTGTATGAACCCTCAGGTGGGGGTCACTGGAAGGAGTGTGGGAAGTGATCTGTCTTTGGAAAAGGAATTTCAGAAGAAACATGGAAGGACAAACCTGCTCAGGCAGGTAGGAAAAGTCTTTGTGGCTTCTTCATGCCCACTTTCACCATACCCAGTAAACCACCACAGTTCAGTGCAAATGGTGGTTTTCAGTTAAAAGTTGAACTTGACAGTCTTGGAGGGTTTTTCCAGTCTTAATGATTCTATGATCCAGAATGTTTACCCTTCTGGACACTGACATTTCACCAAATCATGGCTACAAAATATGGGGATGTTCCAAAATTCCCATTATTCCCATAAATGTGGAGATTTCCTCTTCTGAAGCACAGGTTTTGAGTGTTAGGCTTTGGAGATACAGTACAGAATTGTACAGAAACCTCTGATTGATCTCATGTCAAATCATCCCTCTTTTGCATGCACTGATAACAGAATTTAGAACTCTTTCATTCCATACACATAATCATTAACTTCACCAGTTAAAAAAAGTTATGTACTTAATCTTCCCAAGGGAAAAACATATTAAAGCAAATAGACACTATTTTAACAGAAGCTGAATTATTTTCAACAAAATGTCTCACTAAAGGATAATATTCATGTCCTCAGCTCATCTGCTGCCCATTAGGTGCACTCTATTAAGTGGAATGAACAACAATGTGCAAAAGTGCACAGATTTCTTTTCTCAGTTAAATTACACCATTTTTATGGCTTTTTCTGTTACACAGTCAAAAGGGAACACTGAAATTGCTGCTCACTACTTTTACAGGCATGTCTTTAGATACCTCTGGTGAATTTTGTCCTGATACCCCATCTTATCAAACCTAAAGGACAGACCTGTGTGTAGGCATGTGTCTTTTCCTCACTGGTAAGCTCAGTTCACACTTTCCTATTACCTAATGGTCATCTGGGTGACTCTTGATGTCAGATTCAATTTCAGTCTAAAGGGTTGGAGCTCATTCAAAAGGTGAAACCAACTCTGCAGGCTAAGCTCAGCCCAAATTTTGAAGTACACTATTAGAAGGTGTAGTAACCATAGCCTTCAGCCTTTGGTCATCAATCTTAATGTGGTGACTGAGGACAAGCTAAGGATGACTCTGCCCTATCTGCACCCAGTCTGAGATATGAGATATCTGTATAGTTTAGCAAAACAAAAACAAAAAAACCCAAACCCAAACAAACAAAAAACACAAAAAACCCCACACCAAAAAAAACCACCAAATCCATAAAAACCCACATAAAACTAAACTAAGTATGAAGAAATGTGCGAAACAATAGTTTATTTTGGGAAAAGCACAGATGTCTAGGTAGTGCTATCTGTAAAAGCAGCAGAAAAACAACTGGTTTCTACATTTTACTTTATATGAATCAGAGAGGAAAATCCAGCTTGAGTTGTCCAACCCAAGCAGAGGAAATCCAAAACATTTTGGATATTGTGGACTGTGCTATATCTTGTGGGGCATGTTTTCCAAAGACAACATTGAGAGAAATGAGTGAGGGAAAGCAAAAGAGGGCCTGAAGTGTAACAACTTTGAGGTCTAGAACGACATTCAGATGAAGTCCCAAATGCTTATCAAGAGTGCCTTGAAATATTTATTTTGATTTCAATTGTGGTTGCTTCTTATAACTCATGGTTATCTCTTTAAAGATATAGAAATCAGCAATTGTACCAAGGCTGCTGAATTTTCAATGTAAAGAAATAGTCTGAAACACTCCCCATATCAGGACTAACTCCTCATTTATTTTCCTATTTAAGAGAGCACTGCTCTGCATGCAAATGGGCTGATGCTTACAGCAGCGTTTCACTGATGGAATATCAACATATGTTATGAATACTGATGAAATTCATATTCTCTTATAATGTAGGGCTGCATTTTTCCAATCCCATTGTTAGGTGCCTCTGATTCCAGCACAGGACTAACACATATGCCTTTTCTGCCATTCATTACAGTCTTTCCCTCTCCTAATACCTTCAATTATATTCATCCCATTTCAAAGTGGAATCCCAATATTTTCAGGCTCATTTTAAAGGGCATTTTAATAATGCCCAGGTTGTGTATAGAGCCGTTAAAGGTAAAAACAAAGCAAATGAGATTTTAGATAAGATTATCATATTTTCAAAGACTCTCAGGAGACTGGGATGCTGAATTGCCCTTAGTTACAATGCAAATTGAACATCCAAATTCCTTCTGTGAGACCAAAAACATTTTACTCATGTACAAAGGAGAAAGACTTGAAATTAAAGATGACCTGCTTCATTACCTACAGTATCTTTTGTACCTTGGCTTTCTAAGAAATTTCCAAACCTTGTATCTTCAGTGCATCAACAAATATATTTTCTCTCTAGCTTCTCAAACACAACAAATGGGAGTTAAAAACCCTTTGACACTCAAATAGGAATCATTTGAATTTCTGAGTGTGGTGAATTACAAAATTACCTAGGCATATTATTTTCTGTTTAATTTATTTAATTTTTATGATTAAAAGGCATTTGATTTGGCAATATTTCAGTTTACATTGTAGTGGTCTCTCAATAAATCTACACTTTCTAATAAATCTAATCTTTCCAGTATATTCCAACATTTTTAGATTCAGCAGAATTGTACTGAAATGGGACCATATTCTAGTTTTCAAATGGTTTTAATATTGTAAATCTACTACTTTTCCAAAGGCATTGAAAGAAGGTTAGAAATAAAACGAACAATGAACAAAAAATGAACTATATTGCTCTTGATTCCCTGTTGACATTTCCAGCAAGTGGTCACTTTTTTCCTGTATGTCCCTCAGTATCTTCCAAAAAATAATCCCTCAAACATTATTCCATCCCTGTGAGTGGAAGCTCACCTCTCCTATCAGAGTTTTAGCTATCTAATTCAAGGGCTGTAAGCCTGCTTTTTGACAAACCAGCTAATTCTAGTTCCATGTTTACCAAAACTGCTGGCATTGCTGCCCTAAGCTCACAAACTGGGAACATTCCTCCCTTCCCTGCTCACAGGGAGGCCAGATCAGAGAGTAAGCAGCAGTCTGTGTTCCACACAAAGTAAGCAATAATGGGGCTGGATACTGAGAAAGTCAATGAAAATCCTGAAACTCGGGCACAAGCTCCTGAAGTCACTCCATTTTTCTGTGTGGTGTGAAGCAAGAGCTTCTCCCCAGTGCAGCTCAAGGTCTGGGAGAAAGGAATAAGGGATGATTAAAAGCTCAAACATGTTCCAGCTGGTTCCCTCATCTGCAAAAGAGCTGTGGGAACTGCAGCCAGGCCACAGTGCAGCCACTTTGCAGCTTTCCCACTTACCAAGATATTTTTCAATTTTTACTGTTTTTAAAAAAGTTTAAATTTAAAGGTTTTGATTTTTTTAAAATTTACCATTTTAGAAGTAACTGCACCTTAACATGGACAGACAAGGAGGAGTATCCCAACCTTTTAGTAAGCATATGACCCTCTGCCCATTTAAGGACAGAACACTACAATTTTCCATAAACCCAGTCTGTGTGTTTCCAAGTGGAGATAAGTACAGGCTTGCTGTCAGGCTTGCTTTTTCCTCCCTCTCACAGAAAAGCTCTTTCTCCCTTTTTACTATCTATTATCCCCATTATGACCTTTTATTATACAAAGGTTCTTGAGGATTTTTTTTATTCTATACCCACATGACCAGCTGTAGAAAGAATATTTTCATGATCTCTCAATAGGACGTGTGGGTGCTATAAAAATAAATGTTCTGTGGTTATGAGAAAGTTCAAATTATTGTTGGCTTTTTAGATAATTTTTTTAAACAATTTTATTAGTATCATCTCTAGTTTTAGCACTAAGTTGAAAGCTATTCCTACGGTGCATATGCAAAGCCTCATCAATTTTGCAGTATGGCTATGCAAATATTCTCCCTTCAAGTACCTTAATGAATAATTAATATTGTGCTTAGAGATCTAGCTGAAAGCACCAATCAGAGGGTCCAAATAAATTGGACTGGCATTGAAGAAATTGTTCCCCATGCTCATCAGAAAGATTACTGTTTCTTTTAGAGAATAGCTTTAACAATATGAAATAAAGCCCTTTTGGAATAACCTGCTGATATCTGCATGAATAATCAGAGCAGCTATAAGTTATCTGTCATAGTGCTGGCTGGTGTTCAAAGACATCTGCTGGAAAGGTATTGTTTTGTAATGACAGAAATCAAACTGATTTGGGGAAAGTAACAATCTCTTTTTGTCTTACTTTTCCTTCATCTTTGAAATAGATACTTCCAGCACATCAGTTTGAAATGAAAAACAAGTGACAAAAGCCATTATTTTACTGCAGGAAGGACAGAAGGTAACCTGCCAGAAGTTGTCTTATATCAAAATAACTTTGGATTTGCCTGAAGAATATTAGCTCTCTGTGTTTATGCCCTTCAACAACTTGGGTTTAACATTGCTCATGAATTACACTTTACAAAACTGACACATGTTGGGCATCCTGGTACTGTGGCTGTGTTTCCATGCTAAACACAGCTCTGGATGAAAAAGGAAGCACTGAGGGGGTGTATTGGAAGGGAGAACTGGGACCAAAAAACACAGGAGGCATTTTTTCTTTCCTTAACAATGACTACCAGGTACAATTACCCACACTGAAGAGTAACTCACTCCTACCTAAAGACAATGAAACCTTTACACAACCTCTTATTTTTTAAAAAAATACTGAAACCAATTTTATATAATTTCCGATAAATCCCGTCATTATGAGTCGGTGGCAATTTTTCTAAGTTAGTGTGTGCAATCAATTGTAGAACATTTCAAAACCAAAAAAAGAGCATTTATCACTCACTGATTAAAGGTGTTTTTTTCATTCTTGTGAAAGGTGATCACTGAAAAAATGTCAGGCTTTACATCCTCCCTCCCCAATATAAAAGGTCACCAGCTTGAAAAAATGTTTAATACTTCATTTCATGCTGTGTACAAGCCTGCTGCCTTCAGCAATTAGCACTTTTCTGGTCACTGTGTTACCTTTTATTTGGATACTGGGAATGCCAGATTCAGATCCCATGTACTTGCTTTCTAAGTTTCCAGTGTAGGAAAGGTTCTCCATTCAGAAGAGGTGTTAAAACAACACTCAAAGCATTTTAGAGCATCTGAGAGCATAGAGATTATACTCTTTCTGAAAAACATTACAAACATTGGAGGAAACCAAGCTGGGATCCATTTATGCAGATGGACATGAAGCTGTTCCAAATCCATGCAAGCCTCAGCCCACTGCATTGGGTACATAAAGTAGAGACTGAGTAGAATTACCAAAGCCACACAGGAGTGAGACTTTACATCTGTGTCATGGATTACTCACAGATTCAGCACAAGTGGAACTGCACCATTTGGGCTTTCCCAGCACCAGAAACCAGGAGCTGCTGTTCTGCCTTAGCTGGCATTTTCACAACACTTTCAACTCCAGGATCAAAATAGAGAGTATAAAAACAACAGAAGTAAAACTTCTACTGGCACTTCCAATGTATACAATAATTGCTTTTCCCCACCTTGGTTTGCTTTTCTATAACCCCTGCAAGACCAACAGATTATTGTGCCAAATGATGGATGGCCACTCCTTACTGTCTGTGTTTGCTGCACCACATCCCCATCACACCAGCTGTACTGAAAACTGCTCTTTTCGGTTGTGAGAGAGAACTTCCATCCCCCAACTTAAAAACTGAGCTGGCTTATGAGGCAGATTGTTTGCTTCTATACCTAAGGGGTTGCAGTGACTAAATAATCCCTAAAGAATTCTTAAAACATACATATGGTATTTAACTTTCTTTTATTATTTTCTTTTTGACTATTCTATAATTATGTCTGTACAGGTCATTAAATAAGGACCCAAGGTTATTAGAACACCTGTGAGAACACATGAGATAATTATAAAAGCATACAGAAAGTTCAAAGGCAGTTGACAGCATTGCAATCACCAAAGTTCTCACAAGTGTCTAGTGACTCAGTATCTGGCAGAGTTTACATCTAAAGAGATAAGGTCTCAAATCAAAGTTTTCAGAGCCTTTAGGAGGCAAGAAGACATCAGATAAAAGAATTAAGAACATGACCTAGCTTACTGGAAATTGCAGATAAATGCAAAACTGTAGATAATATATGAATTGGCTAGACATTAAATAAAAATATGGAAAACTAAAAGCAGATTTAACTTTGCCTATTAGCAACTCTCCGGTAATATGCCTAATGCAGAAATCTAGATTATAAGCAAAAAGTTAGAAACAATAACCAGATTATTTTACCTTCCTTTACGCCTAATATCAATGGGAGCTATGGGCAAGAGTGAACTGAAAACTAGTGAAAAAAATTAATATGAGGAGGAATAGCCCTGATTTTGACTGTTTTCAATGGTTATTGCCATGCTTAGAGTTCACTGAATCATTTTGGCACATTCTAGTCCTAATGAAACTTCCGAATCAATTCATATGTGTCAATTTAGATTATAAAATGTAAAACAACCTTGATTTATGCATTCTCATCCATAATCATCACTGAAAAATGTAAATATTTTGTTGATGGCTGTCTATGTTGTTGATCATATGAGACACTAAAAATGACATCTTATTTTGACTGTCAGATTGACATATCCTGGCAAGAGAAGCAAATAAATTGTTTTCACCTCAATGAAGTGTGACAAGGAAAACACAAAGGGGAACAAAAGTATGCAGGCATGGGTTTGATGAAATAAGTATTAAATCAATTTTTTAAGGCTAAGTCTTCACGTCTGAAGAACCATGCCAAGAAAATATATATGGGACTAATACCCTACACTGATACAAGACTAAAATATCATTCCAGGTTCAAAAGTAAAATTACAACCACTTCACAGTACGAGAGGTAGCAGGGGCACCCCTGCCTAGCTCTGGAGCTTTCATCCAAGGGGACATGTAAATACGTCTGATGGAGTTTTTTGAGGAAAAGCAGAACTGCATAACACTAACAGGTTCAGTAACAGAGCAACACTTGCACTTGACAAGTAATCAAAGCCAGGCAAGCTGAAAGCATCTTGCTCAATTTCATTCTCAGGCACACCTTCCCCTTTCACACCTCGCCTCCATGCAAATAAACATGGCTTTAGAAAAAAGGAGAAAGGAGTGCAGTCAAATTTAGTGAAACACAGCCTAAAAATTTTGCTTTGACCAAAAATTAAAAGTCCAGTTTACTTACTATGGGAGCTTTCTTAAATCCCTTTTCTTCACTCCCTGCCCCCTTTAATTCAGGTCATAATTCAGAAGATATAGACTAAATCAAGTAATTTTGAAAATGTCCAATGAGTTTTGCAAAACAACAGAAGGCAAAAATGTTTTAACACAACAAAAAAAAATCCCCAAACCCCTCTTCTTGTCAGGCCCCAGGTGGAGATCTCTTGCCCAGGCAGCACTGTCAGTCCAGCCTGTTCCCATGAACAGTGCCACGGCAGCACGGCACCCAGGCTGACCCTAAGGTGCACACAAATGTCCCCGTGCTGCTCCACAGCCCCAGGCAGGCTGCCACTGCTCCAGCTCCTCCAGACACAGCAGCCAGTGCTGGATCCATGCCCGCCCCAGCGCCCTCCACTTCGGCAGCTCCTGCTCTCATTTGGCAGCCCCTGCAGTGAGGAGCTGCTCAGGTGCCTCTCACTCACTTCTCCAATCTGCTCTAACTCCAAGGCTTTGTACATCTCCCTGCAGGGGCAAGAGAGCTGCCTGAACCCATGATCTTTTTTCGAGTGCATGCACTGTTGGCACAAAGCCCCCCAGATGATTCCCTATTAAATGGCCTCCATCACCACACACTGCTCTGCTCACAGTTACATTTTCCTTAGGGAGCACACAGGACATCAGTTTCCCCTGGAAACTCTAATAAGGAGTCACAAGTCTCAACTGGATAACTAAAGTCACACGTGGCTAAGGCCAGTGAGCAGTTGTGAAAAACAATGTGTGAGAGATGCTACTGTGAAAGAGAACAAACAAATTTTTCTTATTTATTTATTGGCCAATTATGCTGGCTTTGAACCCTTTGGTGAAAATGCTTTATCTTGGCTTATCCTATCACAGAAATTTATTTAGTTATTTCAAAATCAATTTATTCATATCAAGCCACCAGGAGCTGAGAATGCAGCCCTGACCTCCAGTGTAACCCTGGAGGTATGAGTGAGATCCTAAAAAATTATGTCAGTGCACTGCCTTTTGAAAGTAAACAAAAAGCAATACATCTTCAAGAAGAAAAAATGAAATAAAAAAGCCAAAACCCAGAAGCACTAGAAAACTACATCCCCAAGCTCCTGGTGGGAATTGTTTGTTAAGAGCTCCTGTCTAGATGATATCTTGCTTCATTGAAATATCTCTACCTGTACATGCCAAATGTGTGTGTGAAACACTCTGAATATGAAAGATCCTAATTTTGAATGACACTCATCATCATACTGTACTTCTGCACAGAATGTGCAGCATCTTCTGGAAGAGTAGCTTAACAAGATCAATGCAATTATAAATTTCTGTGCAGTGGAACTAAGGTTATTTTGCATTACATTAATTTATTTTTTAATGTGTTTCACTCCTTTCCTTCCCCTGCAGACATAGATCACATTCTAGTTATTTTCTGCAAAGGGTTCATTATACTGTGCTTAATAACTCAGAGAACCTGGCATTTTAGTAGCAAACATCTCTAATTCTTAAGCACAGGATAAATTAAAAAATTTACCAGTACAAGCGTTCCTGCAAAAAAGTCAAAATGCAAAGCACTGACCTGCACCTGGATGTATTTTTCCTTCCTCTCTCCCATTGTGCCTTTGCTCTCTGCACAACACAAAAGAGGCAGGAACTGCTACTGGCTCACAAACACCCACATTTCCTAGCTCAGGGGGTACAAATCTGCACACCAGACTCAAAACTGGTTTTATCACTTGCACTACAAAACACACAGAGAAAATTATCCTAATCCACCACAGTAGCACAAGAGTTTTCAGAGACACACTTGCACTTATTAGCTTAGGTCCAGGAAAGTAATTATTAAAATCATCTTTTGCCTACACAATGAATTTGATTTTAAAAGACAAATGTATGCAGCATGCAGTTAATTTTTCCTCAAAAAATTTTAAATTTTTTTTTCCTAATTATTTTTTTCTGACCACCTTTGTCAACAAAGACTTCAGAGGTCTGAAGTCTTGAAAAACCAAGCTGGGACTCCCAAGCAAGGAAGAATGCAAAGAAACAGTTTTAAAATTTTAAACCCACAGTTCCCACTCTCCCTATGAATGTTTCTGCCCCTAGGTCCAGACTATTCTGGGTTCTTTACTACTAATTTTTCACATGAAACTTTCCCACTAAGGAGAACATTTTCAAAAAGCCTTGAGGAAGAAAAGCAGCGCTACACAGGAAATACTATGAATCTCAAGGTTTTCTTAGTGTATATCACAACAATTGCTATTTAGGATGCAGTTGATATTGTATAACATTATTTTTCAAGAGAAGGTGCAAGTTAACTGGCTAAAGCATTACTTTTAGTGTCAATTCTGTAGAGATATCTTTTTTATCTTCACCCCTTTTTTCCCACATGGAACAAAGTTCCTGCTCTCTTGCACTATTTCCCATATTTTCATGATCTTTCAACTATTTTTGACAAAGCCCCCCCCAAAACAGGATAAAAGAATATCCTATCTAGTTGTTCAGCCAAGGGCACCTTCTATATCCAAGTGTACTTCTGTGGAGGCATTGCTGTCTAACTCTTACGCCTTCAAAAGTGCAATAGGAGAGACAGAGAATGGCTGGAATTCTTCCTGAGGTTAATTCCATGAGATCTGGCCTCATCCAGGGTGGATTACTGTGCTGTGCTCAGGCTGTCCCTCTATCATGCTGTTCTGGGCTTCCCTAAGGCTGGTTCAGGGTACCTCTGATCAGCTTAACTCTTCCCTACCCACTGAAAACAGCACACCTGAACAAGACAACATTCACCATTTCCCATGTTTGGAAGCCACATGAAATGATCAAAACAGTTACTTTTGCTGCAAAAGTATGTCAGTATGCTAAGTATGTTATAAAAAACTAATAGCATTTTACCAACTCCTTGCACCTTCACACACTGTTTCTCCTACCTTAGCTTTTAATTCTCCCAGCTGTGTCTCTGGTGATTTTGCAGATGACTGTGGGCAGATGGACTGGAAGTTCACACTACAAACATGTAGCAAAGGACAATCCATGAGTTTGCACTGCTTCAGTTACCAGGATCTGCAGAGATGTCTTTGACATGTTATTCCCCGTTTGGCAGTATGCTTTGATTGCTAATTAATGCAAACAGCTTGCTGTCTACAGTAATGCACAATTACTTCTCAGTGACCAAATTGCTCACAACAATTTCAACAAGCAGTTCAGGAGCCAAAAGCATTCCATAAATAAGGTGCTGACACTAAGCTTGTGTACTTTTATTTAAGGATACAATATTACAGCCATCTGGAAAAGCATTTATCTAATAACATCCAGCCACATGGGGCTTGCCACCTGTTAACTGGAAAATTGACAAAACAGGTAGCCAAAGGCATGAGTGGATCCAGCAGCCAGGACTAGGGAGGAAGAAAGAGACTGGGACTGACTTGTAATGGTTTTGGAAAGTTTTGAAAAGATAGACCCATTTCTATGGAAGACCATCACAGAACAAATCCAAACATCAGTAAGTTATTTTACTGTCATGGGAAGGAACAAAGCTCTTCTTTCCACCTTTCTTGAAGAAAGCAGAAGAGTCTTTGGTTAGTGTGCCAAAGTAAGAGTGTTTTCAAAGTGGCAGTGCTCAAACACATCAGCTTCACAACTCAGAGCAAAACTCCTGCAATTTTTATCCTTCTACATTCCACTTGTGAGCAAGGCAATTTTAGATGCTGCTGACATGCAGGAATTCAGTTCTGAATCCCTAACCCAAATAATGTCATGGATAGTTTCAAAGATGCAGCTACCTGCAGTGGTTCAAATCATAAACAGGATGTACAAACACTGATCTCCAGGGCTCAGTCGTGCCCAAATCCGTATTTCATACAGAGCTGTAACTTAAAAGTACCGCTTGTCACAGGGGGAGATGAGAGCACTGCATCCTACAAAGGAGCCAATCTTCTAGTCCTAGCCTGACTCCTTACACCTGCTTCTCTCTACAGCCATAAATGCTTGCTCTATTTCCCATTAGCAGCCCAAGTCTGAGCACCATTTTTCACCTGTTCCTGATGCTTTCATCAATATCTCCCTTCCACTGCAAGTACTACATTTCCAGTCACCTTGTCAGTGGAGCTGAGCTTTTTTCCCTAGTCTACCCACCACTCTTTTGTTAAAAGCATTATTCCTTCCCTTGCTGTGTCTCATTTAAACATTCAAACTGACAGTCTATTAGGTGTTCTGGTGGCAGCTTCTTAAGAGATTGAGGCCTTTTGTGTGTCAGCCCCCTGACACACAATCTACATTTAGCAGGGAGGTGGCAGACAAAGAATATCTTTTTAAATTAGAGAGCAAGGCAGAGATTTGCAGAAAGTAAGTGAAACTGCTCTGAAAACATGGTTCCTCTGGAAATGGGGTTGCAGGGTAGGGCAGCTATTTTTGAATTGCCCATGCAATCACCATATCAGGCAGTTCAAGAGGTGACACATCTAAAGCGGGTGTGGAGGAGTTTTAACTTTAATGGTCCTTCTCCTGTCTGAAGACATGAACATTGTGATGAGGGGTCCCTGGCATTCCCTGTGCTGCCAGTGCTGCTGCTGCGGGTGACAGAAATCAGAAACATCCCTGAAGTTATCCAAAGCTGGACAAGAAAAAGCGGGAATAGTATGAAATGGATTCCTGGTTTGAGAATGTGGCTTGTTCACATACCCATTTCTTCAGGTAACAGGCACAGCACAGGTGGAGACACTACTGAAGGAGTTTTCACTTACTCATATTAACAGTAAATAATGACACAAACAACTCTCAGAATAAGAATAATGATATCATCATCTCCATAAAACCAATTCTTCTTGAGTAATTTCTTAAACTTTCCAGATTTATGATCATTGTTATTATTACCTTTTAACACCATCCAATTATATATATTTCTCTTTGTCCAAATATTATCAAAAATTCATCCTTCAGCCATTTCTAATAATAGTTTTGATCCCATAAATAAAGCAATTAAGAAAGTAATTTAAATGTATTCTTTACCTAGCTCAGATGTCACATATCTGCGTGAATTCCAGATGCTGGAAGCGATGTATGAAATTCATAGATTCATTCATTGAAGCCAACCTCTCCCTATACAGCAAGAAAGAGCACTGATTAAAATAAAATATTTTAAAAATACAATCAATATGGACTCTAAGCCCAAAGCTCAGTCTATTTCAGTCTCAGAATACTATTGGAAAATCAGGTGCTAATGATTCTATCTCAGAATGTAAACGATATTTTGTAACCTGCACTGGAACTCATGCTAATATTTACTACAGTTAGTAGTTACTCTTAAGAAGCAGATTCTTACCAAATAAATCACGGAGGAAAGCCTGCCACTTGCATTCAGTAGGTACAAAGAAGGAAATCATACACTTGGGGTTGACACTCACCTTCTCTTCACCCCCTCCTTCTCCCCCTTCAGTGGGAATGGGGATCACTGAGGGATTTAGGGCAGAAAGCTTCTGCTTTCTCCCCTTCCTCTGTCATTGGATTTTGCCTTCTACAATCTTTCCTCATATGCTGAATGGGAATTCTTCTGTAAAAGGCATGTTTTTTCTACTGCTGAAGATGCATACTGACAGCTTTTCTCTTGTCTAAAATAAGTTATTCTGTCTTCTTTTCAGGGTAACTAAGGTGCACACACACAAATATCTATTTATCTTCTCCACTGAATTTGCTGCCATTTCAATAACATTATCATTATTTTTTTCTTAACAAAAAAAAATTCTGTTCTAAATTTTATATGGGCTGTTACTAGTGCCAAAATTCATCTCAATACTACATACTGAAATAGATTCGTTTTTTCTATGACTTCTCAAGAAGTATCATAGTCTCACATCAACATAAAACCCCAGATCAGTGTCAAATTTAATATATATCTGCAGTTAAGGACAATCCAAAAGGGATTCAGAACTAACCAAGAGATTAAAATTAAACTCAACTGATTTGAAGAGTTGTGCTTTGATGGTCCTTGTAGGTCCCTTCCAATTAATAATATTTTATGAATATATCCCAGCTCCTTTATTTACCTGATCCCACAAACTGTTATTTTTATTGTAAGCTTCTACACATTCCTACAGAAGTTGTTCATATCTGTGACTGCCAACAATGTAATACCTTGTTACCAGCTACAGCCCATTTTATAAAGTTATAATTTCACTGGTTACCTACACCATTTGTCTTGCCTCTCTGTTAAATTCTCTGCCATTTTGAGTGCCGTGTGTTCAACCTCCAATCAAAACATGCCCAAAAAAATGTTCTGAATTTGTTCAATTTCTTCACAGATATATCAAAGAGCCCTGAGTGAATTTCTCCCCTTAACTCTGCACTACTGGCAAATGAAGGGATATTGCACACTCAAGAAACACTCGACTATTTGAACTATGAGCCACAGTTATGTTATATTAATAATCTTAATAGGCACTTTAATTTCTTTCAATCCAGACTTTTCCTCTAAATACTCCCATTTCTTGATGCTTTTAATAACCACTCATATATTATAATGTCCCTACTTTCTGCTGAGCTTGCCATTTCTTGTTACTCTTACATGCAATGGGTGAAAAACTATGAAAAATAATTTATTATTAAATAAAACTAATTGTGTAACCACATTAAATAAGTTATTCCAGGATTATTTTTCAACTCCTTCTATGGCTGTGTATTTTATTATGATTTAGTCTGTTTCAGAAAAGAAGAATCGGTGCTGTCAGGAAACAATCAAAAACAGATTACAAAAATCTGTCTTGAACAAATGTGTGGGTTCTATCTACCTCTTCTTAGAATCACTCATTTCAATAATTAATATTAAAGTAAGTGCTGAAAGCATTACATTTTCTTGTCTTTAACTCTGTAAGCATTGACATTAAGCCTTTAAAAATTTTAGCTCGATTGCTATGTTGAGAAAAAGGTGTTTTACTGCTTATAGTCATGTACCTTAAAAAACCCACACTACTTAAATTCCAGTATCCTGCACACTTCATCAAAAAAAAGTCAGCATTGTACATTTTTCTGCTAGAAAGTGACTGAGTTAATAGCTCCAGCCAATACTGAAAACTCTGAGATCAGTAGTCAACAGACAATATAAAATGAGATAGTACAATTTTAAAGACTTTCAGTAAAACTGAATTATTCCAAAAAGCCTTGAATTATTTTCCAGACAGATATGCTACTAAAAACAGGCCTAAAGCTCTTTCCATATCCAAAAGCCAAGACTTGCATTATGCAACACCTTAGTTATCTATAATGTGTATCATGCTGAGCCATTCATCCAAGAATATCCTTTGCCTCCTTTAGGGTAAGAGGTAATTTAACCTCAGTACTAGCTCATTTCTCCCAAGATTGCCAGTCTTGTGAGAAATTACAAGATTAGCTTTATGATGAGAACAAATGTGCATTAGACAGTGAAATTTAACCCTACCTTCACCCTAGGGCTGATATACAACACTGAAGGAACAGTTTTTCTCCTAACCTATTGCAGTTTGATAAGGTAAAGCAACTTAGTTGCTATTAAATGGTAAAATGTAAGTATTTTACGTTCAGTTGTGGAAGCTTAAATACCTTATTGACAATCTTTTATTCCCTTAATATACTATTTCATTATAATGGCCAAAATCATTATGCAGAAATGCAGGAATACACTCAGGGAGTCAACCTGAGTAATTCAATATCCTTCATTACCAATATATTATTTCCAATCTCATCTAATATTGTATCTCTCTCTAAATCGCCTTTGGAGGCCATAATTGTTCATTCATTTGGTGAGGACAAAGCAGTCTCACACACAAAAGCCTTAGAACAGATACACATGATGCTACATTCAGAATTTCTAAGTGCTCTTAAGACAAACACACGCAGTGGGACAGCATTTCCCCACCCCGTGCTGATCAGAGCCAGTGCCGCGAGCCGAACGTGATCGGGTTTGTGCGCGCAGCTCGCGGGGAGCCAAGCCCCTGATGCTGCTCCTTTGGGGTTTGGGGCTCACTCAGAGGCACTGCTGTGGTTACCAACAACTGCCTGGCTCTGACTGCCCCACAAGGAGATTGGCTGGCTGAGCAAGGGACACTGGAAATGAGAGACTTTTCCTTAAAGGACTGAATAAAGCTCCTCTGTACTATGACACATCAGGCTGACGCTCATGTGAAGTGTCAGAGGCCTCGTTTCCAGCTGTAACTTGAGGAGACACTGAATTAACACTTTGGGATCTCTACATATGGTGGGGGAGTAAGGGACAGGGGCAGAAATTACTCAACTAAGTTCAAGTGTTTTTCTAACCCAGAAACTTCAGCAGTGAACAAGTTTAGAATTCCCACCCATGTCTACACTTCAGACTTCAGTGCTTTATTTTCCATCACACTTGAGCTGAGCAGCCTTTCACTCAGAAATTAAATACTTCAATATGAGAAACTGGCACTGAGTTCAGGTAAAAGGGATGATCAAAAGGAATGAATGAAATCACAAACAGATTTATTCTCTGTTTGTTCAAGCTAAATGCAACTCAGTCCCAAGTCATTTGATGAAATTTGTTCAAGGACTGATTACATCCCAGCTAATTAAAAATAAACCCTACAATATACCAAATTTAACTCATCTTTTTAAACTAGGTCAGCAGAAAGGTAAGCAGCTCAAATGCCACATGAAGCAATGTTAGGAAAGCAATAAGGAGTTTAGAGGTCAGAGGGCATCTTTTCTGCATATAAATAAACAAAAAGACCTGGAAACTTTACCTTTCCTCTTTTTCTCTTTTTATTTTGGCTCAGTTACTGAAGCACACTCTAATAGCTCTTAACTTTTTCTCTGACCACCTCAATAACCGTAGCAGATCCCACATTGCTCCTTCACTCTGTCCAGATTCAAGATATCAATTTTACTGACCACTATTATCATTTTTCATTGATGCTGACATCGTCCAGTGGTGCAATATCAGAATTAATGGTTAAGGCTAACTGGGGTTATGGATAAACTATGAAAAATCTGACCAGAAGAACATTAGAACCAATATATGGAATTAAAGTATTTGTTCAATTTGTTTGGTCAGTTCAGCATTTATCATCATCATCTTCTAAGATTTTACACTTTTAAAATCAGAAGCTTCCTGAATGGGGAAGAGGGAGGCGGTAGTAGTGAAAAGCCAAACTGGTAACTATATGATTTTATATTCTTGATGGAATAGAAATCTGGCATGTTTTATTTCTTCCATATACACCCAAATAAAACTAATCAAAATACCTGAGTAATAATTTTGAAAAATTAGGAAAACCCCCAAAACCCCCACAAATGAACTTCCCACCCCCAAACAATAAAATACACAGGAAAATAAATATTCCACACCTGCCACCCATTTTAGAAAGCAAGAGGTCCCCTTTTACACAAACTGCATTGGTTCTGGACACAAGCTACTGAGGCTAAAGTCACCAGGACTGACACTACAGCTATGAAACGATGGTGCTCTCATTCTGTCTGGAATTTGGAAGAAGCTATAGCAACTACCTGGCTCCCTTCTCAAAACAACCTTGTTTGGACATGACTTGTTCCATTTTAATTTTATTCTTTTTTAATCATCCTTTCCAGAGGGATGTGCTTAAAAACCTCAATACACGTGCCTTGCAAAAAGCTGTGTATGACTGATATTTTCAGATCTGCTTTTTCCAGGACAGAACTTATTAAAACAAGCTAAAAAAAACTTTAAAATAATAAAGAATTGAGCCACTGTGGATCAATTGCAAACCCCTAATCAATTTGTAAATAAATCCATACAGCATACCAGCTAAAATGGAGTTATGCTTACAATTTAGTCAGGCTTTCCTATTATATTCTTGCAACTAAAATAGATTATTTACACATCTATAGAGATTTTGTCCTTCTAGTTTCTTCAGTCCCAAAGCAAAATATTCATTTCCCCTCTCCCTTTTCTGCCAATGGAGAATTTCTTATGAGAGCTTTCCTTTTCTGTACAAGTCTATGTGCAGAAAACTGACTAAATTTTGAGAACGAATAATCTTTCTTCATTAGTGGGAAGTGAGAGCTTCTATCCATGAACCTCTCACTCTTTCAAGTGCACAGTAGGGGCTAATAATGAAATAATTAAGCACACAAACAAACATTAAACTAATACCTAGTGTTCCAGCCATTCTTTCTCCATAACTATCATATTTCCAAGTAGTCTTCAATCTTTCCTGTAAACAGCAGTGCAATATCTTGGTGGTGACAGCTTTGCTTTCAGACTGGAGGAACATTGGAAGGTCAAGAGATTTTTTTTTTTTCAACAATTCCTTGGTCTTACAATAGCACACCTGGTATTGTTGCATCAATAGAGACCCGTTCTACCGTCTCTTATTTTGATTTAAATTAACATGGGACAGTTGGCAATGCACACAAACCCCAGTAGTTTACAGAAGTGCTATCTAATCTAAAAATACCAGCAGTACCGAGAACTAAGCAGCTCCATCTTTACTTCTCATTATTATGCTTAAACCCCAGGGTTCAAATAGCATCTCAGATGTAAGGGACAAGGCACTGCACAGTTAAGGATGGAGAGAGAGCTCCAGTGCTATACAACTGTGCTTCAGCCAGTCTAAGTTAAATATCTAGTACACAACCTTGGAAAATATTACATGTTTCACAATGAATACCAACTTCCATTAAGGGGATTACTGTATTTTCCATCTCTGCAGCTACTGCTTGATTCAGCCAGGGAAATAAAACTGGCTGTACGAGAGGATTGCTTTTCTTTAGTTGCACACGTAATTAAATAAAAAGAAAAAAAAAACATAATAATTTTCAAGTCATTTTCAACAAATTTTTCCTGATCAGCAACAATCAGCTCTCACTAAAGAGTAATGCTTTGGCATTCCAGAAATAAACAGCAGACAGACAAAAATCAGAATTTTTCATCGTTAGTTTAACAGCTCGAAAACTGGAGGGTGATCCCAGACAGCTACAAGCAGCGTCTCACCTTCCCACAACCCCTCAGAGCCCAACAAGTTTGAAGCTATTGGAAGATATGCAGTTCCAGGGACATCACAAGTAATCTTCTCTTATGAGAATCTTCACTGAATGGCAGCACTTATGCTACAAGTGCCACTTTGCAGGCCTAAGGTTTGCCAGAACAGACTTATATGAGCATCTCTCGCCCTCCAAGGGGTTATCAAAACCTTTAGAGAAAGAACATTAGAGGGAAGCTGGGGAGCACACAAGATTTCATTGAGAAGTTCTTGTCTAAAAGGAGGAAAGACTTAAAGTAGCTTTATTTTATTTTTATTCCCTAAGAAATAGAGAGAGAGAGACAGAAAAAATAAACCGCAGAAATGCATCTAAAGTCACACTATTTTTAAATGCAAACAAAACAGGAGCTGCAGGGAAACACATCTGGACTCTCTGTTGATGGACAGCAAAGCTTTCACACAACTGCAATTATTACTTCCTTTCTGCAAAATCTCCCTCACTGCTGGGACAATCAATGTTCTTTCAAACACAGCAGCACAGATGGAGTTATTGAAATATCTCCTAAAGAGCAAAAGAAAACATGAAATTGGGAAACTTACGTAGAAAACATTCTCTTAAGAGTAATAGCTTATCTTTACAGACCACTAGAAATACTGAATAGTCACAAAAGACATTAACAAGTTCCTATGAAGTCCTGAATGCCAGTGAGTCAGATTCACTCCTGCAGCACAGGGGTGTGCAAGAGCACACACAAGGAGGAGTTACCACAGTGAACAACACCACTTCCATCACACTCCCTCAGGGCTTCAGCTTTCTGGATAACAGAGGCTCCATCACAGCCTTGCTGGCAGACACTGTCTTGTAGAGGTGAGGAATCAATAAATTCTGCAGCTTCCCAGGCTAAACTCTGCCTCCAGCCCCTGGATGAATCCATCTCCAGCTCCTGCCAGCTCCTGTTGCTGATGTTCACCATCAGCTGAGACTACACCCTCTGCAACCTCTTCTTCTTGCTGCATATCCTACATTTCCCTGCACTGCCCAACTCACAGCAGGGGTGACATTTTGGATTCACAGGGGACTCATCCAGTGCTTCTCCAGAGACTACAACCCATAATTCAACAGTCCTTGATTTAAAGCCAGAGCAACACACAGGTCAGAACCATACCTAACTCACGTGTTCTGCATAATAAACACACCAGGAATGTGGCTGGTAGCCAGCAGCTCATAAATTTGAGTACCTGCCTTGGAATCTACAGCAATTTTGGATGAGTTTCCACGTGCTGGAAAGCTATGCTTAGAACACAAATAATTTTATTCTTTTGATTATACTAGACATAGAAATCCATATTTAGTAATGCGCCATATCAACAGAGCCACACAACAGGCCAGAGGGCCAACAGTACTAGTGAACATAAGTTTCCAAGTAACTTGCTGAGCCTCTCTATAAGATAAGGTGGTGTTTAGATACTGAATGAAACTTTTAAGGTTACTGATTTTCATCCTTATCCAATAAACATGGTTTTGGTGCTTTGTGATTTTTTGTTGTTGTTGTTGTGTCTTTTTTTTGTTGTTGTTGTTTTTAGGTTGTTGGGCTGGTTTTAGTTCTTAAACAGAGAATCTCTTCTGCAGGTAAAGGTTAGTGGTACTGGTTAGTTTTAACAAAACACTAGACCCTTTACCTTGAATTCTCAGACTGAGTCTCTACATTTACACATGTATTTTCCCTAAATTAAGCAAACTGATTTAAGAAAGTGCAGGAGATTGTCAGTCACCCATTATTTTGTGAAAACAGCTCACATAGCCACTGCATATTGTGTGGCCATGCAAATCAAATAGCATCATTTCACATTTATATTGGGCTCACTTTAGTAAACCCTCAGCACCATGCACTCTTCCCCTTTAAACCGTAACTCCATTTCATATTAAAGTTAACACTTCAAAACCAGTTTTCTAATTCAGTATGAACACTTCATAATCACATTTTTCTTAAAAGCTGTAATAAACTTTATTTAAGCAAGTGCTTCCCATTTTATTGCCAACCCCAAACATTGTTCATTTGCAAGCACAAAGTGTCCTCTTGACACGATAATGAAAGTGCATTCATACATGTCAGCTGGAGCAATTATGTACTTCAGATTTATACGCAACAAGTATCATTCAGTCTTTTCTGCTGACACTTTCAAACCTGACATGCATATTAAAATTAACACCTACAGTGGGAACACAGCTCACTTCAACTGCAGGTTTGCCAAATCCCCCAGAAATTTGGGCAACAGGACAGGTAATGGGCAAAATCATTTTATAAACAGGCCAACTAATTCCATAATATATTCAGATGAATTTACTGTTGTGCAATTACCTCTGCAGAACCTAATACAGGAGGAAACAAAGAGAGCCCTGGGCTGTATTAAGGTTTAAGAGTATCTCAAGCAGTCTCACAGTGCCCTGGGCACACAGGGTGAGTCCCTGTCCCTTTCCCTGGGGCATTTGTCCATTCACTAAAGCCACTGGCCCAGACTCCAGCAGTGCTGGCAGCCCCACCAGAGGAGGCTTGGATGGGAACTGAGAGATGTATCAGGAAAGGCAGATTACATCCTGCTGCTGGAGCACAGAGATTGCTGGAATAATGCTGACTTATTGAAAAGGGGGAAAAGTGATTACTTTAGAATTGGATTTTAAAGCACACCTCTTTTCTATATACCCCTGAGTGGCCTCAAGCATATTCCACCCTCAGAATTTACAGAGAAAATTTGGATTATTTGTTTCCCGTTATTTTATTGAACTTTTCAGGTTTTTCATTTCTCCAATGTCTCCAGCTCTCAAGAGTCCAGTCAAAATCCATGCAAACCCACTACTTCCTTGAACATGAAAAAGCCCACCTAACTTCACAGAAAGCAAAACTCCACAAGCACAATTTGCTTTAAATGGAACTCCCAGATGGCCCAGGGCCCCAGTTTCCACCTGACATTTGACTAATGGTACCTGTGATTTCCTGTTTTACAGAGCTATTCTGAGGATCACCCATCATCTACAAAGCACCCCACGAATGTGAAGTGAGATAAACAGGAGGATTGCTGGGGTTCTGTTCACTGTTGCACGTGGAATGACTGATTAGGGTGTGCCTTCTACCAAAAGACATTCTCACAGGACAGAATCCAGCAGCAGACAGCAGAACTTGGAACTGCTTATCTCTGCTTCATCTTGCCCATCCTCTAGACACAAACAAAACAAAGTACCCTAATAAATCTGTCTCTTGCTTAAAATATCCAGCACAAAATTTCACCATGACACCATACTATTGGGAAGCAAGAATGGGTTTATCCTTCATTTCAAGGAACAAAGGAATTCTCCTTGTAAAAGATCATGAGAACTGACAAAGTCAACCATTACCAATTACAGATCTGCATTAGCACACAGGGCTCAGGGAGTAAAACATGTTATTGATACAGCAGTTAGGGCTCCAAAGTGTGGCAAGAAACAAAGAAAAACTAAAACAATTTATACAGAATTGTGTTACCTGAAGCATAACCAGGTAAGTCAGAAAGATAAGCCAAATCCTAACTGACCTCTATACCAAGGAAAACATAATGCACATTCAAGCAACAGGCTCAGTCAAACTACTTTTTTTACAAACTACTGTGGCAGCCCTGCCCTGCCACAGGCACTGGGTTTCGGTCCTAACTGCTTCATTTCCAACCACTCCTGCTTGGTGTAATGACCCTTAGTTTTATTAATTTAACTATTTTTTAATTTTAATCTACATTTCCATTGTCACTGGAAGCAAACTTTGAAAATTGCAATTAGAATGGCAGGTGGAAAATAATAAAAAAATAACACTAAAAATTTAATGCTTAATTTCCTTTATGGGAACTCCAGAGGCACAAGTAATGGTTCATTGAAACAAGTCATTATGCTAAACATCTAAGGACAGAAATAATCTTAGAAGCTCCTGACTTCTTATGAGCTTGTTTACAACAGGATTTGGCTTTGGAATAATTTATAGACTTCAGTGTTGTCTGCAATTACTTCAGTGAGAAAAAAGTTACACCACACATGCGCACACACACACACAACTACCCTGCATAAAATAATTGTGCACCTGTCAAGGAATATACTTTATCTTTCTGATTTTATACATCCTAATTGTTTTCAAGTATAACAGGGAGGAAGAATGTTTTGAGAGAGCAAAGTAGAATACAAATAAAGAAGTCTCCAGTTTTGTTATATTTGTACATCTTTGGGTCAGACATTATCTATTAAATTACACAGATTTAATAGAGCCACCTTGACAGATGGTTCACACAAACCAGCTTCAACAAGTTAAACTTCTTTATTTGTATTTAATTCTAAAAATAATAAGAACCATTGTTGAATTAGTAATAGCAATAGAAAGTGATATGGAATTAAGCTGCTTTGATAGAAACTGGCCAAGCCTAAAATAAATGACTGCCCTGACTCAGTCATTGATGTAGCACAGGCCATGCCTAGCAGTGTTTGGGGCCCCAGCTGCAGGGCCATGGGGACCTGCCCCTTGTTGGGTAAGAAATGCAAAGGTCTTGTCATCTGAAATCATCTGAGGCCACTCCTATCCAGAGAGGGATTCCTGCTGTCTCCACACCCCACACAGTGCTGAACAGGGAAGGGCACCTCTCACCACAGGGATGAACCAGCAGCTCCCTCCACGTGTTCATTTACATTTGCTGTACATCATCTGTAGGTTTGCTGTGACACCAACCATATCTCACTATCACTCTTACAATTCTCAGCTGCCAGCCAGAATAATTTTTTCCAGTTTTTAGATGCACTCAGATCTAACTTATCCAACTGTATCATCAGTATATCCTGTGGAAGAAAAGATTTTAATGGAGTTTTCCAAAATAAGACAAGAAGCAAATCCCAAAAGAAATGAAAGCTCAGTTTTCATGTATTGTTTTGATTCTCACTTCTGAGTAAATATTTGTTGAACCAGAGACTGGCACATCCAAGCACCAAACTCCCCTGTTTATCAATAGGTCAGCTCTGTGAGCACAGAGCCACAATGCAAGGCCCCTGGGGCTGCCTTTGAGGTGACCTTAACCTGATACAAAAATGACATGAATAGAAGAGAGAAAGAATTTTATCTATTTGAGAGCTCAGAGCTTGAACACTGCTTAAAAAAAAAAAAAAATAAAGCAACCCAAAAAATCCTACTAAACAGCTTGACAACAGTGCCAAGATATACTGAGTTATACGTAAGAGGTTTGCAATTGGAAGCATTTTTCTCCTTGGACGTAGATTTTTTTTCCTAATTTTGGTATTTTCACCATGCTGTAGACTCCTGACAGTACTGCCTTTTCAATTACAGTTGTTTTTCAAACATTTTCCTTTCCCTGGCCAACTTACTTGTAGAAGTACAGTCAGTCTACTAGGAAATCTTAAGTTTTTGTCAATATATTCTTAATTAATTTGAAAAATTATTAGTATGCTGATTCTTTTAAAAAATCATTTATCTGCAGGCAAAAAATAATTATATTAGATATCCTAATTTAAGTAAAACAGCAAACCTGAGAAGAGCTGTTTTTTCTCCCATTCAGATTAACAATTCACAGGATCCAAGAAGTCACCAGCTTTTATCAGTGAGATGTGCACTTCAAAACAGATTAGAACCTAAAATTAGGGTTCATAAAATAACTCAAGATGCCCTGGGGAAATTCACTGTCATGCCCTGTGGGTATATTTCAGCGAAGGCAGTGAGTCTGGGCTGTGGCAGAGCTGCCCTGCACACCATCCAGCTAGGATGAGGTCCCAGCTCAGCACAGCCCAGCAGCTGCTCTGTGCACTCAGAGTCCTGCTCACAGGACACCAGCTCTGCTCCACACACAGCAGAAGGCACCTGAGCACAAACCAGACAACTCCAAGACTTCCAGACTTCACCTAAACTATGGCCACAGATACACAGACCACGCTGCAAGGTTCTCAGAAATCCTGGTCAAATATTGTCAAATGGAAAATCCCATGGCAGCAAGATTTCTCATCCAGAAAGACAACATGGCCAGGAATGCTGACAGTACAGTAGCTGTGCCCAAAGCAGGCCACACCTGTTGTCACAACTAATAAAGCCACCAGAAGACAATTGAAAATTCAGGACAAATAATCTAAAACAAACCTGCTGCAAGCAATTCTGCCACTAACATAAGTAAAGCCCATGATGTATTTACAGTGCCATATCATAACTGAGTACCAGCTTTTCATTATCATGCAACATCCTAAAGATAGGAACTGCAGATGAGCTAGAGCAGACTTTCCTTCCTCCAAGAAGCCAAGCTGCAATGGACCATGCACAATAAAATTAGAACACAATCTAAATATCTAAATATGGAGTCAGTTGTTCAGATCATTAGCAAAAGCTTCAGAGTTTTATGCTAAGATGAACAAGTACTGATAAGTATTTTGTTATGCAAAGTAATTCCCCTGGGTGTCATCTGTCGGTTAAATTAACGTATTTGGGATTTGAGCTAAGGCTGTGATGTAAAAAAGAAGACAGACTACAAGGAACTGGTACTTAATAATGGCATTATTACAACTTAATTCTATTAATCATGTGAAAGGTTATACAAAGTTTTCACTTCCACATTCAGAAGGGACCAAACATCCTCACCTCCCCTTAACTCTTTTGTTACCTCTATTTCATTCCGCTATAATTTCTTTACATTCCATTGAATGGCATGAAATGCAGGTAAAAGCAGACAGGCCTTTCCAGTAATCCTCTAAGATGGAGTGGTTTTTAAGATGATTTTTCCCTGAAGAAATACACAGCTTTCCTTTCCCCCAGCCTGTTTTCAAAACCCTTTATTCTCAGCTCAGTAAAAGGCAAAGGATCACTGATCAGAGCAAACCTGCTGTAGCTGTATGGAAGACATTGATGGTAAAATACGGTTCACTTGTTGGAGTATATTGAGATGGGCCAGCAGGAAATGAGAAACATTCTACCTGTCTGTTTCTTGAATCACTTGGCTCTTCACGGCATCTTTATTACGTTGCTCTTTTTGCCTTTCTATTCCCCAGTGCAGAGACATTTCTAGGTTCATTTCAGTAATGTCAGAATAATTGAATCAAAACCAAGAACGAAGTATTACAAGAGCTGTGTCTTGACGAATTTATTATTAGAGTAAATGATAAGAGTTCTTAAATTTCCCAATAGACCCCTCAAGTTCAAAAACCAAGCAGAAAGCATACAGGAAAACACACACAATAATATTAATACCATCTTCACCTTTCCCAAGTGCTTACTCTTATAATATAGAAATCTACACAGAAGGGATCAGAGCAAATCCTTATTGTTTTACATTGTTACCAAGTCAATTATTCTACCCTGAAACCTGGTTTCAACCACTGTAAATCAGAAGTGATTCCACTAAAAGCAATGGGTGCCATGCTCACGTAAATCTGAAAAAGGAAAAAGCAGGGCAGGCTCCTGGCCTTGAGAAAGTTCAAGGGAAACGTCTCTAATGGTTATCAAGTCACATTCTTTTTATATAATTTTCTTTTATCAAAGCTAATGAGACTCCGATTGCAGATCTGCTGGAAAATAATAATCATGCAGAACACAATTTAGGCAATAGTCCAAAATACACTGATAAATTGTTGGTGTTACAAATGACTCAAGCAAACTGATTGTCAGCTTCAGCAGATATGAGGAAACAGAGTAATATTTAAGAATATTGCTGTACTTGATTATGTTTACTTTTACAGGCAATAAACCCTGGAAAATTCAAGATGGAAGAGGAGATCCCGGTTCTCAATTATTTGTTAAAAATAGTAAAAGGATAAAACAAGATTCCCTCTGAACGTTAGTGTCACACATCAGAAGCTTTCCAGAAATTTTTCTGACATGCTCCTGTTCTGAGACAATATAAGTTTACTGTTACATCAAATGAATTAGTTCCACACAGTTAAAACAGACTGTCAGTGGTCTAAATTTAGGATATTGGCCTGTAGCAGATTTAAGTTGAAATAAATGTGCTATACAATTTTGCCTTTGCATGAAAATTATGGATGAAGAGGCCAAGACTTACATAATTCAAATTGTCTTACTTTTTTTTTTTTTAGCTGCCTAGAATAGTATTTCTAAGACAGGCTGAAAAATGGTGCTTAGAGCATTAGCAAAGATATTGTGGTTCAAAACAAATATGCTCACAATATTTGAAATGAATACTTACCAGTTTATACCAAATTTTGAAGAGGAGAGAGAAATTTTGTTTAATTATTTAACTATTTTTCTGCATATTGTCATATGAATTCAGGATATATGCATGTAAGTGCATTCATGTCTCTCATTTATATATATCAGCAAGTACTCTGCACATTGAGACAGGACATTTTGGGAGAGTTTACACAGGGGTGCAGCAGTGCAGCCTGGCTCCTTGGTTTTAGCAGCCTCAATTGCAGCAGATCCCAAGGGAAGCTGTACTGCCTAATGGCAGAGCAAAATTTAAGCCTACACATTTCTGTGTCTTTTTTTCCTGAATTCTGTACAACATCCAATGCTTTATTGCACATTTTAAAAGATGAAATGGGAGTAGTAAAAATAAATAAAGGAAAAATGGAACAAAATGCTGGCCACATTTATGGAAATAGACCATATGAGTGACCGTAAGTCCTAACAGATTCTGTTAAGAGAATGGATTCTGCAGTTATGGCAGACTCTCACTCCAGGCAGTGAGACCTTTGAAATTCAGGCACTAGTATAGTGATACCACAAAAAAACCAAACAAAACAAACAAACAAAAAAAAACCAACCAAAAAAACCCCACCAAAACCAAAACAAAAGCAGAGTTCTAAAACATTGTAGGAGATATTGTCCCTCTATAAAGAGAAAAAGATTAACATACTAAACACCAGCAAAACAAGATCTGAAATCCAGCCTGCCTGCAATTCTACCTACCCACATTTAAGCAAGGAAAATATAATCCAGGTCTGGAACAGAGATGGGGATCCTGGTGTTATATTGCTTGCCTTAAGAGAGAAAACTAAAATAGGTGGTTAAAAAACCCAAACAAACTTCTCTTCTTGGTTTGATGCATGTTCTTCTACATATGCAAATACAGAGATGTGGCTGTAATCTGAAAAAAATTAACAGGAGAACCATTGCCTTTTATAATTAGCTTATCACAAATATGGCTCCTAAACTGTGGATTAAGTTTATAGTCCTTTTATCACTCATAATTTAAAGCTCTGTTTCTTTAATTTAAAGCTAATTATAAAAGTATCGTTTGGAGGCTGAACTCTCTGGTTTGGGGCTTACTGAATTCTGACACTTCTTTTCTCACCAGAACCCAGTACTCATGGCACACCTTGACTTTACCCCTTCCCTTTAATTATAAAATGCTACTCAGCATTGCCTTTTGGAAACCATGATCTTCTGTACATCTCCTTCATAATTATAACAAACTTTCTACCCCTCAGCTGACAAGCAACATTACAGGCCTGTCAGGTTTCTGGTGATAATGTCTTATTCTACAATGCCATATGAATAGCTGTCCTTTGAGGATCAGAAATGTACAATATGCACAGCTTCAATGTGTAAAGATAAGATTAAACTACAAGGAAGGCAATTAAATGCTTAGATCACATTAATAAAAGCATTTCTTCTGTTTACCCTGGTGTTATCATTGCCTACAACATTGAGCAGTGTGTTTGTTTTGCTGACTAAAACATGAGCTGAAAACTCAAAAAGGGATTAAGGAACTGTTTTTCAAAGAAGACAGCCCAAACTACTTTTGTTCACTGCCTTTTTATTCTGATGTATTGAAAAATTTTGCACTTCAAAGGACAGATCTCTGCGTAGAAGAAACATCAACCTGTCCACAAACAAATCAACATGCATTGAATTTCTTTGAACTTTCATACTTCTGTTGAAATCTGTAGCTCATTTTATAGAACTAATGGTTTCATATTTTTCTTCATAAAATCATATTAACCTAGTAATAAAAATTATATTTATTTACCTTCATTTGACCACCATGGCCTATAACTGACACTGATCAAAATAGGAGCCTCTCCAAGCTTAATAAGTTTCTTTCAGTATTAAGATAATTAAATTTATATAATGTGACACTAGAAATGGTGCTATAAGGTACCTGAACCTGCTCAAATGTAGTAACATTTATGGCTCTTTTTATTTTTGGTTTTAAAAGATTCCTTGAGTCTGTGATTGCTACTATCTGTCGTATTAGTCAAGTAGGTTCCAAAGCAAATGAGGCAATAAATTAGCTGGAAATCTATCTTTGAATTATTTAAAAGTTTGAAGATTTTTGACTTAGTAGTCATGGGCATGTTACCTAGCAATATTTCAGAAAAAAACCTGAGAGACTAGAAAAAGATAATTCAATATACTGTGGGGGGAAAACAATCCAAAAGAGTGGCTGAAACCAGAAAGTCTGCTCAGTATTGGCAGAGCTACTCAAGCTTTACTTTGTTTGCAAAGGTGTGTGACCAGCAGAGCCGTCCCTGCAGAAAGCACTGGGTGCTCAGAGGAGGCAAAGCTTCCCCTGCACCATGGCAGGACAGACCTGTGCCATCAGCCCCCTCCCCCAGCACAGCACAGCATTCCCACCAGGGACAAATCTGATGCTTCAGAGCCCACCTGGCTCGGGGGAGCAAAGGACAGCTCCATCATTCTGCTTCAGACTGACTAGCACAGCAAGCCCCATTAACTATCACACTGCAGATAATGCTCAGAGTAGTTAATAAGCCACAACTTACTAAGTATTTAGGCCTGTAAATTAGTCCCTGACAGAAATGTGTCCACCATTTGAGTTATTTAAAGGGAGGATGCCTAAAACACAAGAAAATATTCTGTGGGGCTAAGCCTATGCTTACAGGAACATCAACTACATTTTCTATTAAGGCTGTTTGATGTCCAGAAGATGAATCAATTTACATGAAAGTCAAATATGAGCAGTTATTCAAAGTATTTCCAGTTTCTGCTGAACTGGAATACTTCTTTACAGCAGAAATAAGATTGGGAGCGGTTTTTGGTTTTTAAACACAAAAACGGAAAAAATATGGAAAAACTGCATCAAATTTCTTTTCTATTATGTGGAATGTGGTAAAAGAAAGGCCAAAAAGATCCCCTTCTTGGAAGGCAATTCTTTAGTTTTGGCGGACACTAAAAAGTATCTAACAAATCTATTTATCACATGCATAAAATACACCTTTATTCAACAGGAGAGAGAATGGACCGTGATCTTGTGAAACACACAGGCATAATGATGACACATTACAGAAACACCTGCCTATTAAGATCTAGAACTTATGTGAAAGAATTCCTGTTTGCTGTGAGGATAACCAAAATATAAATACAATATATTTTTACCACACAATATAATTAAATCTTCAACATGCCCCATGTAGCCATTAGCACAGTTACTTGGAAGCTGGTAACATTTTTAAGTCAGAGTTCTGCCTGGCTTTCTCATTTTCTATGCTTAATGCAAGCTGTAATTTTTTTCCTTTTTTTTTCCCCTTAGAATCAGGGCAAAACATCTCCTAAGCAGTCACCTACTGACAAGCAATTACATCCAATTGTGTAATAGCAAAGAGCTGGAAGACTATTCCTCTATGAAAAGAAAGATTTAAATTGTTGGTTTTGTTGCAAGGCTTTTAATGTGTTGCATATAAATCCATAAATGCAATTACAGTCACATGGTAAGTTGATTAAAAATTTGATTAAAGGAATTAAAACAATCAAGTTTTACACTGAGATACTGCAAGGAATGCTTCCATCAAATCTCCATTTCATGTCCACAACCTTAGTTAGCACCAGAGCTCTGCCAAGGCCATGCTGTTCTGTAACACACTGACAGCACCTCCAGCAAAATTAGGATCTTCAAACCCTGTTAAGAATCAGCTTCATTTCCATGTTAAGGCAGAGAGATTTCTTTGGTGAGCTTTGCACGTGTGGGTATTCCTCTAGTGAAGACAATACATTATCTTCCAGAGATAATTGCTAATGTACTTTCTGTGAAAACGGAGGGTAAAAATCCAAACCATCTCTGAACGGGTATTTTGCTTCTGTCCAATCTTGCTCAGAGTTTACACATAAAAAACAGATTCTCACAGTTGCCAGCAAAACAAAACAATACCTGATGCCTACTGGAGAATCACTGTCTCTTCAGCCTGCTCTGTCAGCTAAGATGACTCAGAATCATTAAGTGCCTCATAGTGAACAGAGCAAATATAATTCCTTGCCTTGATCACAGGCAAAGAGTGCCATAATGACCTACATCAACAGTTGGCATTGCCAGTCAATAGCTGGTAGGGGCTTTACCCTGCTTTGTTACTGGTAGCAGATGTAATATGTCTGTTCTACACACAGCAAAGTCCTGGGATTTCTACATCAGTCATAAATGGAGCTAAGCCTGACCTGTGGATTATCAGAGAAAGCAGCTTTAATTTCCTTCTGCCACAAGCTTTGTGTCATCTTAACCCCTCCTTCTGAAACTGAAGGAACATAGTTCAGATATTTGTATTTCAACTTGCATCATCACAGTGAGGACAAGACCTGTACCTGTGGTACATAAAATCAGTTTCAGGAGCAGAAAGAGCTCACTGCCTGGGACTTCTGTTGAGAGTAAGCCCATTTCCTGCAGTTTGCTCAAGAAACCTAAATACTTAGGGAGACTGAGATAGGGTCAAATTAAAATCCAAACTTTACATCATATAGTCTCTATACCCCTACACCTCCCTTTGGAGCTCAGCTTTTTGTCCCTCAGTTTCTCAAATGCTTTTTAAAACTCATTGCTAATCCCAGTTCTTAGATTTTGTTTTTTAAAGAGAGTAATTGAGTTTCTTCTATTTTCATTTGAAGATAAACTTCCAAACGAAAATTGATAGCAGGGCTTGTAAAACTGCCAAGATACATTTTCCTGAAAAATGTTGCTTATTCATGGTTTCTCTCACTCCCTGTTAACTAAGGATGCTTATTCAAGTTTGGAAGATGGAGGTTAACAAATAATCTTCAGTGGCTCTCCTAAGCATTTAAAGGTCACTTGAGAGTGTCTGATTGGAATGATTGTAACTGAGATTAGTCTTCAGCTGATGAGAAATAAAATGAAAAGGGCACATTGTTCAGGAATATAAAGGAGATGTGCCAGACTACTTGCCTTGTTTCTGTGTAAAGCAGCACATACTCTCCTAGGCACTGGTATAGTGAATCTCTAATAATTATTATAGTAAACAATAGCTTTTAGATCAATTCTGTTCTCATTCATAATCTGCATTCAAGATCAAGGGTTTGTTCTGCTCCTTTTAAAAACACTCTCTCCAGAAATTTTAGAAATAGAGGCATATAGAGACCTCTTGAAAAGAAAATTTTCTACGAGCACTTCCAGTCATCAACTTGGAAGTTTCCTGCCACAAGGTTAAGAATGCACATCATCTAACATACAGCTACATTTATATATTACAGACCCTGAACAACTGGTTTGTTAATTTTGCTCTTTCTTCCATTTTTTGTGGGGCAGCAAATGTTCTGTCAGCCATTATCTTGAGAAAAATTGTAACTGATGGGTTCATTTTCATTTATGCCTAAGGAATTTTCACATAATTGTAAGCTGGAAAATATTAGATAATTAACATTGGTGATAAAACTGCATTCTACTGATTACTGTGTTCCACATATATGCTTAATTGTCAACACTGAAATAGCTTTAACTGCAAATAGACATCATCTGTTAGCCAACCAGACTGCTCAATGAGAAAAACACAGACATTTTAGCTGTTATTTGGAGGATGAGAAGAGCATATTATCATTTAAATAGGCAGTTTTACTTCTCTTTTCCACTCAGAAACCCCCCCAAAAAATACTTGTGTTCAATATTTGGGGACAAAGTAACAACACTGTTTACAATAACAGTGGTACTGAAGTCTCCTAATGCTCTGTCCATCCAGAACCGTCACAGTGTTTTGCGAAGATAAAAAAGAAATATATTCACTTCCATTTTTGGAACAGAAGAAACAAACACACAGAGGAGAAACAATTCACCATGTGGCTGGCAGGGTATACCCTGAGTTAGTGAGCAAACCTTACAGCACAGAGCTGAAATAGAGAGAGCACAGAGAGATCCACATGGAAAGGATTTTTGCTACATAGATCACATTCATTTAAAGCAGAATAGGGAGATGAGGGTCTCTCTAATGCACTGTTCCCTCTGCCTTGCATCCCAATTACAAACACCAAAGAAAACACAGAATCTACAGACCTCCCTGTGATCCCTTTGTGTGCAAACTTTCCGATTGGACTTGACATGCTTTTCTTCAAAAAGGTGGGTGACAATTCAAGGGAATATTTTGGTACAGAGACTGACAAAAGAGCTCCATTTTTGGTGCATGTTTCTATGGCTCTCCCTTTGGTCAGTCTAACAGTGTCTGATTTTTGACAGCACTTCTTCCTTCAAATCTCAGAAGGTTGTTTTGATGCCAATGACCAGAACAGTTCCAAGAGGAGCAGAATGAGCCTCCCAAGCACAAAGCATTTTCACCCCAGTGCATTCAGTCCTACTCCCTCTGCAGGTTCCATTTAATGACAGAATCATATTCCAAGCTATTGAGCATTTGTGTTCACTCAGTCTAGTGTTTCAGCCTGCTCTATCTATCACCAGGGTTATTTCCCTGGATGCCTGTTTCATATTTTATTAGAAATGACAGCTCTATTATTAACAAGAAAAAAATATAGCATGAAAGAAAAATAGAAGTACTAGCTCTAAGATCCAGGTGCTGAAGGATGTGAAACTTTTATCTGGTGACACATAGGAAATGGCTGGATCTGTAAAATATTTTCTACTTGAATGGTTTATTAAAACTGACTCCAGTACAACAATTACTACCAATTATTTTGTCAGTGTCTATTCTATTCAAAGTGAGAAAGATAGTAGCAGTAAACAGCACATAAAACCTTGGAGTGGCTGAAAATCATTTTACTAGGGGTCACTTCATTGCCCAAACATTTGGTAATCATGGAGGAAGAATTTTCTCTCCAGATTTCTGGTTCAAACCAACACCTAACATAATCACAGAAATAAATCCCAGCAGGTATTTTATGGAAGCTTGTATAGGTTTCTAACTATATGATCCACTGGTTAATAAAGCCTTTGGTGCCAGAAGTTATATTTCATGCTTGGGTCAAGCCTGTTAAGTCTATTTAGGTCTCAGTTGTCTTCTGTATGGACCACCAGGGCCCAGAAGAAATTACAAAAGCTACTGGCCTGGGGCTACTTCTGTGTTCAATACACATCTTACAGATATATGAATCTGAAAGCAGTACTGGCCCTGCAGGGGAGGGGTGAAAAAAAGCAAAGCCACTCCAACTTTGAGCCAAACATAGAATAAAAAACTTATCTTATTTTGATATAGAGGAACTTGAAGTAATGGATTTTTACAACTCTCATTTCCAGGATATAAAGCCAGAAAGATCCATAAGACCATATTGACCTTGTGAGTTTCACAGACCATTACATTTCCCCCAGTTATTCCTGCACTGGGCCAAATAAGTTGTATGTGATTAAAGCATTATTTTCAATCTTAACTTCACAAACACCAGTGGAGAATCCACCACACCCCAGAGCTTCAGTTGTTTGTTCCAGCAGTTAATAGCTCCCTCTCCCAAAAATATTTCATATTCAACATCCAACCTCAACCTGTCTAGTTTCAGCTTTCAAGTACTTGTTGTATCACCATTTTCTGCTGGATTAAAATGAATTTTTACTCACAAAGAAATTAAGTAGTGTTACTAAGGTATCTCAGGACTAAATCTGTAATGGGAGACTGTTTTCTCCATTCCTCAAAGGGTTTTAAAACTGAGTTTTAAAAAGACATGTTACAATAACAATTGAATACCAGCAAATCTGAGCACATTTTCTAATCCTGTTTAGAAAAAAACCCTATCCTTCTTTTTGCCTCCTTACGTAAAAATGGCCACAATGGAACAATCTTGAATTACTTCCATTCTGAAAAAAAAGCAGGCAAAGATTATATTACACACAGAAGAGCGAAGGAAATAAAACAAGGAACAAAAGGAAAAATGTCTGAGAACTATTTTTAAGGACAGAGCTTGAGAAGGACATTAAATTAAGGCCACAATCTCATTAGCATTCAAAACTTCTGGTCACTCTTGTGAATGTCCTCAACACTCAAGAACAAACAGGATTTTTCAGGCACACAATCAAAGCACAGATGTTTGCCTTGACCACAAAGCAACCATCCTGAGTGACATATTTTTAAATGCCTCTGACACCCATCAAAGATATAATTTAATGAATCCAGATTGTACATTTATAAATATCATCATCTGAAATTTTTCATGAAAGATGATAAACAATGGAAATTTATTTCAAAGGAGAAAATCAGAACTTGAGAAATGTATTCTTATGAAACATCAACAAGAGCTCAGAAAGCCTTAGAAAGCCATGCAGCATTCTAGGATACAGGACTGTTGGGACTGGGTTGTTGTCACAGCTAAAGCCAACAATTTGAATTAAATGATTGTGGGAGCCTTGATTTGATCATTCTCCCACCTCTTTAGAACCATGACCACCAACCCACAAACTGCAAGGGAAGTTAGGTAAAAAAGAATAACAGCAGGTGCCAGGTAAAACATGACAATGCAGCATCTAAACATAAACAGAGTTTCTAAAGAAATAAATATACCCTTACAAAACTGAGAACAAGTTAACAGAGCCTAGCACTTGCTCAATAGATCCAAAATTTCAAAACTTGCCTAAACACATATTTTCAAGTGAATATTACACTAAAACAAGTCATTCCTTCACTCAGCAATGCAAACCTTTGGAAGGGCAGCAAACCTATCCAATTTTTTAATTCATATCAGCATTTCTTTCTTCCCTTTATTTCAAAGTCTGCTTTTATATCATCACAGTTCTTCCGTGAATCGTTTGATGCAATACCAAGTATTGTTACTGCTGCCATTCAAAGCCAGAAGCTCCCTACTGAACACCAACTGATAAATATTATCTAGGGCTGCAAACACCTATATTCATTTGCATCACAACAGGAGCACATTTATCTAAAGAGAAAATGATAATTTGGGGTTGAAGGACAGAATGACAATAAAATTAGTAAAGCTATTGGAATCTTTTCTAGGTTTCCTTAATCCTGTACCATTATAAATATATGACTTTAGATTTTAACTACACTTGGAACTCTGCCACTTTTCTGTTAAAATGAGCCTTCTAAAGCAAATGGTGATGGCAGAAGAGCTTATTGCTGATGAATCTCCGAGTAGCGATTCTCCCAGCGGGTGCAGCTCGGAACACTTCCGAGATATTCTTGTGCACATTAGGATTTCTCAGGCCTGAAAGTTCAATGCAAAAAGAAGTGGTATGTTCTCATGCCTCAACCCCTAACTTAGTTTGCATATGAATAAGAGTCGTCCTTTGGAAATTTGCAGCAACAGTCTAGTGACTAATGTATGCGGAAGAAATTGAAAGCACTGACTCCTGTAGATCAGGATTTCAATAGCATTTTTAAAAGACTTCAGCTAACAAAATCAAACCACATAGGCATTTGGTAAAAGCAGCATTAGTCCAAGTTCTGGTGTGCATAATTAGGAAATACTACGTGTGCTGTGTATGCCAGGCATCCTGGAGCAGCCTCAGCCTTTGGCAGGCCTTGCAGTCTTTCCGGAGGATACAAACCACCGAGTATTTAAAAGCATTCATTAACCTAAAGAGTCTCATTTATTAGTTGCTCAACTCAGGACATCTTTTAAATAATTTCCAGAAGTGCCTTAGACCTTATCTCTTGACTGGTAGCAAAGAATTGCTCGTGACAGTGATTACAAAACATCTGATCTGCTCTGAATTCCCACAAAGGTATTATTCAATGCCACCTCCTCTGGCAATCTGAGGAATATTTTCTGCTGGGTATTAAGGCTTGATCTACATAACTTCTTGGAGGACAAAAATCTTTCTTAGGAATGCAACCCCTCAGGTTGTGAACAGAAGTGTTATTTCAAACTTGCTTTCAATTTGCAAGCAGAACAACTTTCTAATTTACTTCAGGTTAGGTCAACCAATTTATCAAAAAGATTAAAGTCCCTGCATCTGCTAAATCACTTTTGTGGAAACTCGTTATGGAGCACAAGCACAAGATTTGCATCCAGTTTTGAAGAGGCAGCAGAGAGCAGTGATGATCAGCCAAGTGCACCGCTGAAGATGGTCTGAGCTACAGCAACTGGCACTGGTTATGGCAGATTCAGGCCCTTTCCCAGGCTGTGCTGTGAAAACAAATATATTCAACCACTTCAGGCAGACCCAGGGAAAGATGAACAACTGCAGCCTAATTGAAGAATAATTTTATCTGCACATGCTGCCATGATGGGTCAAATTCATAACCACTGGACATTGTCATTCAATTTCTGCACTGTCCCACTTTTTCTGTGGATACTCCTCTAGACAAACCTGCCAGAGGACCTTGGCAGAAATGAATTTGAATACTGTCCTGATGGAGGAGTTGTTGATATTATTTAGAGACAAGATGATTTGCAACACTATTTTGAAATATAAGCTTAATAAAGAAAACAGTAATTGCATGCTTATAATTTCACTGATTACAGAACACAGCTTGCAGCTTTCCAAATTATAGTTTACAGAAATGGTATCCCGAATCTTTTAATCTGTGCTTCTTTCTAAGCATCCATTCATGTGACTTGTCCCCCACAGTAGATTATGAATTTTGCAAAATTGCTTTTATCTTGTCTGTAATACTTGAAGAAAAAGGAAAACTATTTTCCTTTAAAAGGCATATTCTCAGGGTAGATGATGCTCCATGGCTCAGCCAGTCCATCAGAGCCATATACTGTTCTACCATCTTTGATTTAGCCAAGTAAACCTCTTGAATCTAACAAGTAGCATCCAAAAATATTTCATGTTTGCAACAGCATAAATTTAGTAACAGTATTATCTAATTATAGATTAAGAAGAAATTGGCAAAGAGGTGACTAACTGCACATTTTCCCCCTTCAATAGCAGAGTTAAAAGCACAGTCAAGGAATCCAAGCAGTTTCCTTATTCACAGCACAAAATACATTCTTGTTCTAAGGTTATTTAATGTATACTGTTGGTACAAATATTGCTCTTCTACAAATCTATTTGCTGTATGGAGAGACAAGGCGACAGTATTAAAAAAAAAAAAAAGCCCATCTTTGTCTTTTATATGGAACTACAATGTACAAATCAAAGCCAACACTTGGAGTTCTGACAGTTACATTTGTGTTTGTTTTTAAAATTGCATCCCTTCTCTTGGATAGATGAAAGCCCTTTCCCTGCCTGGAATGGCTTTTATCAGGAAATACAGACTAAATATTCCATGCCTCATTTATCACTTGTGGTAGCCAAATAAATTACAAAATTACATAAATCCAAAGAGCTTACAAAATATTAAATTCCCTGTCTCTTAAGGTAAAATTTGTTTCTTCCTCCTTAGTATAAATAATTACACTAATTGCAGACATTGCATTTTTCTTTCTTAAAGTTACCAAATCCTGCATTTTGGGTTCAGGCAGGTAGCCATCCTCAGGCTCATCATCAACTAAAGACATTCTGGAGATCAGCAGGAGAGTTTTTATAAGGAAAACTCTCCAAGAACTTTGTCACCATATTCTCTTGAATTAGCAAATGTAATTTCACCATCCCTATTCTCTTCAGCAGGATTTCCTCCTAAAATCTGGTCTACCAAAGCTCCCTGGATAACAAAGTTCAATTAAGATTCAATGTTTGTTTCAATTTTAAGGATCACTCAGTCTCTAGGTTCCATTCAATCCCCAGTCTTTCCACTGAGAATTATTTTAGAATTTTCAAATTACTTTATCATGGTCTCCTAAATACATCCCCAAGCACACTCATTACAACATGAAAACCAAACAAGAATAGGATTCTAAATGAAACAATAAAAAAACCTTCACATAATGGTAAATCACTCAATCCAAAGTAACAGCAAGTACCAACATCACAATCAGCACAAACCACAGCCCTCCTACTCCCTGCTTTTCCCAGTCCTCTCTTTGTTTCATATGCAGAGGCAGAACCACTCCCACCACCCATCTGCTTACCAAAAACTTCCTCATTAACTCAGCATCTGTAGGTTATTGACACAGGTCCTCCCACAACAGCAAAGCAAGTTCTTGCTCCAAACTATCCAGGATTTTAACTTTCTTACTCATTCAGTTATTGGCTCAAGCCAATGATTCAGGAAGAAGAAATATCAGCAGACAGAAAATAAATAAATAAGTGTTAAAATAATTTTTGAGGAAAAAAAAATTAATAAAATGAGGGCTTTGTTTAGAAAATGTAAAAAAAAGTTATGTTTTTAGGATTTTTTTTGCAGGATTATTTTCGGACTGAAGCACCAAAAGCATTAATCTGAATTTGTAGTAAAAGGATCAGCCAAAAATACATGCATGTTCATTTCTGTGATGCAGAGCAGTTATCTCATAACAGAAAAATTGACTGAATGGCTTCACACATCTTCTGTGATATTGAAGTAATGTTGAACATTAACTTGGTTTCAACCTGCACCTTTCTCTGTTAGTGCAATCTCAAACAAAGAAGAGGCACAGCCTCAATTTCTGGGGAGAAGTAACAGAAGCACTGCTGTGCTCTCTGCTCATGGGCATGGGCTCCTCCAGCCCTCAGTGTCCACAGATCCTTCCTGTTAGTGCTACTGAGTGTTGGAAGCACCTCTGGATGAGCAAGCAGCTCTTTCATTTCTATTAGTCTGCGATACTTTTGCATTAATCAAATAGCTAAACAGATGTGCACAAATATTTTAATAGGCTATTTTATAGTTCTACATTTTTGTTAAATAATAAATAGCTCATTATGTGCTAATGCACAGTGGTAATCTGTTTGTGGCTGCTAATGAATTGTATCTATGGAATTTCAAACAATATCTACTTACAAGTAAATAATTAAATTAGCATAACAAACTTAGAACTAATATACTGAGACACTGCTCAGTGCTTTAGATGAATCCTTTAGGCCATGCAGTACCATCAGAACTAGAAATACAGTGCTGCCAAATGCACTGCTCTGCCCCAAGCCCCATGGCTGGAATGAAGCCTGACAAGCACAGAGCAGGGGCACAGCTGGAAACAGCCCCTGGACAAGCCCCTCATATGGCTTTTGCCCTGAATCAGCTCATCCTTCCCCAAAAGGCCAGAATTTCTCATTGCATTACACCAGAAGAGTTCTTAACACAGAAATGTCCCCCCAAACTAGAAATACCAAGTAATATTTACTGGACTGACGTTACAGCTATTCAAAGTCTTCTGTTGTGAGGACAACCCTGAATCCACTGCTAAACAGGCCTTTTGAATTTCACTCCCAGAACTAAGAGAAACAACATCCCATGCAGCATCATCTGACACTACAGGTTTTATTATTTGTCTTATTTATTTTATATTCTTGGACTTCTCTAGTGTGGTATTTTTTTCAATTTCCTAGTGTTTAAAACTCACCTTCTTTGTAAACAGGGTTGTGGCAGGCAGGCAGCTCTGTGTTTGGGGTTCTAACCAGGAATATCTGAAGCCCTGACAAAAAATGTCCAGGTCATCACAGCAGCAAAATACAGCTAAAAAATTTCTGGATCGTATTCATCTCATCTTAACACTGCAATATAGCCCGGTTTTTCTGCAGGTGGGGAAACTGCAGCTGCTGAATCACATGCCCTGCAGTCCTTGCTCCAGGACTGGGC
Organism: Dicaeum eximium; assembly: GCA_013396995.1. Classification (NCBI taxonomy): domain Eukaryota; kingdom Metazoa; phylum Chordata; class Aves; order Passeriformes; family Dicaeidae; genus Dicaeum; species Dicaeum eximium. Next base: position 682,099 of record VWZP01002292.1, on the reverse strand, counting down.
TCACCTGGCTGTCCTGGGATGATCCTGCAGGACTGAAAAGCAAAGATGGATAACAATCTGAAGTACACAGGACAAAGCTACAGCCAGGGTGGCAAACACAGAAAGGTGAAATGATGGGATTAGCTGTGCAGAAGTTCTGGAGTCCTGTCCCATGATGTGCAGCATGCTGCAATGAGGTAGTGAACTGATCAGGTAGAAAAGCAGATGATAAGTGACATGAATACATAAATAGAACATGTTAGGGACACAGCTGAGTTCACTGGTGTGAAAGGATATCCTGTTCAAACCTGAACAAGCACTTAATGATTGCTGTGAGCATATTATCTAAAGTACAAACAGGGGCAGAGAGATCAGTTAATCTGATGCTCTTGAGCAGACACTGCTGTGTTTGTGCACATTCAGACCACTATGAGCATGAACAGGATTCACACAAACAAGAAACCAACAGTGTCCCAGGTTTGCCTGGAGTGCAAGCCTTTATTTTTACCATGTATACATCTATATAGTATTACCTATATTGTTACTTTCCTAGATCATCATCAGGACAATTTGTTACATCACCTTCTACTTCTAGAGGGCTCAACAGTGCCCTTTAAATGATGCAGCACTGTTGCAGTTTAGACCTGTCTATGTACTGGATTAATTGCTAACAAAAAGCTCTGTGATTCCTGCTATAATCTATTTGATGTGGTAAAATAATGAATATGTAATTCTGTAGACACTTCTTACTGTTACAAGTCTAACTCAGCTGAATTGATACATTCTAATGGTTTCATGCATGTGTCAGTAGAGCTTAGCCTGAAAAAATATTATTATCTTTATTAACACTTGGTAAGATTTTGTGTGCTGGACAGATCTGCTGCAGCCTTGGACAATGGGCTCTGAGCTGAAACTCTTCACTAATACATTTCAAGAAGCTATTAAATAAGCCATGCTGGCAGTCTGTGCATTCATCTTCATCAATTACATTTTTCCTCTATAGTATTTTTAGGCTTAGTTTAGTCAGTATGACAACACAGAACACACATATAGATGCAACATAATTAACTGAAGACACGCTGTTGTGCAAGAAGGATGTCAGTTGACCTAGCTTTAACCCCTCATGCCTTTGAAGACTAAATTAGTTCTGTGAAATTTATTGAAGGCACAGTATTGTAATCATGCTTGACTTGGAAATTAGTCAGATATCCACCACAAATTCACAGGAGTTTAGAATAAAAGTGTGCCCCAGTTTCACATGACTGGACAGCAATACAGGGATTAGACATTTTGAAATCACTGTTAAGGAGAATCACTGTCTTTTCCTTTAAGCAGATGACATTTACATTATCCTTCACACTAAAATGGTCTTGGCTCAAAAGAAAGCTCATCTATAGTCCCTATTGAATATTTTTGATATATGAGTAATACATGTTATTGATTTCTTCAAGACAAAAATTGACAAGGAAAACTCAAAGACTATCATCAGTTTCTACTAATGGTTCCTGACATCCCTGTGGCACACTGACACCATGGATATTGCTTCAATATGCGCAATTAGAAATTTTTCCAATTAATTAAAAAAATAGTCTGAGTTTAGCCACCACCACAGGAGCATGCTGGAACACTAGCTGTCAGGAAAGAAACTTTGAAAAAAAAATTCACCACAGAAATTTCATTGTATGAAAGAACAGGCAATGTGATTTTTGTCCTGGCAAGATCACTAAACTGCATTTCAAATGCACTTGCTTAGCTCACCACCATGTGATGAGATGCTGCACCAACTGCTAAGCCAGCAAATAACCTTGCCTACTACAACAGAAGATCTGAAAATGAAATCTACTTATTGGGGTCTAAAACACTTGGGATCCCTGTGGAACATCTGCCTATCTGCAGCAGCTGCTAGGTTACAAAACCAAAACACTTTAGGCTACCATTATCTTTGCTAGAATTCTTTCATTTGGCTACTCTTGGAGTTGAGAGGTTCATTATATTCCCAAGAAGATATTTATGATGAGAAGGCATTAAACTGACCAGAACCTTCACGTGGACCTTTTGCACACAATAAACACACAAAGGCATTTTTTAGCTCAAAAGAAAGAAGATCTCTTGGATGCTATCTAGACTGCTTTACAAAAATGTATTAATTGTGAAGCTGAGAAAGATGCTTTAGAAGGATGGTAAAGTATACCTGGATATTTCCTCTAATGACATTCATAAACTAACAAAATACTTTTTAAAGACAGGTGGTGATTGAATAAACAACTGAACATCTGTTTCTGCAATAAGAAATGAAATGCTCAATACACAAGCCCATGATGATAGTCCAAAAAATCAAATTTAATTTTATTATTTTAAATCTGTAGGATGGTTAATTATTTTAGTCAGAGTTGAAAAAAAATAAAATGGATGTCTGCAATAAGAAAATGAATCAAATTAAGGAAGTAAATAGAGTATTAAAAAGTGCTCAGAATATATCACTTGCAAGGAGAGTAACAGATAGAGAAGCAGCAATGCCATTGTGTTCTTGCTTTATTCTACAGAGCACTGTAAGACACCTGTGCCCTCTCGTGTTATGGGCTGAGAAATCAACAGAAAGGGACAGGCCATGAGAGCAGCTGCCAAGTGACACTCGGGAGACTGGCTCCGAGACTGGCCAACTTCCTTAAGGTTTTTATATCTTACTCTTCTCCTTTCTTCTGCCTTTCTTAGGTTTACAAACTCATCATATTTAAGAGGAAGCTGGTAGCTGGAGAAGGTGGGAAGAAGGGTAAAAGCTTATTGCTCAGAAATTACCTAGTCTAGCAAGAAAAATCTTGTATATCCAAAAAAAAAAGACTCAAGTACTGGACCTCATGATTGACTAACAAGATCAATTCCCACGTGCAGCTCTTTATAAGGATGTGCCATCTATCTGCCAAGATCAACGTTTAATCCAAGAACTTTATTTGGTCTGCAGAGCCCCCATAAACCCATTCACACAGTGGGTGATTTTCCAGCATCCTTAATGCCTGGGTACCCACTGGACAAATGCAGCACTAGACCAGTGCCTGCCAGTGTTTCCATGAGGTACCATTCCAAAAGTTCCTACAAGTTCTCTCTGTTTTCCAACCACCTAAACACACAGTTGTGATTTCTCTAAAGGATGAAAAATAGCGTATTTATCTTCTCAATTCCTATTACTTGTGTTAGACCATTTACACTCTGTTTTCTGACATTGGCTACAATGTATGGGATCATAAAAGCTACACTGGACCCTCAGAATGCATTTTGGAAACATGAGGAAAATAACCTCCCAAGTTTTACTCATTATCAGAAACTGCAAATCCCTGATAAAGAAAATTGGGAAATAAATAATCCTTATATGCAGTTTCTATTTTCAAAAGAGGAAGATGTTTGTCAAGAAGCACAGCCAGAAACAGTAGCCAATTTATATATGATGGTGAAGGGATTTAAACAAGGCCTGGTTTTTTTCAAATCCAAAGAAAAAATTTTTATAGTTTAAATTTTCCAGCTTTTTTCAACTATATCAGTTATTTTAATGAAAGATAGCATGGCTGAAAACCTTAGTGAACCAGACAAGAGCAAAAGAAAAGGAAAGGAAAGCTCTGGGCTCCTTCTAGAAGCACACTTGAAGCACTGAATGTCTCAGGCAGCGAGTTCCCTGCGAGCACAGCACAGCCTCAGCACAGCTGTCCTGGCTGGCTCCACACACATTCCAGTGAGATGCAGAGCACTGAGTGCTGGCCTAAAGCACCCAGAGCTACAAACATCATGTTGGCACAAAATGTTCTTTAAATGGTTTTCTTTTTTGGGTTTTTTTGAGGAGTTTTGGCATTTTTTAAATTTAGGAGACATAACTGTCTTGAAAACCATATTTTTCAAAAGATTAAGAAAGTGAGGCTTAGATTTGCTCATATCAAGTCATTTTGTCATAAATTCTTTTCACAGGATCTTATGACAATCCATCAGCCACTTCAGTGCACATATACATTTCACTTTTGCTAGGGGAAGAAGTTTTACACTGATTAAAAAAAAAAAAAAGGCACAAAAATATGTGGTAACTTGCCCACAGCAGTAAGAAACCTTTGCAACCAAGCCATTCAGTGCCTTAAAAACAAATATCCCCTTGATCCTCAGCATAATTAAGAAGGGAAATGAAATGCCACTGATCTATTGAGGTTATATCTTAATTTTTAATTTTTAACTTATTTGTTGCAATCTACCCATATAGTACATTTAGTAATATATAATAAATAAACTTTTATAGAGTTAACAATGCTTTTTTTCCTGTCACATCCTGTTCCTTCACTACAGTGATAGGCTGACCTGTGATATCCAATAAAGAAAAATGTAGCAAGCACACGTGGTTGTATTGTGCAGACCTGCTGAAGTCACAGAGGGTCTTAGGCAGGCACATTATTAACAATTAGCCACTTACTGTAAATTCTAGCTGACACATCTCATTAAATATAGGCCAAAATAGACTTTGGTGATCGAACCTCATTTTTAATAGCTTTTCCCAGCATTCTGCCAATTGTTGTCAGGAAGCTGAAAATTACTCCTACCACTAGGATGCCCACTTTATTCTTGCTGACTGCTGAGAAATTTCTAAAGGCTGGCCTGCCTCCTCTGTGCCTGATAAAGGTAAAACCCAGCCATGTGCCTATGATGGAGTTTGGCTTTTAAAAACCTCTCAGCAGGCAGCATGAAGGGAAGAGAAGTAGGGGGTAAAAGGGAAAATATTTTCTTTTGTTGTTTCTTCTACATAAGAGCCCAGAATGACTTATAACATCGACTGCCCCCTTCTAATACAATTTTGATGTGGGACTGAACAGCTGGTCTAGTGTCCAGAACCTAAATGGCAACTTTTTGTTAAAATGTCTGCAATTACTTTCCACCTCCACAATCAATCAGAAAATAAATGAAAGTAAATTTTTCACAACTATCAAACTTAGCCAAAGATACTTTTTTTTTAAAATATAATTTCTTTTCTTTTTTTATTTCTTTTCCCCCAAGCCAGTTTCACATACTGAGCAGGGATTCTGTCTATGTTCAAAAGGAAGAAAGAAATTGCAGGCAAATTTAACTTACTTGGCAGTAAGTCCTCTGTGAGTATCTTAAGATCTCATTACCCAAAGATAATTATCTTAGCTCCATTAATCTCCTCAGTCTTAATGTTTTCCATCTTTGAACAAGTATCAGAACCGAACTTGTGTCCTCTGGCTCAGTAGTGCTGGGGTAGTTTCAGCAAATATTTTATAGACAACATTTCAACAGATCAAAATGTGTGGCAGAGCACAACAATTCAAGAAAAAGCACTTGTTAAAGTGCTTTGTTCAAGAAAAAGCACTCTCAACATAGAGAGATAAATGATGGCATCTTACTTGTCAAGATTTCAGAGTTTCTTCTTTGACCCTAATTGTCTTCATGCAAAGTACTCATGGCTGAGAATTTGCTTCACCATAGCACATGCAAAATATAGAGATCTCATGTTTGCTCTGGCTGGCAAGGAGCCCAAACCCAACCTGCTGCTGAAAGCAGGGTTAACTATAAGCTCAAACCAGGCTTCTCAGGCTTTTTCCCAACCAGGTTTTGAAAACCCTAAGGAATCCACACAATCTGGGACTACACAATCTTCCAGGAAGCCTGTCCCAAAGTCTGACTACCCTCAAAATGACAAGTGTTTTTTTTCTATCCAGTCAAAATCAAACTGCTTCAACCTCCAACCTGGGCAGATGTGTACAGTTTATCCAAAACCAGCCTGAGAAGGCAGGTAAGTATCCAGCTCGTTCAGAGTGACTGAGCCACTGACTGAAATACAAAGGGTTATAGCCATGATTTTCCACAACTTACTAAACTCTTACAGAGCTCCAATGCCCACTACCTCTCATTCTTTATAGTTTGTAATTATTTCTGCATAAGTTCCCAGTCAAGCCAATAATGCACTGATGCCTGTCTTCCAAATGTGCTATTCTGACTCATTTGGCAAATACATTCAGTGAGCACAGATTTTTTAGCCCCAGTATTCTCCCATTTGTATGTTTAAGAACACATTTTTGGCAAAAAACTTCTGGATCTATTAAAAAAAATCAAAACACACACAAAAAAGGGAAATTGATTAGTAAGTATGAGGAGTTTGTTTACCTAGGTTGATGTCACATTTAGAAAAACAATGATCTTGAAAGAGGAGTTAGTTATCTGCCAACCAATGCACTGAATGGAAAAATTAGGAATAAAGCTTCAGAAGCCTCCCACATTTTGTTTCATAAGTATTCAGGTGTGAATGTAAAGTCACTCACCTGTGTTTCCCTAGCCTTGATTCAGCCAAGACCTTTTAATGATGTTTTTAATTTTAAAGACATAAATGTGACCTTCTCATGGGAAACTTTCTTTACAATCCTTCTTCAGCCATCTAGTGAAACCATCTATCTAAATAGAAAATACCCTCATTGGGAAATCTGCAGCAGAAGTTGGCTATTGAAGCATTTCCAAGTTTCCTCTGGGATACAATTTCCAAGAAGGGCAAGAAGCCTTTTGAGAAATGGATTCCAGAGGAAATTTTACCCACAAGGTAAAATTTTAACTGATGTCTTTTAACTGATGTCTTGGTGTTCCAGATCAAAGATTGTGTCTTCACTCCATTTTCTGCTTATTCTCGAGACAGTCAGGAGCAGATTCTGTCAAGTGATACTATGGGAAAAAAGGAGAATAATCACAGGAAATATATACAATCATTAAAACAATTTCCTGTAATGAAACTTGAGAAAACTGTCTTTTGGATTCTCATCTTCAGAACCAGAAGTGATAAAACGAGCAAAGAAATTTTAAGTCACACACAAAGAATTCTAATGTTCTTTTTACTTGTCCAGTATTGCTTTTTCTGTATCTGCCTCAAAACAGAAAGAAAAGATTAAAAAACCCTTCTATTTCTTCTTCCACAATGTGTACTGCAATGAAAAATGGATCCTTCCCTTTGCCTGTCTCATGAGGGTCTTGCACCCTGTGTGGTTTAGTTGTCAGGACCAACAGCTCAGACCTGTGCAGGTGTGCAGGAGGCACTGCTGGGCTGCTGAGGAACAGCAAAGGGACACAAATCAATCTATGCTCACAGCACCTGGAGAACACTAACACTGTCTTAAAAGGAAGGAAAGTGAAGCAAAATAATAGTGTAAACTCAGATTGATTTCCTGTATTTAGCTGGATTCTTGAAAATAAAATCGTGAGGTGGGCCAGGAATATTTTCTTTACCTTTTTTTTTCAGAAAATGAAGTATTTAGAGAAAAACTGTCTAATGATACCAGAAAACAAACCCACACATTCTGCCATATGGAAAGATTCTCAAATTCTCTAATCTGATTCACATGGGCTATTTAGGTAATTAACTAAAGCTGTTTAAAGAAAGGTAGAGAGGGAATATCAGAAAAGGAAGCCAAGCAGCTCACAGATATAGCAGCTACATCATGCCTCCTGCAACCACCAGAGGAGACATTATGGTAATGATGATCAGGGTAGAAGCTGGAGGGAGCTCAGGGGCTGCAGGAATCTGGCTATTTCACCATGATGGAAATCTCTAGAAGAGAGGAAGGGCTGCATGACCTTCCCTGGAATGAGCCATGTCTCTCCTCGCCTCTGCTGTAGAGGAGCTGAGGTAGCTCAACACCACAACCCCACCCCAAACAACCTGGAAGTTAGATAAGGTGGGATGAACCCTTGTCCACAGCAGCCCTTTTTTACTATTATTTTTGCCACTGTAAAAAGCCACTTACTGCCTTAAAATGACTTCCTGGCCCCAGTTATGAAACAAACTATTGACACTTGCAGCCAGAGGCACTTAGGACTGTTAGCCATCCACAGCCTGTAAGAAATCTCAAAAGATAAAGAGTAACTGCTCTACTGAATTTGAAAATCAGAATCTTAAATGGCTGTATTCTTCTTGAGGAGATGATGTTTGGGACCAGTTCAAGCTGAGTGAGCCATAAGGACCTTCAGTCCAAGCACTAATTAATAGAAGTCGTGTACAATACTGTTTTCTCTAATAAAAAAGGTCTGGCTCAGCTTCCCAAAGCTCTGTCAACAGAGCTCTACGTGTGGCATTGTTCTCTGAACAAGGCTTCTAATTTCTTGGATAGCTTCATTTAAAGAAAGAATGAGATTGGTGCCAAAAAGCAATCAATGGATTCCCAGTCAAACAAAAGACTTAACATCATGATTTCAATCCAGTTACTCATGTATTTAAAGTTATGAATGTGTGCGAGGGCCTTGCTGGGTTAAAGTCTAATAAACTGGTTTTTTGGACTAAACTCTAGCTAAATCCAACAAACAAATGAACATACACTTGAAAATTCAAAGTTGATTTAATGGTAAACTCCAAAATCCTCCTTTCCTCTTTCTTTGCAGCCACATACATTGTCTTGGGAAGTGTCCTTCTTCAGTAATGGCATTTGAAAGAACTGCTTCAGTCTGGGTTCACTTATCTAAAAATGGCCCAAAACCTCGTGATACTGGGAGATATGTCATCAAGAGTTCTAACAATAAGTCAATATCAAATTAGGGCTTGAGTAAAATAATTATAAATGTATAATTAAAGAAGACAAAACAACTGTACCTCAGGAATCTGGCCAAAGTGCTTTCTTTCAAATCTTGCTAAGTAGATTATTAAATATTGTCAGAAAGTTGTGATGACTTTTTTCCTACCCCTTCTACAGCCCTTTAAGGATTTATCAACAAAACTCATTTAGCTATACTGACTGAGACTTTTTGGAACTTTCCTTAATATTTTTATTTCTTTTTAATTACTTTCAATAGTATCCTAAAAGTAAATTCTTTTAAGTTATATACTTGAAAAGGGATTTACACCCATCGTAGTTTCCCGCTAGTGGTTGTCATTAGCAATGTACATATGCATTACATATTTTCAAAATACTTTTTTTAATGCATGCGATTTTACTTTTTCTTCAAATAAGAGAAATGAAGAATCATGTCTTCAAATACTTTTAAGGCAACAACTCCACTAATATACACAAGAAGGACTTTTGCACCTAAAATCTCCCATTAATTATCAAAGAACTATAATCAATGATAATTATCGCTGCATCCATGATGCTAAGATAATGAACTAACACATAGTCATAAGTCCTTTGAAAATTTCAAGTTATTCTGGCAGCTAGTGTCCTGTAGGCTCAGTTTCTTTATGCTACTGACAGTGTCACCCCTTTTTTTGTGCTTAGGCTAATGTTTAATGTCATGCCTTCAAAAGGCCACATTTTAGGGAGGAATTAATCCCTTTAGAACAAGAGCATGGTTGAGAAACTATATTACATCTTTAGATTTATATGAAGACAATTTGGCTAAACAACTGTTAAAACTACCTTTGCAAATAGAGGAGATTTAAAAAAAAAAAAAACAAAAAGGCAATGCAGGCAAGTTATAATTATTTAGTAGCAGCTGGTAATAATTAATCAAATAAGACAGCAGCTTTTATAAAAAAGTTTGAAACAAAAGGATCAGTTTCCAATGTTCACATGGGACATAAATAAAATTAATCTCTTACTTGTGTATGGTAATTTCAGTTTGCTTAGTGTTTTTTTATTTATGAACTTCTTAATGGTACAGGCATCATATAAGACTTTTTGCTGCTGCTAGATGAAAGCAGGTTCAAAGTGAGATTTGACTTTGTATCTATCTTTCAAGATCTGCTGTGTATAATACACACTAAAAGCTTCACCTAGTTTGGCCTCATTATATCTTCCTTAATTGAGTCTTAATAAAAAGACTGTGTTCTAGTGTGAAATTTATTAATTGGTTTTCAAGAAGAGAGGCTTGAAGCAATATAGACATCTCAATTAGGGATGCATTTCAACATAAATACAAAATTTATGCCTCCTGTGACTGCCAAAATTACTTAGAGCTAAACATAGAGAGCTGACGCACCAAGTCTGTAGATATATTCTGTACCTGGGTAGGAAAAGCAAAGTATTTCTATAGTAGATGGATTTACTGCTGCTGATGACTAAAGTAGGGCTACATCTTGTGTGTGAAAGGCTGTCACAGAGGGAAAGCTTAATTTATCAATTTGCCAGTTTCTCAGGGGAAGCCATTAATGACAACAGCATGAGGCTGCCTTTTAGTAGGATTCATTGGACTTATTTTCCTAACCTAAAAAAAAAATTATAACTTTCCCCCCATAAAATACCAGACCTGTCAGACACACAAAAGGACAACAGGAAATGCTGCTCTAAGCACCATCTATTCACCTCACAGCTTTCTGCTTAGATTCAGAACTCTGAGTGCCATAAAAACAGTATCTTGAGAAAGCAACAAAACAAAGTCCAAACATTCCAAAACCTACCAGACCCAGCCCACCAAATGTTACACACTCTGCACATAATGTGTGCTTTGCTTACCCCTGTAGATGCCCAAGCCAAGGCACACTGCAACAACAGATCAGAAATCAGTCAGTAACTACTTCCTGTGAGTAGCACGGAACATCCTAGTAGCAACTATTCAACTCAGTTCAAACTTTTTAAAGTAAAACAATTTTTGGTACCAACCATGGATGCCTTTTAATGAAATTACAAAAATCTGTCCAGCATGGCCACAAGAAAAATCTCACCTGTATATACAGTTTCAGGCAAAAAAAAAAAATAAAAGTACACCTGAGTCTGTGTCTCCATGGCTCCAACTGAGTTTAAACCTACCTGCAGTTCTAACAAATATTTAGACCTAGGAAATACACTAAACTTACACAGAGCATGTGTGACAACTACCACAACCACCAGTGGTTGGTTCTGCTGCATCAAAAACAAAGTCTCGAAAACATTTAATAAGGAATAGCATCTGAAAGAATAATTTTAATAATGATTTACACACAGTTTTTTACTTCTAAATCAGAATTTGTAGTTTGTTAGATTAGATTAATTTTAATTAAACCCCTGGTTAGCTGCACTTGGTTTCAGCAGAGCTCCTTCTCCTAGTGAGAAGGGTGGAGAGCTGAGCCTCCTTTGAGGCACTCCAGGGCAAGCTCTCCTTTCAGCTTGGTACATCTGTGGCAGGGTCAAGTGTTTTGACCTCACCTCTGGAAGAAGGGTCACTGAGCGCAGGGAAGCTGTGCTACCCTGCTGGTTTTCCATTGCTGAGCTTGCACTGCAGCACATCTCCCATCCAATGACCCCTTCCTTTGATCTCACAACAGGTTCAGGGAAATTAAAAACTGACAATGTCTCAGTGGAAGAAGAAAAAGCTAAGGTTTTCTTTGCTTTCAAAGACAAGAGCTGACAAGGACAGGAGACAAGGGTGCACTTCCTGGCATTTCTGCCCCTGCACAGGTGACAAGACGGAATTAAAGGAGCATACCCATATTCAAACTCCTTACCTTTCAAAGGATTCACTGTGCTGTCCTAAAATGTTGTTAAAAGGGGAAGAACAAGGGTACTGTCACATGTGAGAATGATCCTCTTTTACCAAGAAACTGTCCTGTGGTTTTGCTCACAGTTCCTGTGTTTAACTCATGGACAGAGATGATCCAAGTATGTTAGTCCCCAACTATTCCTGTTTACTGCTGTTGTCCCCAGTAAGGGTTCTTTCACCCTGTGCAATAAGCTGATCCATACACAGAGCTGAGATACTCAATTTCATTTCACATCTGCACAGAGATGGGTCTTAAGAGGAGGATCCACAAAGCTAGCACACCTCCATTACCCAGGTGCTCATTTTTACACATTTGGAACAACACAAATTTGGTATTTCCCATGTATGGAGCAACCTAAAGCACTGGTCATTGTTTTTGCAACCTCATCTGTTTAAAGATAAAATGCACACTTTATTTTGCCACTCACACTCAATGAGGAAGAGCTTTATGTGAGTAAGGGCAACCTGTGGGTGGGTATTTTCACAGAATCACAGAACAAGCTGAGTTTGAAGAGATCTTATGTTAATGAGCACAAATTTCAAGCAAAGTTGTTCTTTGGATTTGTAGTTTGATTTATCACATCCTCCTCTTCTTACTTCCTGGGTCATGGCTCTTGTTTCCTGCAGGTTTGGTTGTTAATAAGTTCTTTTGTTTGTCTTGCACTATACTTTAGTCAATTTTTAACATTTTCATGGTACTTTATTTCAACACTTCCAGACTAGGCAAAAGCTCCCCTGAACAACTAAATAGTCTAAGATATTTTGAGGATTTATCGAAGGAACATCCCTTCGGGAGCTCTAACTCCTTCTGAATGCAAGGTGAACAAACTGAGCCTAAAGAAAAATTCAGATATTTGCATTCACGTGCCTTCTCTTTCTTAACAGCCATGTAATCCCCTTCTTCCTTTTGCACATAATGGAAGAGGGAAAAAAAGGAGCTTTCTTGCAAGCTAGCTAGCAAATGCAAATTTAAAGCCTCTTTGCCCAGTACAGAATGTGTCTGAATTCCATCTGTATCACACTGCTACATGCCAATTACTTTAATTAGGGTGAGATCCAAGATTCACAAGAGAAAGTTCATAGTGTAATTAAGAAATAGTTTTTCTCCTCAGTGCTCCCTTTTCATCTTCTTCTTTGCTCATTTTCCTGCTTCCCTCCCACCCCTTCTCCATTCAGGGACTTTTTCATTCTTATTCTTTAGTCATTTTGGCATTAGCATTGTTGCACTTACATCTTCAGACAGGCATGAAAGCCAAAAAGCTGGTTGCCTTTAATGCTTCCAAGATAAGGTGTAAAAAATGAAAAGGAAAGAAATGAAAGTGAAAGGTTTTATGCTGTTTTCAAGTGATATTTGGTGTGGTGTGGCATAATGCTTTGAAGTGTATCTTATTAAAAGCAATGTCACATCCTGCCAAGAAATGGCACTGCTCAGCACTCAGGGAGCTGGGTAATTTCACAGAAACACAAAAAATGGACTTTCCAAGGAAGGAAAGAATGGATTAGATTGTGTACATGTTCTGCAGGACATATAATCAGCATGATAATACTGAATGAATCAATGAAATTAGTGTTATCTTAACAACACCAGCAAAAGACTTACATCTGTCAAGGTTTGCTACAACAACAATTTTCATTTGAAGAGCTACCCAATCTCAATCTTCTTTAAAACTGGCACGGATTAACACCAACAGTGGGCAACTTTTAACAGTTCCTAAGTCAAACAACAGCCAAGCCTATTTGTTCCCCTCTCTTGAGACTTCTAACCAGAATACATCAGTCATTAAGAGCTTGACATTCCTGTGTCTTGTGGCAATAGGGATGTCATCACTGATTATAGAGATTAGTGTGGAAACATCTGGGTTTAGAATTATACAAAAGAGTTTCTCAATAAACACTTGTGTAAAGCACAATTTTTATAATTTTTACTTTTCTGGTTTTTTTCCTGGAGAAAGTAGCTTTGTCCAGAGTTGGTATTAAAGAGGAAATCAGTTTATTCTTTAAAGGGAAGGGGATGGATTCCTAGTCAAGATAAATTATTTAAAAACAGATTTATGCCAAATGAGAGCTGGCCCCTGCCTCATTAAAATAATGATTCAAGCCTCTCTTGTAGCAGGTAGCAATATCTCACTGACTTCATCTCGACCCAGATCAGGTTACAGATGCTTTAGAGGCAAAACGTAGCAGTGTGAGCTCAGTGCACTTGAAGCATTGTATTTACAGTGTGAAAAACCCTCAGTGGGACACTCATCAGTCACCTCTGAAGGGCTCTTTTGTTTTGTTGAATTAAAACCTGTTTCCAGTTGATTTCAAGTAAACTGAATAAAATAAGGATCCTCTGCACTTGGATTTCTATCAGCTCACTTTTGGAAGTTTACAGTCATACCTGGGTTTGCTGGAGCACACAGGCTAAGCCCAGCCACTACAGACAATGCAAAATCAGAATTGCTGCTTTATAGCCCTTAGATATTCCCCTGTGAACATCTTTCACGTTGACCAAGTTGTACAGGCATACAACGAATTTGCAGTTTTTCAACTCCTTTTGCATTGATGTAAGTGAATGTGATATGGTGTTAGAGCAGAGCTACATTTGGATTGACAACATAAATAATCCTAAAACACGTGCACAGTTTTAAATTTCAGCAATGCTCATGTGCACATGCATTATGATGAGAGTCAACTTGTGATTAAATTGATCTTTGCCTGAATAAAAAAGTAATACAATAAGTGGAGTATATGTACTTTTAATTGAGTAGGCAAACATGCACATGAAAGAGTAAAGGCCACTCTTAGGATCAACTATGACATTATTTGCATTTCCAGAAAGATGTATATCCAAAATTTTTTCCAGTACTGTAGCACTGGAATTAAATCATTGTGTCATTAGATAGAAATAAATAAAATAGCAAGATTTTGTTTGAATTTCTTTCAATTCTGTAAGTTTTCTTTACTGTAAGTTATTGTCCTGATAAGTACATTTTGCTCCAGAAATATAACTATTAAATAAAAAATTATGCACTGTGGAACAGAAGTACTGACTTGATACTCAGTTTCAGAGTCCCACGTGCCCTATCATTAATGGCAGACTGATTGTTTTCTACATTTCAGCAAAACACACTGGACTAATTATAATTTCACCAACACTGAAGTTGAAGAACACAGATTAATGATGAGCAATTAAAACATCAACAACATCACAAACAATAATGCCTCATACTGTTAATTTCTGTTGCCTGAAGTCATGCTATTTCTCTTTGGGCATGAAATACATAATGCAGTCATTACTTCCAACATGAATAAAATGCTATGGCATTACATGCTGAGATTCATATACTGTAGCTAATTTACAGCACCTAGACAAGAATGTGCACTTGGTGGATTGTGCATATGTAATAAGAAGCTAAGTCAGTGTTAAGATCTGAAATACCAGAAGTCAGTTAGATTGCTCAATCCAGACATACGCAGCACCAAACCCAGATTTTAAACAACCATAAGCTGAATGTAAACAAAGTACGTCAGACTGGAGTCTTTACCTTCAGAAGTTTTTTCTGGCAGACCAATGCTGTCAGATTCAACTGACAGAGGTACAGCCTAGACTTTCATGCTACGTTTTCCTAGAAACCTACCATCAACTGTAATCCTTTCTGCCTGGTGCAGCATTTAATTTAATCGAGTCTCTAGCACAAAGCTCATCTGATGTCATTTCTCATTTGTGCACCGGGAAATCAATGGCTGCAGCTTCAAGTCACTGCAGTGGGTAACTGTGGTTTGCCCTTGCCCTTTGAGCATTTGCCTGCAGAGTTTGGAGGCCATCACCCTGCAGCCAGCATGGCTTGTGGTAGCACAACTAGGGCAGGACTTAAAACAGCCCTTTTGTCAGCTTATCTGCAAGGGCATCCCATTAGCTACGGTACAAGCGATTGTGTGAACTCACTTGCTGTAATGCTGTGTCTGTTATCCTCAATAGTCTCTGTTATCTTTTTCACCTACTGAAATTTATGTTGGGAGATGCATTCAGTAAACTGAAAAATAAACAAATGTACCATCTCGGTGTTGAATGTCAGCACCTTTATGTGATCTGAAACATTAAAAAGCAAGCTGGGGACAGCT
The DNA here is from genome assembly GCA_013396995.1 of Dicaeum eximium. Taxonomy (NCBI): domain Eukaryota; kingdom Metazoa; phylum Chordata; class Aves; order Passeriformes; family Dicaeidae; genus Dicaeum; species Dicaeum eximium. The sequence continues at coordinate 666,604 of VWZP01002292.1, read as the reverse complement.
TTAGTTATGAAAGAATGGTGAGCAGAGGCAGACACAGAGGGAATGAAAGCAAACACATGAATCTCACTAGTGATTTTCAGGATGGAAATGCTCTATTCACTCAGATGCAGCCCTATTATGGAAACTGAAATGGATAATAAACCCAGCAAAGACATGCGTTAATTAATGTTTGCTACATTTAAAATTTTCCCTATATGAGTCAACAGGATAAAGCAAGATGCCAGCAGCTGATTTCTTCTTTACTAATTGTTTATCAAGGAACAGCTAAGTCATCTCTTACCAAGGGGAGAGACTCCTGATGACTATGGAAGTGCTAGACTGGAGTACAACAGCCTAACAAGAAGAAATATCAACACTAATTATGTCCAAAACTGAAACAGGTGCAAAACTGTGAATGGACATACAGATAAAGAACTCACCCATGAGCTCACAGGGATGATCTGCCTGGTATAGCAAATATCAGATCACTAGGGATATCATGGAAGTGAAAGGGAAAGTCAGGTGTTTCATTTATCTGCAAAAACTTTCTGATTCATGTCTAACTTCAGATGTTTCTTGTTCCTTTCTAAGCAGCTGGAATTAAAGGTGTTCACGAGCTGCCAGTCACGAACAAAGATTCTGCCACCCAGACTTTCTGCATCAATATCTCACAAGTGTCATTAAAACCAGCTGGTATATTTATGAACAAAAGTGTTACATTGTAGAAAGCTTGGCAGAATTTTTCCCTAATACATTAGCAGCCCTGGAGTCATTGTCATAGAGCTGCCAGAAAAAGATTTGGTTTAACTTCCTGAATCCAATTCCCAGGAGCAGCAGGGATTACAGCAAGAAAGGTCTTTAATGATTGAAACAGACTTTCCTTATGCCACTTAATGGGACGCCCTTTGGCCAAATGAACATACTCCGTGGGTTCTGAATCCAGCCAGGTTGAAATTCACGATGTTTCTTGCTATGATCCAGAGAACTAAGGATGCTTCCACCTGACACCTCACACATGGCATATGGGCAACTATTACAAGTGATAAACAGAATGTCTGTTACCATTTCTCAAACATAAGCATGGATGGCTGAAGGCCCAACCTAAGAAAATTCCCCTTTTAGAGCCAAACAACAGGTGGAACAGAATTATCATCATTTTCTTACGATATTTTATGGACATTGTCAGATGCTCAGACAATGGGGCTGATCTGCTCAACTGCTCTGCTTGCAGACAAAGGAGTTGGGATATGGACTTTATAGACATTTAAAAACAAAGAGCTATGACTCACAAGTAGCTTTGCCAACTGGAGGATAGCCAAAGACACAGCCCACAGCTATGCATGGGCTTCAGATACCAACTCAGGGAAACAGTTTACTCTCTGTTGTGAAGCTTTTTCATTACCTTGTTCATTAACCTTTCCTTAAGCACTACAATAGTTATTACCTTCTCTTGTGCAGTATGCTCACGCAGCTGTATTTTTCACCATTCATGTTCCCAGCATGGTGGCACCCAGTTAAGATAATCTTCAAAACTACAAAAAAAGTGATCCATTCTGGAGCTTAGTGTTGTCATGACAGCTTCACACAGCTTTGCTTCAAATGCTTATGTTTGAAGAGTTAGCCTTATATTAACCTTATATCCACCATCAGAGAAATTTTACATGACAGTATATGTTTTTAAATATATTTTCTTCATTTTGCTTTTTTCTCTTTTATACACAAACTTTTATAGGCCTTAAACGCTATACAAGGATCCTGGTAGAGGTGTTAAAATCACAGACATCACTTCACTGTGCTGGCCTGCCCTGTCATAACCAACACTTCCTCCCTGAACACAACTGTAAGAGACATCCAAATCCTGCAGAAAAGCCCAGACTATTCTGCAGTGCAACACTCACTAAAACCACTACTTCCTGGTAGCCCTAAAAATCATATCTGGTGATTCTGGTTAGAAGAGCACAGGCAAGCTCCATCCATCATGGCAGCACTGGTTTTTTCTCCTAAATATTATCTTCTGCTATATGTAATTGGAAGAAATATCACTGTAAGAAGAACCTATTTCAGAGGCACTGTCTCAGGAGGCCTGTGTTTGAAAGGTTTAGAAGGACATGTACAGCTTGACCTGATACCAATGGCATCAGCAAATGCTCAGTTCCAGACCTGGATATGATGGAGTCAAACAAGCCACTGACAACAGCTCCCCAACACACACCTCCCCCACCAGGCTCCGACTTCATTTTTTTTGTCTTATGACAAAGCTAAACTCCAGCTCAACAAACCCACAAAATGAAATCACTTTCCATTGCATTATTCATTTTGGATGTAAACTTACTGTGGCAGATCTCACCAAAGGATTTCAGAAATAGAGAGGTGTTCTTACATGGCTTTCAGCAGCAAATAATTAGGTACTTGCTCACAGAATAATACAGTGAATCTTTTGAGAAATGTGTAAGCAAAAAGGAGGTTTTATACAGCAGTTTCACAGTAAATCAAACACATCAAAATGTGACCTATTCAAATTGCAAGTGATGTAGTGAAGAAAGATCATCCCTTAGCTGAGTACATGTTAAGTTCAGCAAAACTGTCAAAGCCCTTTAAGGCAAAGAGCCCATTACAGACCATGAACATTGTAAACTATTACCACTGCCAAGGTAATGTGGGATAATTTCTCCAGAACTGCCAAGCTGACATATTGTCATTTGACTTTTCCTCAGAACTCTACAGATAGATCATCTCAGCAGATAACATGCTTAGCAGCAGGAAGGTTTTCTCCCTTCTCAGAACAGCTAACAGAAAAGAGGGGAAAGGCAAGTCTGTACAGGCTACAGTAGCTACAGCAGCCAGAAAAAAATATAGCAAGAAAATCTCTTAAGGATTCCATAATTATATACTGTTCCATGGCACAGAGCTTGGAAAAATCAACTGGCAAGTAGGCAGAAACCAGGATGCTGATTTCTCTGTCAGGGGTAGAGAAATATTCCAGCAATGACTCCCAGCAGTAGAATCCTCAATCCACAAGTTTACATGATTAAGCTGCGACCATTTAACTCAGCAGGCATTTGATCGATATCTCTGTCACACTAGAAAGGACACAAATTGCTTTGGGAAATGCTAATGGACATCCTAAGGTCTAACTGCCTTCCCAAAAGCATCTTCCCATGTTTGCACACTAGGGGGATCTAGAGCAGGAACACTGCTGCAGTGGCATGGGAGAGCATACACAGGAGTTATGTTCTGCGTTGTTGTTATCTCTATCTTTTAATTACGATAGCTATGAGGCAAAAAGGGTTTCCCAAACATACATGACTGTTAAAAAGCCAATACAAAGCCTGAGGTTCTTTAATACAAAAGGCAGCAGATTATTCACTGTGCCTATCAGAACAGGTCTTTTGGTACTCATAACAGCGCAGTGTCAATGACACCTTTAGGATAATTACTGGTTTATCCTGAGGTCCTAAATACATAATCACTTTATAACAGATGCAAATAGATTATAAAACCCAAACAGATACCCCATAGGAAACAAAACACGAGCATCTAATGGAAAACAAATATTCCTTTAGATGTTCAAATCACCGTTCGAATCACCGTATCAGTTGTGATACAAAATACTGCAAGAAATCAACTAATCTGGCACTTTCTACACTCAGCAACTTTCTCACATATTATCACACCTTACTGAGCTCTCACTGATTTGATATCACAGCAGCCCTGACAAAAATTGGTTAAAGAGAACATAGAGAGTTCACTGTGTTCAAGAAGCTGAAAACAGATGTTTTGTCCCTCTGGAGTTTTCAAATAAATACAAGTTTAAAAGAACATACACCACAACGTTGGTTTAAATCACCTACTGAGTAAAAGGTCACAGGCCACTGCTTTTCAAACTGAAATGCAGAGATCTGTACTATGAGTATGGATAACAGCTCCAGAAAAGCAGGAATTTGTTTTTTATAACTTTTATTATAAGCAGTATACCTGCCCCTCATATGCCAATCAACAAAAACTGAAATCCTGTTTAGCTGCTTGAACTTGAGCTCATAACAAAGATTCATAGGCTTAGCTGTAAAATTAAGCCTCACTCAGACTTTAACCAATTTGGAAAAAACCCATTCCCTGGACAGTGACTTGACTGAAAAGTTTGGCCCAGCCCAAACAAAAAGAAAGAAATATCAAAACAATGCTGAACTGATTTCTAACATTTCTAAATTTAAATTTTATTTTTAAATGTATTATTTGTCCCAAAGAAAACATCACATATTTGTATTTCTTTACAGATTTGACCTTCACAAAAAAAGTTGAATTTCTTTTTATTTAGGTTAAAAAAAATCCCCCCCCAAACCCCTGCATAATGTCTCTCTCAGCCATGTGTTTCACATCTGCTTTTCAGTATTGCCAAATAACAAAGAATTTCACAATTTACACTTTTCATTTCCTTCCTAATGATTTTATTTAAATGCCACATTGCTCCTAAAATATTGATAGCCACAAAAATGCCAAAGGTTTCTGCATCAAGGTGCAATTCCATTAAGACTCACTTTCAACTTACTAGGATATCCTCTGGCTGAATTTTACACAGACCAAGTTGGCTTTGAGATTCAGATTCAACACTTATGAAAACTACTTTGTTCAAAAATACACCATTCAAATATTCTTCTGCCCAAAGGAGCCCCTTCAACCTTCAAGTTGTACTTACTGTAGAAATTCATGTGAGCCTTGAGTAGTCCCAGCTCTCTTCTCACAGCAGTAGTGTTTATGTTCATTGATATCTGTTCTCCATATCTTGGAATTTTTCCCCAACTGAGCTCTGCCTCTGGAGGGTAATGATTCAGCCATTTCCTGATAACCCATATGTTCTCTTCAGATTTCTAAGAGAGACATCAAATACTGCAGAAGGAAAAAAGTAAAAGAAAGGATTTGAAATTTTAAACACATTTGAACTTTCAAACATTTACTTCTTATTTTGTATTTTGCTTAAATGAGTATTCATTTCATTGAGTTTCATCAGCATGAAAGAACACAAAGTGAATTCTTAATTTCTTTCTTTCAGGTATTCATACCAGCCACTAGACAGGTTAGACATCTATGGATAATGAGGAGAAACACAAGTTTATTAGTAAGAATTGAATAAAAAGCATGTATCCTCATGCTTCAAAGCATTACAAAAATAAATCTAGAACAGATATCCCTTTGCTCTATAAATAGCATTTGATGGAGATTAAAGAAATTTTTCTTTCCCATATTGGTTTCATAATTGCCTGATACTACTACATTCTGAAGCAATTTATCAGAGAGACAACAGACACATACACACTTTGCTGAAGAGAAAACGAATTTGCATCACTTAGTCTATGGTAATTGTGCATGTTTTCAACTCATAAACAGGTGAGAGTGCTTATCTCTCAATAAAAAAAATGCACTTGATCTTGTTGGGTATATCAGGGTATGAACATGCACAGGGAAGTTACCCATGTCACAAACAAACTGAATTTTCTCAGAGGGCTTTGCCCACGAGCTCATACCCCAGGATAAAAGGCCTTCACAAACCAGGAGCTCAAATTTCTGTGGCAATTTGTAAATGTATAAACACCCACTGCAAAGCAGTAAGGGAGTGACTGCACTCAGCTCAAAGCACACAAACACAGAAAAAAGCCTTCAACAGAGGAAGTTGCAGATCGTAGAATGTATTACACTAAGAAAAAGTTGCAATTATTCAAGCAATTTTTTCACTGTCATGTATCAGCAGTAACCATTAATAGATGTCTGCAAACTTGCAAAAGGCTCCATTTCAGCATGCTTTTCAGGCCACTGTTTAGAATATCATGGCATTTAAGCAAAATGTTACGAGGTGACATCTCGGGATGTTGGTTGATATTTCATACGGATGGATAAACTCCCTTCCCCCTGCCCATCAGTTCCAATCCAAAGAATCAGTCTGGAAGTTCAGAGTTACGAGTCCAGAATGAAAAACTCAGTATGCAGAAGCAGTTCCCAATGGGGGCAGGGGGGATGCTACAAACTTTGCATGCTCCTTTTTCCACTGCCAGCTATGGGAAGTCGTGAATTTACATGATATTTTATCTTCAGGCATGTTGTTACTAATGTAAATGATACAGAAGAAAAAATTTGATTGACCATAAACATCTCCAAAAATTGGTTTTGTGAATAATGAACTTTTTCCCAGATATTTCCATTTAGTGCCTTTGAAATAGTGAATACTGCAATAAATGTTTTAGTACAAGTAATTGCAAATAAATGATAGAAATATTTTATGTCTTTTCTTAAGGGGTAATTCATATAGCCATTCCAGACAAATGTTATTACTCAGAAAAAAATATCCACAGCATAAGCAAGACAGCACAGGGTGACAGACATTCCTGAATCATACCACACTTCCCCAGGAGATCGGGAAATTGTCATCACAGCCACTTGCTATTAAAGCTCAAACAATTTAATAACGAAAGCTGAAGCATTTTCACTGCTGGTGTCATCATGACATTAAATTATATGATGGACTGCCCCAAAATGATAAAGCTTTAAATTATGAAAAAGTTTATGAAGCATAAACTCCCCCATCCTCTGTTAACATCTTTTACCAGTTCCAACTTGTTCCACATACAGTAAATGTCACCAAATACCTTCATCCTTTTAGAAAACCACACTATAAAGATGAAAAAAATTATAATAGACAAAGCTACATTTTCAGTCTCTATCTGCCATTTATAATGGTGTTAGGGTACATTTTGATAATAGGAAAATCCAGTATGTAGATAGAACAAAGCAGATCCTCTCAGGAGAAAATAACTAATAAGCAGAGGAATAAGCTTTTAGTAATAATTCTGGAGTGAAAGAATTTAGGTATACAGGGAGTATAGAATTTATTTAGGTACATAGGGAGTATAGAATAGACAAAGTTTGTGTATTGTTTTCAATATAAAAACCAACCAAAAAGCTCTGTGATATGGGTCCTGTGGGGAAGTCAGTCAGCCTCCACATCCTCTCACTCCTTTGTTTAACTCTCAGGTAAACATTGTGTCAGTCAGTCCCAGGTGATCTGGCCTTCATTAGGTGGCTCTGCACAAACTGCAGACAAGAAGTGTCACCAGACTCACTCACTGCCAGCCAGGCCTAAACACAAGGCTGTGTCTAGGAACAGATGCCCAAATACCCCATTGCCAGATCTTCAATCTGTACTTTTCACATGAAGGATTTTTCAGTCCTTCTTGTGCCCCCAAATTCTTTGTTCTTACTCTGACTTTCTTGCTATTCCAAGTCCAGGGAAAGACAAATAAGGCTTGTATTTACAACTTTCTAACTGGGAATTAGACACTTATTGTATTTAATATCTTCCCATAAAAGTGTTTCAGATATTTCACACAGGTAGTGGAGCTTTGACTGTTTTGCACAGCCACGTGTGGAACAGCACTTGCCACACCAGCTTGCTGTACTCAGTTGTGTTCATTGCAGTAGAAACAAACATACTGATTTAAACATGTATACAGATTATTTTAAATGGAACTGTATCTAGAAGTGATTTCAAGTGTTCCCAGCATGAAAACAGCAATTCTGAACAAAGGTGCTACAAACAAACCTAAAATTCAGATATAAAAAATCTTCTCCAATATAACCTTTAACATTTTCTAATTTAACTGATAAATAATGGCAGTCATTTGGTTTTAATGAAATGTAGACAACAGGAAAAATTCTATCTTGAAAGAGACTGGGAGAGGTGCAGTTCTTGGTTATATATCACAGCATTCCACATCAATTTTGCTGGCTTGCAAATGCAAAGAGTTTTGCACAAAGCTTGGCAATCTAATAATCAAGTTGAGCTCCTCCCACATAATTTTTACTTGAAAAGACTCTGATAACAAAGTTTCCTCTGCTGGGTTTCAAATGGAACTGTGAGAGTCAGACTTGACTGTCAAGTGTTTGCACGTTACTGCTTGCTTACTGAAAGATGAAGAGAATAAAAAGCTTTAAGGAACAGGTACTAAAAGTAGAAGAATTAAGAAATAAACACCTGCAGAGAAAGACAAAAAACTTGCCCTGACAGAATACAATTCAATTCGAGTTGACACAGTGCCCCTGTTCTCAGTCACTTGCACCACTGAGAAAGCTGTAATCATCTGGGTGATGTGTCTCCCTTAGCCTGAATTTCCTGGAAAATTTCAGCCAAAATACTGCAGCCATTCCTGAGAAAAAGGCAACAGGAAATAGTATTTGCTTAGAATGTTAAAAGATTCTGAAGACTTTTCTTTAAAAAGTCTCATGCTTTAGAATAAGGACTCGCAAGTTGGCAGAGATCTTGTGTCTTTTGCTTTCTCAATTAAAAGCCACTCAAAAATGTCCAACTTCAAGCCTTGTGGTCTGTGCACAGCCAGTACTTCCTGGACTTGTATTTCCCAACCTTTCTGTCTGTACTGGTTGTGCTCCAGGGGCCTGAGAAGGTCTTTCTCTGCAATTACAGCTCAGTGCCAAATCTGAGTTGAACAATCTGAACTACGGCAAGAGGTCTTTGCTGCTCTTTCAATATTTCCTTACCAAGTCCAAGCAACACAAAAGAGGCAGCTTCAAACTCAAATACCCAGGGAGAGCACCAATCCTTCAGGGAACAGACTGGGAAAAGAAGAGCTTGAGGAATGAAAAATAAACTGGGTAAATGTAGGGAAAAGACAGCTTGAGACCCAGAAAACTTGGGCCAAAAGAAAGGAGAACAAATGGTGAGCAAGCAGGCTGCTGGGCAGAGAGACCAGAGAAAATCCAGGAGAAGGAAGACAAAATTCTGTTGAAGAACAACTCCCAGCTGGAAGAGATATCTAGGAATGAGGCTGCAGGAGTAAGAGACACAAGCTGTGTCTCCTACAGTACCCCTCCACTCCCCACCAAAACATCCTGCAACTTAATATCATCATACAATGATAAAGCTTTTATTCTAAGGTGGTTTTTTCCTTCCTTTACCTAACTTCTGATCATATTCATTATTTATATAATTTTACTACTTTCCTCTAAGGCAAATAGCATTTGTATTTTTGGCTTATCTTTTAAGGATATAGACATTTGAATATTTTCCAAAGTCTTTTACTGTTTCCTGACAATTTCTAAAGTATTTTTTAAAATAAAAATACAACATTCAAATTAAAAAATAAGCTTCCAATAAAATTTTTTACTTCTGTGAGTGTACATGAACTCAGCTCAAAGGAACTTCCAGGAACACACCAAATTAACCTTTTTTTTTTACTTTCTCCTTTACAGATCACCATTAATTTTACAGTAAACCTCTTTAGCTCAAATGCAGTGTTTGAACTGCTTTGTGAGAGAAAATGCAATTGCTTCTACAGAGCCATTGAATACAGAGTACTTCTTTGGAAAACACTCCAACATTTCCATTCTTTTTTTTAATGATTCCTTAACCATCATAGCAGGTATGGATGTAAACAACAAGTTGACAATCTTCCAAAATTTTTATTTTCTACAATTTTGTTATAATTAAAACATCTCCCAGATTAACAGTATCTGACCCATCTAAGACAAATCCCACCAACTTTGGTGTGTAATACTAAAGTACTCTGATAAAAAAAGACATTAAAAGTAATGAGGAGTGTTGCAGGTAGCTTGAATATCTACGTAAATTTTCAGAGATTTTGTTCAACATTGAACAAAAATTCCTGTACAAAATTAGCTGCAGAACCCTCATCTACCAATTCCCAGCACAAGAATGCCTCTAAGTCCAAGAATGGCTCACATGTCAAATGTTCTCAACTTAATCAACAGGAATTTCCTTTAGGATTATTAGAATAAAATATTCCAATAAGGAGATGTTCTTCAAACTACTAAAAAAAAAGGCACGAAGCTTTCTCAAATATTTTTCGTTCCATCCACTGCTTCTGGCAGTCATCAGGAGAGCTGACAGCTGCATTTCAATTTTCAGATTTCAATATTGCTTTTGATACATGTTATTCTTTGTATATATCTGGATTATTTCTGAGCCTTATTCTTCTAAAAGTCCCTGTGCAGTTGGATTTAGTTTTCACTGTCAGTGGCCTGAACAAGATGATCACTTAATGTGAAAAAACCCATGAAGCAGCAAGAGAGAAGAACATGTAACAGTGTCAAATTCTGCAAGATTGTTCTGTATTACTTAAGTTCGTGTGACTGAATCACAGTCTGGAAAAGTTAATTTTGGAACTCAGTACTAAGTTTTGGAAGACAGTTCATAATTGAAAAGTTCATTTCTAATGAAAATATGAGGTGATGAAAGGTTGGACTAGCAGGCTAGATCATTTGAGTTTTATTAATAATATGAGTTCATTTTAATTCAGTGAAGCACATAATTGGCATCAAGCTTTCCAAGATCAGCACTCTTTGCTGTGACTTGAATCTATAATATTTTAAGACATTTTTAATGTTATGGGAGATGTTTTTATTATTTGCATTTTTAAATTAGGTTACTGTTAGTGAGTTCAGAGGAATTATAAGCTTGTTGATTTTATTGAGCCAAATGATATCCAGTGGCTAGTGATAAATCTTTATAACCTAAACCTGAATTCCTTGCAATGACTCTGCAGCCATCTTGCACTGTGGGGCAGAGATGAACAGATCCCCCTGAGATTACCCCACCTTGAACAACCAGAAAAGGGTAATGGGGTCAATTACTATTGCAGTTTACCCCACAGCTGCTGCATATAAATCAGTTTACCAGAAGTTCCTAAAGTGCTTTAAGAACATTTACTTCAATGCCATTATCTTTGTAATTCCAGGCATTCTCAATGTAGGACAATGAAATCCAGAAATAAAAATACACAGAATACGATGGAAATGCTCCTGGCCATTTAGACTGAAATCACCACTGAAAAGTAGAGAAACTTTCTGACATTTGCCCTATCAAGCATTTTATTGAGGTACTTGTCTACAGGAAAGATATGCTTTAAAAAACCCCACGTAATAAAAATCACTCAGTCACGTCAGAAAGTCCCACTCTATTTGATATGAATTTCAATCAATAAAGTCCCTAGTACTTTTGCACTCTTAATGTTAGCAATGTCAGGATTTTCTGAATAACTCAAACTTTTCTTGCAAATCCATAATCTGATTTTTAGTTGAACTTTCCAAAGAACCTGCAATTCACAAGTCTAAGTTATATAATATTAGTCTTTGAGGTACAACAAACTTAGGGCCAAAATGATTGGCAACTAATAATCTTCAGCTAAGTGATTACTAATGAAATTATTGTTTGGCTTTTGGGTTTTTTCATTTACATAAACTGGCTATTTAAGTTATTGGAAATTGAGAATCTGCAGGTATCATTAAAAAAAAAGACAACCTTAGAACTCAGATAAAGATAAAAGCAATCTCAAAGGACCAGTGGGTGTGTTGAAATTTACCATTATGGATCTCTGCACAGGTTTACAGCCTTCATTACCCAAATATTCTCCTTTAAACAGGAGTAACATACTGGAAAGTCTAATTAAATACTCTATGGCTTTTTTAGGTTTACAGAGGCATAAATAAGAACTAGCTACCCATCTAGCAATAGAAAACCTCAAGTCTGAATTTTCAGAAAGCCTCAACTTGCCAAGGTTGAGCAATAAGGTGAGATTTTCCTTATTTTATCTAGGTTGATAAGGCTGGTGAAGGTGGCAAGAAAAACAGATGGGGCATGGCTGATGCAAGCAGTAAGTGCTGGCTTTCAGTTGTGCCAGGTGAACAGAATCCATGGCTTTACAGCATTTTCCTGGCTCCAAACACAGACCTGGACCTCAGATGTAGCAACAGGAGCTGAAGCCCACAGAACCTGTGGAGTTCAAACGTCCTTAAAACCAAGACTCTCCTTTCTGGAGTAGCATCTTACTAGAGCAGGATCTGGGGTGGATCCCTTCTCATACATATTCTCTCTTTTGAAGGGGAGTGTTAAAAAGCATTAAACAGGTGACCGAACAGAACTTTCTTGAAATGAATATTCAGACTGAGTTATTTTCCTTGCCTACATAATTGTGTGTTTTTAAATAATTCAGGAATACAGAATACCATAGACTGAGCTGGGGTTCTTCAAAAGGAAGAAGACAGGAGGTACTAAAAGGACAGAAAGTACCTTAGCACAGAATTCCAGAGGAGTATTTAGCCAGTCTCACGTCCTCAAGGCTTGAAGCCATAACCCATCACACTGCTCTAGGATGCTTTCTCACCCATTCAAAACTTCAGCCCCATATTTTAACAACATGTAAACAATAGAGATACATTACTTTTATCTAGTCAAAGGAGTCAATTCTGAAAGAACCTGCAGAAAAAATACCATACTCTTTTCTGCCACCTTTTGAAAATACAATTTCAAAAGGAATAACCCAGTGCTCTGCTTCTAATTAATTAAAAAGCACTGTTAAAGGTTTTCTACTAAATTGTTTTATTTGATGAGTTTAATCTGAACTCTCTTCTCTTGCTGTGCCAGCAGCTGTCATCATACTTCATGGCACTTCTTCAGAGAACATGTCTGCACACCAGAACTCTGTAAAAAAGAACAAACTAACTTTGCAGACTGTGTATTCCACATCAGAAGCAAATGGATGTCTGCTGAGGGCAATGCTCTCCACCGTGATAGCCAAAGCTTTGAAGCTTGGTCAAACTTGCAGGACACTGCAATCTGCTTTGAGTAGACGACAGCACGAGCTGCACTCTGGCAGAAGCAGATGAGGGACAGGATGCACTGTCACCAATTATCTGAGTTTTTGACTGCTACAGATCCAGCTTTGCTTCTTTGTACAAGAATCTCAGCCCCATCAGTACTGTTCACTACACATTCATCTCTTTTGTAAAAGCCTCTAGAAAAGCCCTTCAATCCTTCATTTCTAAACCTCCCAAAACTTCAGCAGACCCCTGGGTGGCTGTTAAACACAATACAATTTATGAAGCACTGCCAGCTGATGCCACCCCCAAGGGCACCATGGCAAAGAGACCAGTCCTGGCTGCCTACCAGCCCCTGAGCAGCAAAGAGGGGATGCTGTTCTCAGAGTCCACACAGACACAAAGCCCCTCAGCCTTCATGGCATGGGAAGCTTTGTTCGCAGGCAGTTCAGGAACCGTGCAACACCACTGATGCAGTATTTTTGGAGAGGTTCACTCTCACCTGTCCATGCACAGTAAGGACAGCAGCACACAGAATTAAGTCACTGCTCTATAACCACTTTCGGTTCAAACCAGGGCCCTCCGTCACTCGAGCTCAAACACACTGCAAATGAAGGCAGTCCTGCCTAGGCAGAGAATACACTAAGGTCAAGCAGATCAGCATAGTTAGAGACCATGCAAAAGTAACTTGTATTATGTATTTCTTTCAAAAAAAATGAGTTATATTATGTCAAATAAGAGACAGTAATACAGTGTATAGAAACATAATAACAACTGGAAATAAAGCTAATAATTCCTTTAAAAAGGAAGGAATAGTTTAAGAAGTATGGTGAGGATATTTGTTCTCATTTGAAATACCTTACCAAGATAAGGTGAGGTACTACCCTTGGTAAGTTATCTAGCCTGTTCACCATTACTAGCGTCATTATTAATTCTCTTATATTTATGTCATGTAAATACTGAAAGCTATAATCAAGGTTATACTTCAATACTAAATAAGCAATTAGCAGTCAGACACTATTATCAAGCTGACATTTCATAGGGCTTTTCAGATCCTCTGGGCCCAAAGTTCAGCCTGTATATCCATTAACTCTGTGCGTTATTTTTTAAATAGCACAATCTTTCCTGCCTAGTTTGGCGATGTAAAACCACAATTTTAAAAGACTAAGTATATCATCTGCAGAGGATTATCCCCATCTTCTGACAGGAACTCCACATGTCACATTTGCTAGAACACTTTTCAAAGAACTCTTTCTAATAAAACCAGATTAGGCAGTGTCCTGATGGTGCTAGCTAAGTATGCATTTCCACCACGCCTGCATGAATGGTAGCAATGTCCAATTACCCATTCTCCATGTTAATTCAAACTACAAACTATCCAAAAACGTTTTTGTGAGAACGAGTGAGACAAAGTGAAAAGGACAGAAGCCTCTAACTTTTCTCTCTGGAAACACTACCACCTTCCACATGGGTCCATGGCGATACGGAAGTTCCAGCAGCAGGAAAGAATAGGTTTTTCTTTTGCTAATAGAATAAGACATTTTGACACACAAAGCAGAATTACATAATTCTACTGTGGTAGTTCTACAGTAACATGCCAGTAACATGTCAGGAACACAACTTATAGGTATTTTAATCCCAATATTATATTGCAAATTTGCCTTAGAAGGTACAAAAAATAATTTTTAAAAAGCCAGAGCACAAACACTTCAATGTTACAGAGTTGTAGTGGAATTGTAGTAATTTCTAAGGTCATGTGACATCAATCTTTCAGGCAGTCACATAATGAAATAATAATTCTTAATGTGATTCCTCCACCCTGTAACTAATGGTCTACACATGAAAGCATCCATCATATATTTACTGGTCCCTTCCTTTTCCTGTTGGATCAAACACTGCACAGTAAACAGAAAACATGAACCACATTGTGCTCTATCCAAAACCTGAGAGCAATGTGAAGACAGAAAAATGAGAATGATACCTTAGAGCAGTTGACTAGACCAACCCTTAGATCACTACCATTTTCCCACAGGAACTGGCTCCAATATTTCTGTTATAGCAGTGGGTTTTTTGATGGTGATAATACCATACACCTTTTCAACATGGCATAGGATTTAGCCACAGGTCTTATGCAGCTAAATCTTGTTCACACAATGCCTGGAAGATTTGAATGGGAAGATTAATTATTACCTTTTAGCACTTTCTTTTGCATAAAGAATTTAGAGTTTTTGAACACTCCTTCAGGAAATTACCCCTTAACACTTGTCCCTCAGTACTTTTTTATAAAAAAGTTCATCACAATAATTTTTCACAGATGAAAGTTTTTGGATTTTTTTCTCTTATTCTCCTTTTCTAAACATTCTTTGTCTAATCCCTTTTTTTTTTTTCTCATGGGTTGAAGAGATCATCATCTCTACTAAATTCTTTAGTACTGATTGTAATTAACCATCACAGCCTGAGCTAAATTATTTACTTACTGAGTATCTGACATTTTTCCTGCAATCAGTGACTGAAGCTGACATTGACCCACTGGAAAAATCTAGAAAAAGCTAAGATATCTTCCACGTTTTTTACTTTTTTTATGGATGTTCAGAAATTACATTATTAATCTGGTAGACACAAAGTTGTTCTTGGTAAACTAATAAAACACTCATTTTCTTTGTCTTCCTGCGAAAAGCTCATAAACAATTTCAGATTAGATCTAAGACTCTTATCCTGCCTGTAGTTATGTAGTGGGACTCTCATGAAATTTAAATAAACTAACAATCTTCCTTTATGTTGACAATTTTTTGCAGGACATGCCCAAACCCTCACTAAATAACTATAGAATTATCTAAGAAACCCACTCACAAGGCTAAAGAACTATGCTGCTGCATTCTCAGTCACGGTGCCTGTGTAATGGGGTGCTGCCTTTACCATCTTGGGCTCTACCTTGAGAGGGTTCTTCCACCTTCAGTGGGGAAAGTCAATCTTCCTCTATCTGCTCATCAAATTTGAAATAAAGCACCTTTACTTTGTCCCTCTTTGTTGGATGAGAATCTTCCTGAACATCACAGAAAACAACAGTATCTCTGTTTTCCTTCCTAAACACCTCACCTGCTCAGAGGGCTGCAGGATGACGAGGCTAAGGGTGAACACAGGACCAGCCTCGCAGGGTGGCTGCTCCCATCCCTTGTGTTAGAGGCCTCCCCTCTGCTGGCTCTTGCAGACCAGACTGTCACTTGAAGGGACCTGCAGCCACCACCCAGTGCTGCTCTCTGGCCATGTGGTTGAGGCCATTGTCCAAGTGTCTCTCAAACCCTGACCAGCTTGGGGAACATTTCTCTAGAAAACCAGTATTTGACCACACTCTTGGTAAAGAAATTCTTCCTTATGTCTACTTTAAACCTCCCCCAGCACAGATTTGAACAATTCCCAAACATCCTACCCCTGGATATCAAGAAATGCTCAGCATCTCCCTCTCTACCTTCCCTCCCCAGGAAGCCATAGAGAGCAATGAGGTCACCCCTCAGTCTTCATTTCTCTAAACTAGATAATCCCCAGGTCCCTAACTGCTCCTTCCAGCCCTTTTGTATTTCACTGTAATGGTAAAGTCTTCCCACAAAAAAGCAGGGAGGTGGTGCATGTTTGTACAAGTGTCCACTGAAATTGTGTCCTGAAGCAGGCCTCTTTATAATACAGAAGATTTATGATAAACAATAAAGCTGCAAGGATAAGACAAAAACCAGTAACAGCTGCAGCTTCCTTATGTGGTAACTGCTGATCATGAAAACTTTAGATACTGCCTGTCATGCAGTGGGGTACATTTCCACTATATATGTGATTCTTAGCTGAGTTCATTCAATAGATGTGTCCTCAATTCGTGACACCCGCGCATTCTGCTTTCTCCTTCTTCCTCTGAATTGCCTTCACTCCTTCAGCACAGACTGAATGACTGATTAATTGTAACAATTTTAGCATTGCCTTTGCTGCTCACATTAGAGATGTCATTCATTTGCGTGAAAGCAGAGATAAGCAGTGCTTAGTTCACCTTTCTGTCCTCATACAGGGCCTAAAAAGGAGGAAGCTCTAAGTGTCTTCAGGGTAATTATGCTGGTTTTTGTTACTGTGGGTAACTCTGAGTGCCTTGAGGTGGAAACATCTTGTCACCACAGCATGACCACCAATAGAAACATTCAAAATGCATGTCTTGCAGATAAAAACAAGCTGAGAATTTCCAGAAAGAACAGTTGGCAATTTTATGATAACTGGGAAATTGAACATATTTATGCTCCAATAGCATATCTTACTTCCTGCCTATAAACAAGGCCCAGCCTTGTGGTGTTACTGTGCAGAAATGAAGGGTGGAAGAAAAGGCTTTGCAATACTTTTGTTATCATCCTGTCTTCCTGTATCCTGCCCCTTGTCCCTGGCTCTGCTGCATTAGCCTGTGGTCATGAATGAACAATTATAAAGATAAAATGTTTTCATTAGCAGCTTTTATTTTGTATTTTCTATGACTTCAGTGAGGGCAGATTTGTTTTAATTACATCTTGCATTTTAGTAGCACACATTCTCATCAGGCACTTTTGTCCCCTGTGAGCAGTGTATGATCTCCATGAGCACAGGTCTGCCCTGTACTCAGACTGAACAGGGATGAATGCAACAGAAAACCTTACATGGAGCAGGAAGATCAAAGATTTTTTTAATCCTACCATGACTTAAGCATAGAGAAGTTGGCTGATTTTATTCCTCTGTATCACCCAGTCCTGTCCAGACCCAGGAGCAAAAGCTAAAACATTCAGACTTGTAGTCTTGTCAGCTGACACTGTGAAGTACTGACAGATGCCCCAGAAGACTCTCAATGTCATGGCCCTTGAAACTTCTCTACCCTCTGCATTATCACTCTGCTCGCTAGTCAGGAATTCAGAAATTATTCTTTGCTTCCTTTGCATCTAATTTACATCTCAGACAGGGCTGTCATTCTAACACAAAAATGAACAATCAAGGAAAAAAAAAGAATGGCCGCAAGAACACCAATAAAGTATACTCTACTATTAAGATAGCTGTTTTTATATACACAAAAATTCTTGTAAGGCTTTGATGAAACCCCCTCACAAACTACCACCTCTAAAAAAAACTTTCTGACCCTATGCTGATTGTAGGAAGGAAGATTGAAAGGCACCAGGAAACAATTCTGCAGTGTGAAATTCAGTGTGTAATGAGGGGTGGAGGTTCCCTCACCCTGGGCATGCTTTGGTCAAGCTCATCAGGCAGCACTGCCACGGCTGAATTACCATTGTGATTTTGGCAGTGAGGAACAATTCTGTTCACAGAAGCAACATCAAAGCGAAACATGCTCTGAAAACATAGAACACTGAATCATGCTGCCATTTAATGACTTTTACATCTTATGAGGATGGGGTGGAAATCTCTTATATTCTTTTGTATCTGCAGTTCTTTGATACCTTGAAAGATCCTCTGCATTTCTTCCACTCTTGTCCATCAAACTCTTCCCAGGCACCCACTGGAGCAGCACACCAAGCCCAGCACATCAGACACGAGAACCCCATCCCTTCTATTTAACTTCTCCAGTGCTGTTTAAGACCAGAATAAGTACTGGTTTTGGAAATTGCCAGGGGAGCATTCCACAATGTCTTCAGAAAAAAATGAAATTATTTGAGCCCACATACAAATATTTGAAGACTGGAATCATATCAGGGAAAGATACACAGGTAGATCCTAGCATCAGAAGGGCAAGAGTGTAAACATTTTTAATGCAGCAGATGAGATGTTAGATCACAAACCTAATGTTCAGTTAGTCAAATTCTCATTTGGTGAGAACTGACTTCCCAGCCTGAACAGAATTATGTCAGTCAAGGATGATGTTCATTTCCAACTGCACTGGCTTTGTAAAATTTAGGTCCTGATTCATTAATATTCAAGGCACTTTGCAAAGGCCATCTTTTCTGTGGCAGAGATAGACTGATACATCCCAATGGGTTTGTGATTCACAGCTGTAAGGTGGATCTGTTTTGACATTAGCACAGTCAATGATTAAATTAATTTCACTTATTAAATAAACTCTATCAAGTGCTACATTGTAAATAATAGGAGGTGGCTAGAAGCTGCAAAAATGTCAGAAAACAATCAAAATCGATGTCAAATATTAAGAAAGCTACATAGAATACACATTCCTTCTCTCTCTGACATGGGTGATACTATTATTTTTCTATCCTTTCTGTCTTCTTATTCAAGTTCCAGCTTATTTCATACTGCTACAATATTTAAAGCCAATACACAACATGTCATTTGTTACAGTAACTTGTTCACAAGATACAACCTAAAGAATTTCTTTCACTAGAATGCCTTTAATGTCAGGTTGTGTCATACATTCATGGGTTAAGGAAGGCATTCAAAAGACTTTATAATTTTAGAGTAATTTTAGTAGACAGCAAAGCCTGTTAACAGCGTTAATGAATTCCCATCTCAGCAAGAAAGGAGCTAACTACACTTTCATTTCAGATTATGATTGTCTTGGGCTTCAGGCAACCACTTTGGTCATGGAAACAAATACCTATTTGCAAAAGCATTTAGAATAAGATTGCATTTAACTTTGTATCTCTTTGGTTCTTGATCAATTTAACTTTAGGAAAGAAAAGAGCAGAGGCAGATTCTATGGATTTAAATTAGTTTTAGCATTTAATTTGAATAAAACAAAAAATTAAAAGCTATTGGCCATCATAGTAGATAAAAAAATAGTGCAAACAATTGCGATATCATGAATACAAATTTACTCAAGGACAGTCCAACACTGATTCAGCAACCTCTATCCTCCAATTCTTTTCCAAAAATGAGAATAACATCTCCTGTTCCCCTGGCAGGGCCAGTCACAAAGTTTTCTATTACTGCACTGGCTGAAGTGCAGGTCCCCACCAGCTGACCAGGTTATTGTGTGACTGGATGTGGCAGCTCAGGCTGTGGGATATCAGCAAGCACTGGGTCACTCACAGCTGAAGGTCCCAGGCCTCCCAGGTGAAGAACTGCCCATGTCATCAAACAGGAAGTTTGATTCAGTCACAAGATCATCAGGTGGCCACACATTAATTTAAGATACCAGACTTTAGATTCTTACATGGTTATCAATCTGAAGGAAATTGGAGATGGATACAACTTAAAATACAGCACAACACAATAAAATTCACAGTTTGAGATTTACAGATCACCATTAAGGTCATTTAAGCATAGCTTTAACATTCTGTAAACAGGTTGTAGCTTTTTTTCACCCTGGGCACCCTTCAAAATAAATAGAAATCTAGTTAAAAGTCAGTAGAGTTCAGTAATTAATTTCATCCTAAAGTAAACATTTAAGAGTAGCTCAGATAGAACATTCCTTCAGTCTATCTATAAACACAGAAACTGATCAGACTTGAAGGATTTATATGGAGCTCGAAGATTTGTATTAAAGATTTTTGAACAAGGCCGAAATAATATGGTTTGGTTCCAGAGCCTGTAAATGAAAACTGAAAACTGACTGAAAACTACAGGGTACCCTGACCAGCCACCTAGAACTTCCCTCTCCTTCTCACCAACACTTGCACTGTGCTTTTAAGACACTTTTCTGAAAAACTTAGATTCTTACAACAAACCTTAGTGTAAAACAAATAGCATTTTTACTGTGATTTTTGAAACATAAAAAATTAATCATCTAAATATCAAGGCAGAGATCTGCTGTTACAAGATTGTTTTTGAGCCACAGGAAGGGAAGTCTGATTTTAGCAGTCCCAGTGTTCTCAGCAGTTGAAAAACAGACACGTAAAGTTAAGTAAATTCTCACAGCATTCATTTTACCGGACCAAAGCGGTCTTCACAAAAAAAAAAAAAAAAAAAAAAAAAAAAAAAAAAAAAAAGAAAAAAAGCTGTATTTACTGAAATACAAATGGATCATCACATATGCATTTACTTTCAGTTCTCTAGTCCTTGGCCCAACATAAGAATACCTCAAAAAAAAAAAAAAGGCAAACCCCTTACCTGACAGCTTTTCAACATTTTCTTTGTCTCAAATTCATGCTCAAATACAGCAGAGAACCAGTGGAGCCACAACCAAAACGGAAGAAGGCTTCGGGCACGTGCTGTTTATTGTTTCTCAGTAGAACCTTTTAAACTCTTGATCTCACACTCATCCCACCTGTGTGTCCTCTCCACCCTTGTGTGGTTGGTCAGTGCCCCTCAGCACTCCCTGTCCCATCACCTCCAGCACCACTCACCTGTGTGACACAGCTGTGGCCCATCAGGGATGGGGCTCAGCCACAGCCCCACTCCCAATCACCACCAGCTGTGTGCCTACAGCACTCGAAGTGCTAAGATTAAGAAGTATTGCATATAATATCATTTGAACTCACTTTTCCTTAAAATATGTAGCAATTTTTGAAGGCATTTCCAGCTTCAAATACAAAGATGACTGTCCTTCTTTTATATGCCCTCCCCAACACACTGTGTAAAGATGAGAATCAAGTATTGAATTAGGAAAAATGTCCAAAGAGATCAAATAAGAACTAGAAAATGAGAGTGATGAAGCAGAAATTCAAAACTACATTAATAGAATTCCACTACTAAGAAAAAAATTTACATTTTTCCTACACTTTACAACAGTATTTCATCACCAAAATCCTGGATTTACAGATTATATTTTGCCATTTATCAATATGAAATTTTATGCAATCTAAGCACATAAGCACTTCTTAGTAAATATCAGTCTTATTTTATGAGTTGCCTAGCAAATGCATGGATATGTCATAAATAAATAACATTTTTATTAATAAATTATTATGGCAATAAATAAGTAATGTTTCAAATTACCCACTAGCAAAGCACAGATACTGAGTGATTTGCTTATTTTAAATTCGGATTTCCTAATTCACTCCTTATTCCATCCTGCCACAATAGTATTACGCAGTTCTTATCTGCAACTTTCCAAACTCTAAAGATTGTGTTAACTTTAACTGTCTCCCAAGTTGACTGGGTTATTAATTTCTAGAATGAAGATATTTATGCAATGATCAACAAGAAAAAAAAAAAAAAA